>CM052327.1:7942608-8070022 GCA_028455615.1 Lasioglossum zephyrum
AAAGGTAGAAGATTAAGTAGAGCACACACCAAGGTGCAATCGTTATAACAACATGGCATGTCTCCTTTCCTCATGTTTCTTCTACTTGCATACTTGTACAAGTTTCCAGCATTGCTTCTCCTTTTTACTGATTTTAAAACACGGAACTAACACGTTATCCCAGAGGAACTCGTAAATGTACTTTTGATGTGATCTCAACGATGATTGCCCCCCATTTGCGAATGACGAGCACTTGCGAAACGACGAGTCGCGTGTGGCTCCATTATCGCTTCACTTCGTTGACATAGTAATTAAGCAGAGCGAGTGCGTAC
Organism: Lasioglossum zephyrum; assembly: GCA_028455615.1. Taxonomy (NCBI): domain Eukaryota; kingdom Metazoa; phylum Arthropoda; class Insecta; order Hymenoptera; family Halictidae; genus Lasioglossum; species Lasioglossum zephyrum. Next base: position 7,942,920 of record CM052327.1, read on the forward strand.
TCTCATTAATAGGATAGCTATCATTACTGACATAGTTATTAAACTTTTCAGAGAGTTTTATTCGTTATTGTGCTGGACTGTGGATGTTAATACGTGGCAATTGCATTTATAGTAAGTGCCTCTGCCATCTATTAGATCAGCGTAAAAGTTCGTGCTTGATGGAAGAGTCTTGGCAATAAAAATAAAATAAAACACCCCCTTACATTGAAAAGTATGAACACGTCGTGAAAGCATCAAAATCTGCTGTCGATGCGTTGCTTTTGTCAAGTTTTATTAAAAAAAATATTGAAGTGGTCCGTGTCACATATTTTTACAGTTCCCATGAAAATCGTGCACCAGGAGAAACCTGGAGTAACGCTATTCTGTGAAAATTCCAGTTTTACGTCTCGTTTCGAGAAATCGGTTGGCTTCTCGCGACCGTCTACGTTCGTAGGATAAATTACAGTGGCCCGGGTGTCTGTTCGCGGGCCGTCGCGTCGGTTAGACATTAAAAATAGAAAAGTCTTAGCCTACCCTTACGAGCTAGAACAACGAACGTTTTAATGTATCACACATCGTCGCCGATTATTGGTAAAAATGGTCCCCGTGCCTCGGACCAGCTGCGAGAGCTCCTGCCGCGGGTAACTACTCTTCCTCTTACGAATTAAATAACGTCGAAACAGTGCGGATCGCTCGAGGTACACGTCCGACACTTTCACTCTCACGATCGCGTCATCGTTCCCTTTTGCTTCGACGCCGAAGAGGCTGGCAACTCCTGAAATCGAGCCCTCTGGTTTTATAATAATTATTGTACTCGTCGGACACGTTGCAAAAGAAGAATTCGGTCTAGACTCTTGCGCCGGAACAGAACTCGTTTTACCCAAGAGATTTTTGCGCAATACTCTCGCGGAACAAACGCTATAGAAGTCTAACGTGCACGCGCGTGACCAGCGTTGCAATGCGCCGTGGGATTACATGAGCGTTAGCGACAGTGTCCTCGGGTACTATTGTCCGATAGTTTTGAACCGGTGGAAACGATTCCGCCGCGTTTCTAAATAAGAGGCTGTACACAGGTGATTATGGCTTCTTCTCGGAGCTGGTGACGCGTCTGGTCAAATGGTCCTGAAGATTCGTGCCGTTTTGGTGCTTCGTTATCACGTCGGACATCGGCTGCTCCTTCTTCTTCGGCACGGTATTCGGCTTGTTGAACTGGCTCAGCGTGCTCGTCACCACTCCACGGATTAACATCCCTACGCAGGCCCATGGGAAGGCCCTGGAAAATTATAGAGAAAATATTAATTATTATACTGTGGTTATAGGGTTCTTCCTAAGATACTTTCTAATCATCCACTAGCTAAGTAATTCTGGTTAATTACCATTTCAATACGAGCAAAATCATGAGGTAACCAGGCACCACAGCAATCTTCTCGTTGCACCTCATGGCCAGGACAACTCGATCCGCCACTTCGTTGGGGCTAAGTCTCGGCACGAATCTGTATAAAATCAGAACAGAGTCTCATCAAACTCGGATATCGTCGACGTTATTCGTATTAACAGCGGATACTTAATCCTTCAAGAACGACAGAGAGTGTAGTGTTACCATGATAATTTGTTACACTAGAACTATCGAGTGAGTCAACGTTACTCGTCTCAGATTTCTTCTTTTACTCTAATATCAGTGCACAGACGTCGTCGTCGTTGAAGGGTTAATATGCACAGTCGAATGTACGTGTTTATACCTAGGTGAAATGTCCTCGAACATGCCGGTACTACGAATGAAAAACGGGCATACGACAGTGGTGTTGATTTTGTAGCCATCAGCCTAGAAGATACAATAAGCAAATACGTAAAGAGAATTCAATTTTTAATGTAACTCAACGTTTCGATCTCTGTATGGATCTTCTTCAAGAGACATTTTTGCGTCTGAAAATTAATACGTTTATATGTTGAAACAAAAAAGGAATATATTACGACATAGCTGTGTAAACGTATCTTTGAAGAAAAAATGATAAAACACATACTTGCTGCGGCAAAGTAATTATTTTTTATTCAAATAATTTATTGTAACTCATTATTTTTTATTCAAATAATTATTTTTATGCAGCAAGTATGTTTTATAATTTTTTCTTCTAAGATATGTTTACATAGCTGTGTCGCAATATATTTCTTTTTTATTTCAGGAATCGAAACGTATAGTTAAATTAATTTGCAAATTTGTCGGTAGACAGAAAACCGTGCGAGGAATTTGATTAACAGGAGTTGGTACCGCGAGTTCCATGTGAAGGGCCTCCTCGAAACCGACTGCCGCGAATTTCGAGGTGCAATAGTCGACCATCGTTGGCACTCCCACGTGGCCAGCCAGACTAGCTATGCTCACTATGTGACCCTTGTTGTCCTCCATCATTGACGGCAGGAACGCTTTGGTCGTCTAAAAAAAATCAGAGAAAATGATACAATCGACGTTTACGTTTATGTTAATTTATTACATACGTTTAAATTTTTTTTCGCTTTGCACATTGTTTATTGAACCATGCTAGTTTGCTGTAGGTTTAGTGAAGATAGAGGGGCGAGAGGTCGAGCACGCAAGAAATGCGTCAAATCTCGGAGCCCGAAGACAGATTTCACAAAAACGACTTTTTGCGAGTGGCATTGGAAAGCGGATGACGGGATCCAACCGAAACGACCGTGACATCGGATGCAGCGAAAGGTCCACACGGCTGACGCTCCCTTTACTTCGCCGATTAACCCACTTTTCGGCTAGCTTCTCCTAGTTCTCACTTTTGAAAGTAAAATCCGCGAGCCGCGTAACCCGTCGACCGGTCGGGGCAAAGTTTAACCGGCGAGAAATCGTTCGAGACGTAATTATAGGGCGCATAAATGTTTATCGAACGGCGGAACCGGCAGACCTTGTCCCTCTTTGCGATTTTTCTCTCGTGACTGTTTCTTTCCTTATCTTTTTTTTCTTTCATTCCGACGTTTCTTATTACGATAACACAGTATCTCAATTACCGTTAAACCGACGCCGCTGCCATGACGTAACGCGAAATCGGTATTCTCGGCCAAACGACGCGGGTACAATTTTCGTTCTTCGTGCTCTGAATCCGCATGTCGGCGAACGCTATTCGCTATCGGCGATGCTCTTCAGCATCGGTACACTTTCACTCTGCATCCAGTTAGAATCTTTCCGCCAGCTACGATTTCCCTTGGAAAGATCGATATTGCTCCTCGAATCGGAAAGAATCGCCGAAATTTCGAATTTTCCGATTATACGAACGAAAATGTTAGAATTAATCGGTGAAATTGTCTCTGAACTGTCGAAGAGGATTTCTCTTTGCGAAAGAACAGTTGAACGGTTGAATTCCAATCGCTTCGGAATTTTACGATTTTTCTAGTATTCCGAACGATGTCATAATCTTTATAACGAAGGCTATAATCTTTAATATTCAGCAAAAACAATGGTATCATAAACGGGGAAGGAAAACAGTGCGACACGGATAATAGTCGTATGTCAGCAGATATTAACATCGATAATAATCGCATGTCAACAGATGCGAAATAATGATGCGCGAGTGACGAAAAATCGCGTAAAAACTGGTGGCAGGAAGACGCTAGGAGAAGACAGCGATGAAAACAGCGTCATCGAGATTGCCGGGGGAGAAGTTTGGCTATTCTGAACGATTTAAATGAATAACTGGAATTAATTTTCGAGCAATATTTGTAAGCATATCAGTTATCCATCCCAGTTATCTAAATACATTACGATCGAAATAAAAATTATTTATATATATCATAGAGATGGCGAATAAATTTAAATGAATGTTTCAACTTTAGTAATAATATAGTACAAGTGTTAAAATTTCTAAAATCCACAAAAATTCATCATACTCTGTAATCTTGTATAAAAATACTTCTAATCTCTATCTAACCAATATACCTATTAATGTTTACAAATTTAATGTCATATTATTATGAGCTTGTGTAATATAGTATAATCTTCGTGGTCGCTAATGACTAAATAAATAATAATGCATGAATCAATTTTTTTAAATAAAAAATTACTGCTAAGTTAAGCTAAGTTAAGAGGCGCATTAAGCCATTATGTAATAGGCTAATGGAATTCATGTATTGAATATGCTATATAAACCACATCTGGTTTAAAACATTAAGTAAATAATAATGTATAAATAAATAATAATAAAAAAAAGATGTGCTCCTTTCACCGATGTATGTTTCTCCGGAATATTTCAGCAATGCGCATTTTGTAGGCGGTTATTGGCGAAGCAATTAACGAAAACAGCGTGCGCGGTTAAGAAACTGCGAGAGGCGGCTCTCTCGGGCTTCGCGTGGCGTTCTAGTATTGCGCGAAAGCACACGAGCCTGAAGCCAGCCTGTTGCGGGCATTTCGTATCGAGGAACTACATAGTACGTAGAGTACGTTTGGCAAGCGTGTGGCCTCTCGTGGGTGTCGCAACTCCGAGACACGAGTGTGTACTGCAACTGCACGGCCCACTGGCTGTATCTATCCGACCGGTTTTCTCACCTGACCCACGGCAACAGTCCTAAACAGAGGGTACGAGACGACAGGAATGCCTCTCACTCCTCGTCTTTCAAATTACCGTGCCAACGTACGCGAACCTTTGCAATTCCTCATCCTCCTATTCGATTCAGAAAGACTCGGCCAACAAACATTCCTTAACACACGCAGCAATTTTATTAAATTCAATCGAATTTTCCTTTACGATCAGCTTCATCAAAACTTCAATCTATATTTTCAATAAAATTTTGTATTTCATCACTTTATAGGGTAACTGCACCAGAAAATGAATGCTTTGATATATTTCAACAAATTTTTATAATATTTCTATTAATAAATATCAATAATAATGATTATTACCTATAATTACTAGAATGTAGTATTCATTGACTGGTATTTTTTATATTTTCTATTTAACGTTTAATAAAGAAAAATAATAATAATTTCATTTTATTTGTGTTCATTTATTTTCGACAAATGAAGTATAGGGCATATATGAGATTTCTTTCATTCACTGGTGCAGTTACCCTAAAAGCATTTTATATTTATCAATGAGTTATCAAGAAATGCAACAGCTGTAAAAACATTCAAGAAATTATAAAACAACGTTAGCAGCGTTATTCATTCATTAATCACTTCTCGATTGTGACACTCGTGACGATTGTCACTTAAGAATTATTTACAGAAGCTGTTTTATGGAATACGTATGCTAAAATCGACTTCATTACGACAGATTGGTTGTGATCAGTGTGATCGATCCTGTTCGCTCAAGGTCTGAGAATTACTCGGGCAAATTACTGACGATACTATAGTTGAATTTATTCTGGTGCACGCGAGAGACCTTAATCCGGATAGTTTCTGCTTTGCAAAATAAGAAAATCGCGGGCGCGAAAGGCTTTCACGCTTGCGGCGCGATCATGCTGCTCTCACCACGCATCGAAATCACTGGCAGTTGCTCTTGCGCTAAAACCAACGAACTTCGTACGAAGAATTTGCGTTTGTATCCTTTCCTACAGTGCAACGAAAGTTCACTTCAATATTTTACGATACCTCGAAACTGGTTTTTACTATCATTGTACACAATTTTGTAATGTTATCTACTGCAACTAAATTTGTTGTAGCATAACATTTACATCTTGTTTCACGATTATTAGTAGCATGTATGGCAATTGAGCCAGGCATTTTTACCAATAAGTTAACGACGATATTGACAGAAAATTACCACCTTCTCTTGATTATATGGATGAACTTTAGGAAAACCACTTTTTGCGAGCTGAGAATCTAACATTTCCAGTTGCACGAGGGCGACTAGTAATTTCTAGCCGAAACATTAACGCCAACGCGTCGATACGAGTTGATTTTCTCTCTTCTCAATTATGTCTGAAATATCAATACTCGATTCGTTACGCGTCGGAATCAACGACAGACTTCAACAGACGTTCGTCAACTAAAAAACAACGTGCCAGTCACAGTTAAATCAGAACCACCGGTGACAGCATTCGTTTCGTCCACAATCGTATAAAAAAACGAAATATTCGTGCAAAGCTGGAACTAATTTTCTGATTGCAGCATTATGACCCGGTGCGTCGAGAAAGATGTGAACGTACCCAGAAGTGGCTCATCACGTTGACATCCATGGTGCGGATAATGAGTTTGTCCGGTGTGTCCATAAATTTCATTCCGTTGACCACGCCGGCGTTGTTTATCAGTATTGTCACCTGCAAAAAGGTACGTGTACAAACACACCGGACACCGATAATTATCGTCGTGCCTCGTGCCGGGCACTTTCGCTGTTTGAAATGACGGATAAAGTACAAGGTCGCGAAATTCCAGGCCAGAACGGGTAAATTAGCGATCGGGGAACGCTATTAAACGTTGCAGAAGCGCGAAATTCTTCGGTCCTCCGAAGCAGATCAACGGCGACCGTATACATGCCTACTGCAACGTTCTGACGTAACACCAGAACGTTTCATAATACCCGAGCTGCCTCGGACGCAACACGTGTTCACCATGATAACCATCAAATCCACTCTAAACTCGACTCTCCAAATAGCAATTTATATAACCCGATGCGTGAGATACTGCAATTAATTATTGCGTGTGTCGTCAATGTCACCTTCGGAGGACGCTGGGAACCGGTTAGCTTTCATTGTTCTGGAATTAGTGTAACTGCACCAGTGAATCAACATTTAAGAAATTGCTCAGGAAGATTTTATTTAAAACAAAAATATGTGAATTAAAAGAATCTCATCCCTCCCTATACTTCATTTATCAAACACAAATGAACACAAATAAAATGAAATTATTATTTTTCTTTATTAAACGTTAAATATAAAAAATACCAGTCGGTGCAGTTACCCTATTTAGAAGAAACAGGTCACGTTTCGTGCTAGTTTATTAAAAATAATATGAAAAAGGTTGACCTAAAGATTCTGTAACAGTACAATTGTAGGATCCCGAATTCCGGTTACCGCCATCTTGGATGTACATGCATTTCTGGTCAGTCTCTGATAATAGTATCTCGAATATGTGTTATATCTTGGTCGACTAGCGTGATAATTACAATTTACATTTTTAAAGTGTTACCTAACATCATTTTAGAATTGTTTTTTTAGACCGTCCTTGTAGATAATCGTTTTAGACAGCCATTAACACTTTACCTACCTTCACCTACTGTATTCTTTAAGACTAGTCATCGCCAGTAGGCAAAGCGTTAAGTAAAATTGATTTTCTCTCGGAAATCGTTCCGATGAAGTTACACCACTTTCAAACAAGATTCATACATCACCGATTCCGTCTAAAGCTCGGCAGTCTGTCGACTGTCAATCATTTTCTAAACGCGGAGACTTCCGCAATCTACTTGTCGGTCTATCTCAGGCTAAATCGGGAGCTGTACTTTCTTCTATCGAGTTACCGAGGAACAGAATTGCTCAAGATCGCGTCGACCAGTGGTCCCAGGACAAGCTCAAGTATCCGGTCGATTATACAATCCTCACCTTTCCCACTTCCGCCTTGACCAGCGCGGCTTTCTTGTAAACGTCCTCCCGGTCGCAGAGATCGCAGACATAACCGTAACAGGTTCCTCCGGCGGCTTGGACAAGTTTGACGGTCTCTTCCGTACCTGACACATAAAGCAGAGAATATGAAATCAGTGAGAATCCAGGATCAATATCTTACGGATCGATGAACCTTCGAAACAGCTGGTATTTTCAACTCGTGATCTACGAAACTGTGACCGGAATCATAAATGGTTTTATCTTTTACAACATCGAAAGATATCTTCTATAATAGATAATTATTCTATTAATAATAAATTAAAGAATGTAAGAAACGAAACATGAAAAAATTGTACAATTTGTTGAGTGTGAATAATATAAATTTCTGGATGGATGAATCTAATTCTGACAATTAAAAATTTTTATGATCGAACCTATAATAATATTATTATTATAATTATTAAACTAATAATAATTTATAATAATTTTTTCATGTTTCGTTTCTTACATTCTTTAATTTATTATTAATAGAATAATTATCGCAATAATTAATTTTTCAATGTTATTCGGAGGATTTCTCGCCAATTCGTTCTATAATCTCGTAATATGCAAATGGAACGAATCGAGGTGCATCTCTCGATCCTCTCTCGGCATAGACGAGAGGAAGAATCCTCTCAGGAATCCTCTCTACATACCCGCTGTATACGCTATATAGATTATTTGCGCCAGACTCATTTTACCGCAAGGAATTCCTTTCAACGAGTAAGCGAATTCCGTTAGAAAAATATCAGATGCCGAATCGATCGGGATTAATCAATTGAACATCTTTATTCGAGGTTTCCACTGCCAGAAGAGAATTTCTGTTCTAACTCCTCGGGAGAAATTCTGCGATTCTAAGAGTGCAAAGTGGAACCTTCATCACCAGGTGACTAATAATTGTCGGTGAAGATGCTGAACATTTGTACAAATGAAACATGTAAACGTACCAAGTTGAGTGAAGCATTAAACTAAGGATCTTGCAAAAATGCATATAAAAATATGGAATCTACTCGAAATTGAACAAGATATTCGTGGAAAATTAATTGCAATGTGCTCCGATTAATTTCACAACCTCGGAATTTGCTTCCTCATATGTTCGTCTGGGTCATAGTTCACCCATTTGCTATTTTTACATATCATTAAATGATTCATTCCTCTTTATCTCTATTGTGAGACATATTTCTATAAAATGTGACGTGATAAATGAAGCCAAAGCTTATCAGTTTAAAGATTAAATTTGTGATTTCGGCGTAAGGTTCGATCATTAAAATTTTTAATTGTCAGAATTCGATTCATTCATCCAGAAATTTATATTGTACCCACACAACAAATTGTTCAATTTTTTCATGTTTCGTTTCTTACATTCTTTAAACAGTTTTTTATATTTTTTATTTTCCTTACTATAAAAAATCACAAATTTAATCTTTATTACAATTTCGTTCGAGAAAAATGTTCACTTATTAGTTTAAAGTGTGAAGCAAAAATAGGTGAGAAAGAATCATAGAATATTTTATGCAACCATTTCTGAGGAGCGTACGAGGGCTAAAGTTAATCACATTAATTTTATACACTGTTATCTAAATTGTATATAAATATTGCTATAGGGCCTTGAAGAGGGCTGAGTGTACCGTTGGTTCGTCCTGTTATTTTCGCCAAGTCGGTGAGAAAATGGCGGAGATTCGAGAGGACAATATAGCCAACGGGCAAGAATTTGGAGCGCGAATATGGACGGAACACGATCGCTCGCCGGGTAAACAGGATACATATTCTCTGTTTTCGCAATTACATCTTTCATATTCTACGTGAGCACACGTACCACTTGGCCAAGAAGCGAGACAGCGGCCGTTCGCCGCGCACAGAGACTTTCTACGTAAAAGTGTACGGCCGCGAAAAGCCGGCTGGCTGTCGGATGATCGACGCTCGGGTTCGAATTGTACGGCGAAATGTCACGAGCGAATGGCAAGCTAAATTGCCTCGACCTCTCTAGACCGGGTACAGCCGACGAGAAGGAGGATATTAATCGTTCGCAACAGGTGGACTGACGGACGACCTGGAATCCGCTCTTTTCTGGAATTTTGTCGCGCTGCCACCTCGAAAGCTTAGAACATCCTCTTCGTTCATGTACCCTCGGATTTGACGAGCCTCTTCGTCGTAATTGTTTCTCGTTTTTTTCACGGAGAACACACGATACTTGTCTATTTATCAATATTATTATTGGAATGTAAAATATCTGGTTCAGTTACGTTCCGAATTTTCGGAACCGATTGAAATACTCGATCGACCGGTGGCCGGGAAAGGATCGCCGAACTCTGATCGGTAAGATGTGGCACGAATCAGAAAAGAGAGCAGCGTGTATGCGTGTCGCGAAGCACTGTAGAAACGAACCACACAAAGACGGCTGAATGGCTCGCTTGAAATTACGTTTTTCTCTGTAAGCATCAACCAGTTTACCAGGTCGGTCGAGCAGATCTACTTGCGCGTGTCCTTGAATACGCGCCACTTCCCGGACTGCCACGTGGCGATTGCAAAACGAGCGACTCCAGTGAAATTTCTCAGCCATCGATCTTCCAAATTATACAAATTTTCCATTTAAAATAAACAATTGTACTGTGCCGATGCAATGTCCAATCACAAATTGAGGTCCGCATTGTCTGATCAAAGGCATAGAAGATTATTTGATTTCTTGTTTGCTGAATCGGAGATATTATTGTAAAAATCGAGATATTAAAAGTAGTAGCATTCTCGCCGTAGTCTGGAATGATCTAAATATGTGATAATGATCAAGTACCATCTAATTGGAGAGGCCTGAAGACACATCTACTCGATTCATTACATTTTCATGATTTGTTAAGAGACAAAAACGTTCAACGGAGCTGTTTAGAGGATTAGCATTTACACAAATGGTAATTAACACGGCGGTAAGGGCGCAGAGTGTGATTTGTTTGCACTCGATCTAAATCAACGTCGAATAAACAATAACAATTCGAAGGACCTATGACGTGTCGTTGTTTGAAATTATAATTCACTGCATGACGCTAGAAGAACTCGTACAGCAAGTCTATTGATTCAATATCATCTTCTAAATGTCATCAAGCTACACGCCGCGTTTAACAGAATATAATAACGAGGGTTATTGCTGAAACAAAGAGAAAATCCTGGCCCAATCAAGTCCAAGGGTCCAGCTATTAAATTAGGTCCTGAATGGACCACGAAAGTTCCCAGAAATCTTGCAACACGTGAAACAAGTTTCTAAGCGAGTCCCAGTTACGAGATGAACGTCGGCGGTCCTTAACTATTCGTTTTTGGCTACACGTGTCTCGGTTGCGAACAATAAAGTATACTAATCCGTTTGTCAGCGGTGCAGCCATGTCCGATCACTATTCCGCCCGCGAATGCCGGCTCGCGATTGCCACCGCTTAAAATTCACTCCGCGGCGTTGCTTCCTTTGCCCGTGAACCCGAAACGTCTTCCCTTCGCGCAGCAATTAATCTCCGGGAGATTCTTATCGGGTTTACGCTGCCTCGTTGCCCAACACATTGTCGTCACCTTGCAGACGTAATTCTTCGCTTCAAACGTTTGAGCAAATCCCGTGCCGACAACATTTGTCCTCTCCTTAGAGTCCTCAGACTGACACACATTCTCAAGCGATCAGCATGGATATCATCCAGCCATTTTCGAGCTTAGCTCCAAGCTAGAAAGTTCCTCGTAACTGAAAGCGTTTCATATTTCCGATTTCTTACGACGACGCCAAACTATCGTTTTCCCATCAGACGAGCAAACGACTCGAGGTTGCGGGTACAAAACACCTGCGGAATCGCCGCGGAAGCATTAGCGAGATGCAGGTGGTGTGTGGCTCCCGAAGGTCGGTCATCAAATGTATTATTTCCCGGTAGCGAAGGTCATGAACATGGTTATTCGACGAAAGGCCGCCACGAGAGCTATCGAGAGGCCGCCCACGAGCACTCGAATCCTCCCGATTAGTATGCCAAGCAAATCTACATCAAACACAGCAAGTATTTACACGCGACCACTTTTGCCCTGATCACATTATCCTTCGACGGTAATATACAAAAAAGAACGAATGATGTAGTGAAGTTGTAAGTTTGTGCTACTTGGAAGTCGGTATAGCCGCCGGGCAGTATGACGTCGAGGAGCAATTGAGTGGATTTCTTTTTGGGATTATAATTAACGCGTAACACTGTGAATTGCAGCATCTGTAAAAATTTCAACTAATTATCGGTTACTTTGTAACGATGTTTCTCTGCCTTACTCTATAATCTAGTTGCTTCGAGTATTCGCAAATGTGTATTAGTGGAATCCATTTTGTAGCAATCTTTTTTTAAACAATTCGTTTCTTGTGTAATGCGTTGAGAAAATATTATTCAATCGGAATTTGTGTAGCTACTGAAAATCGATTGATTGACAATTTATCGCATTGCTTAGCCATGTTAAAAAAAATATTATTCAATCGGAATTTCTGTAGCTACTTGAAATCATTTGATTGACAATTTATCGTATCGCTTAGCGGCCTAAGAAATTCCTAAGGAATTTGATTTTATATAAAAGTGCGCAGTCTGGTTTCTGAATAATATTATAATTAATATTTTTTGATTGAATATAGTGTGTACGGCACTCGGAAATTCGTCGTTGATAACGCGCACCACGACGTCGCGGGAGGCCGTTACATAAAACAGGAAGCCTTCTAACGCGATAACTGCACTAATCCGTTTATGGCGAATTCGACCAGCTCGAAGCCGCGGTCAGTTTTGTCACGTCGATTGTGAAACTGATTCGATTAGCAACTGGTAAATACGTACGCGGAGAATTATTTTCTAATTTCGCGGTGGCGGTGATCTGGTTCAGTGATCCGATCGAATTAATGAGATTTCCTGGTTGAGTCATTATAGCCGACTTTTCCAGCGTGCGAGTCGGAAAAATGAATCAATTCGTCGGTGAAATGGAAAGTACATTTCAAATTTAAATTATATTATAATTAAATAAATTAATAATTAGATAGTTATCTCTCATAATCGGACAGGATAATTGCAGAATGGTAAAAGCACCATATCATATGATTTTTTTTATTATATTTAAATTTTATTTTTTAATTTCCCTGGATCATTTATCTAAAACCTGAAGTTGCAATAAACATTTGTTTAGCTCTAAAAAATAGTACTCGCGCAGTGTTGGGAAAGCTGTTCCCCTTTTCCGGTGTTTCGATTAATCTTTAACTGACATTTTCCGTGAACATGTCATTTTTCTTCGCAGCTTCTTAATGAATTTTTATCGAGAAAATCACTTTTAAAGCGTTTCCATGTCGTCGAAGCTAAACATGAAAATGAATATGCAAAAACAGATTTTAGAGGAGAATTTCCAATGGAGGCATTGTCAAGGCATCCCAGGAACACGAAGGACAATTGAGTCTCCTTGTTCACTCGAGTAATTAAGAACGTAAAACATCGCACGTAAAGAGTCGCGATGATGATCGTCCAATATTCATGGTCAGCTGACTCATGCCGCGACTTCTAACTCGATAAAATCTTAAATCAATCAATTTTACAATTTCAAATATCTTTTTCGACACTCGAATAAAAATCCACCGCCTATTTTGTCATTAACGAAGAAAGCAGTTCTGAGTGGATACTTTAAAACCAAATAACATCTTTTTACGTTTGCTTTCGATGAAAAATCGGGTAGATACGCGACTTTAAAGTACGATATTAAACTACGTAGACGTTTTTTTACTGTCCGCAGGTAGCTGCTACTAAAAAATAGTTTTCACCATCGGTTAATAAATAAATAATTGGACGATCACCACGCCCGCTTGAACGGTCGATATCTCGAGCTCCAGTTTCCTCTAGTTGCAATTGGAAATCGAAAGTTCGCTCACCGGTTTCGCTTTTCTCGCGAACATACGGCGAACACTAGATGCAAGTCTGGTTGTTTTTATTTTCCCAATGGCCGCGATTTCCCGTTGAAAAGGCAAGACGGCCGACGTATCGATTCGCCTAATTGTTTCCTGCTTGCGCGCGAATTACGTAATTAATAATCCCGCGGAGGAGACGCCGATCGCATTTTATTAGTAGGCGTGCGCCCTGGATAACATACTGTAGCACAACACACTGGAATTACAGCTGAGTAAATTCGCAGGTGCTTTTACCATTCTGCAATTACCCTGTCCGATTATGAGAGCGAAGGTGGAGCTGGAACAAGCCCGACTCTGTTCCGGAGACAACTATCTAACTATTAACGAGCCGGTAAAATTCTGTTCCGCCAATCTGCTCGAACATTCCCGGTCGAATTGCTACACCCACTTAATAACAAACTGTGGTACGCGACCGACACCTGTGTATTAGCTTAAGACCAAGCTTCGAGACCGTGTAATATGCAGAATTATCCGGACGCGAAACCATTCACTTCTCTGGTCCCTTTTCACCGCGGAATAATAACTTTATTGCGATAGAAACTGCATTAGGAGTAATAGGATGTTTTATCGTCGCTTTTTCTTAAATCTGACAAAATGTAAGAGGTCGTTCTTCGAAGAAAATGGTCCTGGCTAATGCTCGGCGAAATATTTTGAATGTTTTCAATATACAAGTTCTTTTTTTAAATTTATTTTACGTAGCTCTTAACAATTTGATAAGGCTACTTCGCGCCAGGACCTACAGTTTATTAAGGTAGGTTCTGAACCATCTTGGGAACCACAGTATTAAATGGCACATGGAATATTTCCAGACTTTACTTAACTTTTGAGAAAAATGAGGTAGATCGATCAATTTTGTTTTAAATGAAAGCTGAATCTTTGCAGAATATGGGAAAAATAGGGACATTATGGTAAGAATGTTTTTAACGTTGAGAAAATTCGTCACAGTTGCACAATTTCACGAAAAAGTCGTTTCTACGTTATCATGAGAAGATATATATGTTTTTAAACATAATATGTATCACTTCCCGTAGGTTTTTTAACATTATTAAAATTTGTCTACGACCTCAGGATTTTTCAAAAAATCGAATTATAGTTAAACAGTTAGACTTTTATTTTTTCAAGGTTAAAAACATTCGTACCATAATGTTCCTATTTTTCCCATATTCTACCACGTTTCAGCTTTAATTAAAAAAAATTTTCATCGCTCTACCTCATTTCTATCGAAAGTTAATTCTTTTTGAATCGAGTAAAGTCAGTTTTCCCCACTGTGTACCGAGAATGATTTTGCGTTGCGAACGGACCCCAATTTTTTAATTCAATGCAGTCCTTTCCTCACCTTCTTTGTTAACGTCCCAAATGACAACGATGGCGCCCAGGTTGGCTATTCTGAGCGCGATCAGTCTGCCCAAACCACCCCCGCCGCCGGTCACAAGAGCAATCTCGCCAGCGATGCTCTTCATCTTGTACTTCGTGGGGATGCACCACTTCACGATGCTCTCGACGATCGAGACCACCGTCAGAATCAAGAAACCGATCAAATCGCCCACGGCTCGTAGGAACGACATGGTCTCCAGTTTTCCCGAGTCACTTTCGCTGGAATCCCGATGATCAATCTTCGCTTCCGGTCCTCGTCGACGATCCTCAGGCCTGTCGATCGACCACGATGTTCATAGCTCGATATCCTCCGCCGGCGTGAGCACTTCCGGTCCGGGCGAAACCGGAAATCGTGGAGAAACAGCGAACTTCCGGTTCCCTCGAGTTCTCGATTCCCTCTCGTCGATTTCCGAACTCCTGAAAAATTACCGATTCTGGTTAAATAGGTAACTTCAAGTTTTGCTGGCATATACAGGGTGTTTCAAAATTAAAAAAAAATTCATCGCTCTAAATTATTATCCGATTTCCGGATGTGGAAGGAATTTTGAGACATCCTGTATTTTTAAAAATACTCGGACTCGGATGTTAAGCTTTCTAATGTTATTAGTTATAGGAGTAATGATAGTACAGTTATTATACAGTTATTATGCAATTAATTATTAAACTGCGAATGGGTGAAAATAAAATTGTTAAACTACAAGATTAATTTCTCTCCTTGGCTGCCGCTTGTGTTAAGTAACGCGCGGAATGCGGAAAATGATACTGGTGAAGTAATAATTTAATCAAACAGTCGTATCAGAATTTAAATCAGCTTTTAATCTCGCATGAATCTCGTTACGAGCCTCTTTACATAGAAATGTGATCGGTGCAGACCGAAAACAATAAATCGTTTGGGAATGTATACAAACGTTATAGAGCGATAAACCAGTAAAAACATGATCTCGTGTACGGAAGCTTTTAATTCGTAAACATTTGACTTTTACATTTGTTTATAAGGTGATATCTTGGTACATATCAATTCAAATATATTCGGTCTTGTAATTGCTGTCACAATTACTAAGTTTGATAAACAAGTGAAGAGGTAATAATTTCAATAGATTACGAGGACTATGAATGCGGTGAGATAACAGAGATAACGATTAATAGGTGATATCACTGTTTCAACATAGGTGCAATAAATAGATCAACAACCGGATGGGATTATTCATGAATTTGTGGAATCGCAAATCTTGTTAACTCGCGTGGCTGGTTAGACTCGCCGTAGAAACTAGTGCACGCTTTCTCCGAATTTCGTATCACTTTCTTCGTCTAGGTAAAAAGAGAACGACAGTCTAGAGAGGTCCTCGGACATTCCCAAAAAGGATAGTCTCGAGGAAAGGATCTCTCCTCCTTCGAAAATAAATTATTCTGCCGGAAATGCTAATTGCTTTTTTTCTTTAATATTCAACATTCGACAGTTGAAAAAGGAAACCTCAAATATAAATCTTCGGTAGAGAAAAATTTTATTTACGGTCGGTAGGATGTCCCATTTTTTTAATAAGCAACTTTATTCGTTTTAGTGGAATAAATTGTTCGAGCAAAAAGTTAACTGTCAGCAACAAACATTTGCAAGTTCACTCGGCAGGCTGTGGGGCATCGGTTCGCTGTTTACGATAACAATTAAATTTGATATTTAGTGGCAGCCCACGGTTCTGGGAAAGAAGCCGCGCGTCAGACGAGCATGTAAAAGAAATTACTTCGCGGTGTCCCGCTTCTTATCGCGCGGCAATTACAATCATTAGTCTGCAGATATTTATGCAAATGAAAGCTATTCTTTTTAATATTTTTTACTCGTTTTCGTCGTAAGTGTATACAACGAGTGGGTGTCTTTTCAAACACTAGGTAAATTAATAAGATGCATCGACATATTTATTTATAACTGATTAAAATGATCAAAGAAAGAAATTCTAATTAAACGCAGCCGAGTTTTATTTTACATATGATCGATAAAAAGTTAATAACTTCGAGTCGTCGGATGTTTATCTAATGATTTATGTTCCAACAAGGTTATTAGACTTGCCGAGGACTTTTTTCCGTAAAAAAACTCCTTCCTGATCATACTAATGCTTATTCTGTAGAACACTTGACGTTGATTTATTCAAGTAAGAATTCTTTTGTGTTTTGATGTCGAGGAAGAAAAGAGAGAGAGAGAGGCCAGACAGAGAAAAACGGTGGCCATTAACATATATATCGTAACAGTGCAATTTTCCCGGCGTCTTGGCGTTACGCGTTTCGAACGAACCACGAATATCTCATCGGCGGGCAATTCGCTTTCTAATGAGACGCGAAATTCACTTTCAATTTTCAGCCGAGAATTCCCAGCGAAACCAATTTCCGGCTCTGCATTCGGCTTGCCATTGTCAACGTGACGGGATCCACAATTGTGCCGCTTACGGGACAAATCGATTATGCACCTTTCGAGTTTTCTCACGTTTTACTGCCACACCACTCGATTCGACTTCTTCCATTTAAATTAATCACTTAATTGTAGGGTTACCCCCTTAATTATTGACTCAAGAGTTCGCAGAATTTCTCGAAAAGGATGATTACTATCTATTTTAATTTTCTAATCCTCGTATATCGACACAATAATCATTTTCTGAAATATTTTTAAAGAGCAATTTAAATTAATCATTTAATTATAGAACTACCCCCTTAATTATTGGCTCACAAATTCGTAGAATTTCTTGAAAATGGTGAATACTGTCTATTTTAATTTTCTAATCATCATATCGACAATATAATCATTTTTAGTACAATATTTTTAAAGAGCAATTTAAATTAATCACTTAATTATAGAACTACCCTCTTAATTATTGGCTCACACCTTTAATAATAATTTATTAATAAATAAAAGAAATCGCAGAATTTCTGAAATCAAATGAACTGTCAATTTCTTCAAACGATTACAGAAGAAATTGATTTCTGTATAATTTTCGGTTCCGATCGATGCAGAACATTTTCGTTCCGCACAAAGATCCGGAGATCGATTGCAGCCTTTCCGCGCAGCCATAATTTCGGAAGAGCATCGCGACAGTGACAACGCGGAAAACGAACGTGTACGCAACAACATCAATTTTCTTAATGACAAACTGTTGCACGCAAATCGGAGGAGCATTGCGAGTCGCGTAAACATCATTCTAAAAACAACGTGCACGGTGTTCTGCGAACATGGAAAAACAAGGAGTAGACGAAAAAAATAAGGAGAGAGAAACAATTCGAGGATGAACGCAAAACGATGATACGCGGTATCTTTGTTTGGTTTGTTCGGGATAATCACATTTGCAATTAACGAGACGTGAATGACCACGGTAAACATTGCTGGGGATAAAAAGAGTCATAGCGATAAACGATTTTAGTAATCGTTTACCTTTCATCTTCTTCTCCATTCCACATTTTTAGATTAACAAAATACATTTAACTCTGAGGCACCCCTAAAAATTGCTGTACCATTTTTCAAAATATTTTTTTACATTATAAAATATATCAGGATGTAATCAATTACTAAATATTTAGGTATCCATGAAATTCCAAAAATCCAAAGGAATGGAAATATTTTAGATTGGAAGAAATGTTTAATTTTCCAATTAAAATAGCTCCGAGTCCAAAGGGTTAAAATTAAACAAAATTACACTTTCACAAACTTCGATTACTAATAAATATAAAAATATTCATTTAATATAAAACTATTATTTAATAATAATTACTTAAATTAATAAATTCAGCTAAGTAGTTTAAATTAAAACATTAATTCTGTAAATTAAAAATAAATAAGGGGGTAAAATAGTTGATATTTTCCCTATTTAGCCACATGTAAACATTCTGAAAAAAATTCAGGTATCAAATACCCAGGTACACGCACCGCAATTAATTCGGATTTTTAAGTGGAACACCCTGGTTGTAAAAAATAAAAAAAAATGGGAATTTTATATCGAAGTGTATTAGTATTTCCATGAATTTTTCCAGACTTTTTTGTCACTTCAGATGGAACGTAGTTTCCAGCGGTCCCCGCGGAAGTTGCAGTTTGTCCAGCGACCGGAAAACAGTGTGACACGTTAAACAGTGTTTTCGAACACGAGTGCGCTCGCGCGACACGAAAATTGCCCCTGGTAATTGCCCATGACTCTGTGCGCGAGCCGTTAGATTCACGGTGATCAACGTTAATTACGGGCATTTCGATCTCCGCTCAGCGAGCATGGATCTCGATCGAAAAGCCTTTTCCTCGAGATTTGTTCTCCGTTGACGAAGGTAGGGAGAATGTCGGTCGTCTTGCAGTCGAAACTGCAGCCAGGTTTCTAGAACGGTGGACTCTACACCTCCGCACAGCTTATGGCAAAATTGATAAACTTTCACTGGCGCGGTCCGATCAGGTCGACGCCAACGTCCTTGGCGAATCGATCTTCTCGGCCGTAGATCCGGTAAATTCGTAATTCGATTGCGCGTGGGATAGGCACATCACGACTGTTCCTTAAGTCTCGTGAATGATTAATCAACCGCGACGCTTGGGCGAAGAGTAGCTCGAATTGCGAAACAGGTAGCTCTGCTATATCAGTTTTTATCGTCGCTTATCGAGTCGCGTGAGAACTAGCTTTCGAGTGACTTATTGCGAGTTAATTGCTTTTTTCGAGTTTTTACGAGGAAACCACTTTTTGATCTATGTTGTTGACGAAGAAACTTGAATATCTTTATCGAGATGAGTTTAATTCGATTCTGTGATATTTTGCCTATTATTAGATGAACCTTCGCTTTAAAAAATTTATTGAATATTTATACCGTACGCAGAACAGCAAACGTCTAAGAAATATAACATAATCAGTGGTTACATTCGATTGAAACAATTGATATCAACAATTGAATATCTTTATCGAGATGAGTTTTATTCGATTCTGCGATGTTTTGTCTATTCTTACATGAACCATCGCTTTAAAAAATTAATTGAATATTTATATTGTACGCAAAACAACAAACGTCTAAGAAATATAACATAATTGACTACACAATAGTTACATTCGATTTAAAAAAAATTGATATGTCTGACTCTGAAAATTTAACAGAATGTCGAAACTCCGATATTGAGTTCAGAAAAATCATATCTCAACGAGACATACAATATTTTCAAAAAGGGACATTTCGAACGCTGAAACATCAGGGAATTGAGTTCCTAGCCCCGTTTAACGATTCCCATTGTCAAGCTAATTAATTCCATCGATCATCTAACGAAGTACCGGCGATGATCGTTCGCCGACTGCGAAATCGTCGCTAACGCTAGTAATGGCATTTTAATGCACGCCAGCTACCGACATCAATTATCGAGCGTGTTTTCCTTCGTCCTCTCTTCTGCGCAACGATATTCCTCTCTCGCGTGCTGTTATTATTTTTTGTCGCGACGAATAAACATTCACGACAATTTCGGTGGATCACTTTCTCGTGCGATCGATCGCGGGAGGCTCGATGTTGTGAAATTCGAGGACCACTTTCTGAAGCGTTCCCGGTGCATCATGGTAATCCGTGACGTTATTTTTGCTGTTCGAAAGTCATCGAATCAAAGAAATCATGAACGCAGTTAGTTTAAGGATGAATCGGATTAAAAGCACGATGTTTCAATAACAAATCGATTATCATCGATTAAGAATAGATACAAAGTAGAACGAGGCGAAGGAAAATTTTTTTGTACGCAAATTTTTCTGGATTGACTTGTTCTCCGCATATTTGCAGAAGTCATAAATACCTAAGGCATTGGATTAATGGTTCGGAATGTGTTGAAAAAGTAATCAGACTATGTCCTTGCAATTTAAATACTGTAATTCAGTATAATTAAAAGCGTAGAAGTGAACGAGGTTGTTTTTAAGTTATTATTTAATGTCGCTTTTTTTAAATTCTTACGTGAGAATTATTTCGAGGTTTGTAAACTGAAATGGCACTTTTCAAGCGAGCAGTTTTTATCAACAAACTGTTCGATATTCTTGACGACTAGCGAAAACATTATCTACGTTATGTGTGCTTTAACTGTTGGAAGAATTATTTATACCGATTCTGAATTGTGCTAAATTCTAAATTGGGAGTACGGCCCGCAGGGTCGGGCTTGTGGTATTAATACGCGAATTTAATTTGCGACCGCTCTGCGGGTCTTCCTTTGCGGTGTGTCTGCGCAACCAAGTCTTCCGGCGACTATCAGGTGTTCCTCCACCGAGAAAACACGACAGTAATTTAGTATGACGGAAGGAAGTGGCTCGTTCGCTGAAAACTCGAGGAAAACTATAGGTTGGACGAACTGCACTCGCTAAAATCGAGAATTTAGAACCTCGGTGTGGAACAGCAAATATTAGCCGAGAAATGACACAACAAATTCCAGATTACGGTGCCTCTAATAAATTCATAGAATTCTGCAAGTTTATTGAATTTTCTAATATATAAAATCAAGTTGAGAATCGAATGACTTTTGTTAATTGTTTGGTTGATTTACCTATGATCAGCATAAGTAGTTAATACTGTTTTGCTGGGCATCTTGCATAGAAATATTAATTGTTAAAAGAAGGTGGTGAATATTGAAAGCAAACTACCATTTATTCCGTCACGAGTCTCTATTGAAGGAGTAATTACGAATGATTATGCGATGCAATTTTACTGGGCGACATTGTAACGAATAAAGTATTGTATAAGAAACGTAGATAATGTTACACGAAGAATATAATTTAATGGAACCCACCTTTATTCTAAACTATAGGCCCCGTCGCGAAATAATTCTCACGTAAGAATTCAAAAACGCGATGTTAAATAATAATAAAAAAATATATATAATTTAATCTGTCGATAATCCTTAATTTCTTTCAAACGCTTTATCTAAACAAAAAACGTAAACATAATCAGACACTTCGTTCTTGTTTGAATCATTTGAGTACTATTGAATGCAGAAATGTCTGCAGTCTAAGTACGAAGTTATTATTATTATTATTATTGTTTACTAAGTTTAAGTACGAAGCTGACACCCGTGGAAAACAGGTAAACATTCTGCGAGACACGTGAGAGAACGCACCCGTTGCACGGTGCTCTCTTTGACGTCATCGAGAGGAAAGTACCATTTACTAAAAATCGATAAACAGAACGAATCAATCAGTCAATCCACGCTTTCCGCGCGACTGTTTTACTTGGAAAACACTGCGAACGACACGCGACCAGATAGAAAAGGAAACTGGAAGGTAGTTTAACGAATACCACCGGGGAAAAGTTACCATTTCACGAAATGCCACAAGCATGAAAGCAGACAGTTCAACTTTCTTGCGTAACCCGGGCGAAACCTCTGCTCTTAAAAAGTGAAACTAAAAAAGCATCTCAGAAAAATTCGTGGACGCGAACCATGCGACTTCGCGGACCCGTTTCGAAAGCGGTGCTTCAAGTGCAAACGTAACAATTCTTATAACATTTTTTTCAGATAAGGGAGAAGGTACACACGCACAAAACGTTCTAAAAAGACGATCTTAAAAACGCTGTCATTGATCATCAAAGAAAATGGTCCTACTGTACATATTCATTAAAAAATTCATTGCATAAAAATGGTACAAAATTGAGGAACATTTTGATCGAACAGAAAAATTGTTGGCCACTATCAATAAATGATTATAGCACTTGCACTTGTAAAAATGTGTCCAAATTTTTCTCAGGCAATAGATACACAAATAAAAACGTGGTAAAATAATAAAAATGAGATGATTATTCAAGAACGAACAAACTGTTACAGCGACAACAATTTAAACGGAGAAAATGGTACCTCGATAGGGGTACGATAATTCTGTACAGCTTTCCAGCATAATGAATTGATTAATTGAGACGACCACAGCCCAGAGGAGACAACGGATGGCGGTGCAAAGTTGCCGAGCAAAAATGGTAAAAAAAAAAAGGGCAGAATCTTACCGGTCGCCGTAAATCCTTTGGGGCGCTCGTCCGTGCAAGGTCACTCGGGTCCGAAATTCCGTGGGAAGTGTGTTTACGGGCACGGCACACAGTGTAGAACACGGAAGTGCGCACCTATGCGAAAGTCGTCCGCGAATCGAGCTATACCCGTCTCGCCGGCAGTACGGTCGTCGGTGTACTGAATGAAACGGCCGCTCCGGTACGCCTTTACCCGCTCGACGATCCGCGCGCTCATCAGCCGACAAACACGCTCGAAACTGCGCTACACCGTTGTGGTAATCGCACGTGCATCGATCAACCACCCGTCCCGCCAGTTCTTCTTCGGCTCTCTTCGACCTATCGCGTCGTCTCCCGCCATCTTGGATCGAGATCGTCCCGCGAGGTTACCCTCCGGCGATCCGCGATTAGCTCTTAGCACCTGAAACTCAAATTTTTACGAATTTCTCCCATTTTTTTAAGTAATATTTGAACAACATTTTAGGATCAGTGAAATTTTAAAGATGGCGTGGTTAGTGAGGACCTTGAGAGTTTTACTTGGGAGCCACTGCTCTTCGCTTGGTCCTGGAGGGCCTTGGAATGACCCCAGGTGCAGTGCCCTTTAAAATTTAGGGTTTGGGGAAGTTGGCCCTGGAAATATTGTGGGACAGCCAGGAGTGGGGAATTTCGGAAATAATCACAGGGGGCTGAATCAAAGAAAGGGCCCTCCCCCGTGATCTGAGTCAGAATGAGAGGAAGACAGTTCCATCTTGGGAGAATAGAAAGGGGGAAGTTTAGGATTTCGTATCTGCTTGGGTAGATATTGACGTGTTAAAATTTTGAGTGGGCGGGGCCTTGTTGCTCCTGATTTCTATGGACTCGAGGGGGTAAATTATGCCAGTTAATTATTGGTCAGTCTGTCTAGCATCTTAAATAATAATTGGAAAGTAAATAATGAGTAATTTGTTATATACTATTACTCTATTCTTTTCTGTGATATTTTTTTTTAGGAATACACTGGTTCCCTTCGTACGTCTTCTTTCCGTTGTGGTATTATTGGGACACGTAATACTGCGCGTGAAAACTTCTAATTGAGGAGTATAGGTACGACCATGGTCGACCAGTCATTGATCTGACGGGTTCTCCTTCGATCCATTGTCCTTCTATGCTAACCTGTTCTTCATTTCGTAGCTCGACTACCTACAGCAGCGTTTGTTACTCATCATATACCAACTAACACGCGGTTTAATTCTTACGCTAGCAATAATTAATAATTATTTATCAGAGACGAAGTAACCTCAGATGATCCAAAGAACAACAAAATGTCAAATGTATTTTAGAATTGCGTATGTTAGTTATTGTGACATACATAAGTCATAATAAGAATGCAAATGCATGCAAATGCATCTCAAGCAAGCAACAAGAAACTGAACTGTTACTTCTAACAAGAATGTATAGTTAAAAATAGCAACGGAACTGGTTTCCTAAGCCGAACAATATTCATAATAATTTCCTCTATAATTTAAATCGTGTACATGCGATGATATAATTATGTACAACAATAATATTGCCATAGCAAATACTAATCATTACTTTCACTAGTTCATCGTAGCCTTATATCATACAAAAATGAACATTGAGATCGATGCATTTCCGGGTGCACTTAATGTACAGCAGGTGGACCGTTATTGAAATGTATAAATATACAACAGTACTACAATATAAGCCGCCGTTTAGCCCCGTGAATAATTATGAAACTTTTTTGCCTGTTTTTATGAAATTTTTACCTGTCTGGTCAGTAAATTACTAAACGCCCACGGGACATAAATATTCATAGCTTTAATTAAAAAGACAGTGTCAAGTTTCTTCAAATAAGGTTAAATGCTCCGAATTCAGAATTTAGAATTCGTCATTTCGGTGCTCTAAATTTCGAAATTAATATTTTCACTGACCAAGAGGATTCCAAAGGGGAATTCCGGAAAAATCGGAAGAAACAATTTGAATTCCAAGTTCAAGACTAGATTGGACACAGTTCGATGGTGCGCAACAGGTTGGGACTGTTGCTCGACCACTAACGCCCAGAACTATTAGAGCTCGTTGTTTCTGTAATTTACAATCTAGAACGCGGGGCGTTGATACAAAACGCTCCAGCAACGTCTTTCGCGAGAGTCCGTCGACGGAGAGAGTAGATTTCTAAGCGGAATATTGATAGCCAGAGCTTTTCGCGAATTATTCTTCTCTCTGGAACACGATCCGACTCTCACTGCCAAGCCACGAACTCAGAAAACACTGTCTAGATCTATTAGACATTTTGAGAATGAAATACAGCCACAATTAACATTCAGTTTTCGCTAAATCTAATTCATTTAAGTCATTATAAAGTAGCATTTAAATCGGTAATACAAAACTCAGTGCGACATTCGCCATTACCTCCAATCATTCCTCCTATCTAATTCATTCTAATATACATTCTAAAAAACAGTTAGCGCAACATTCCGAGAAAATCGCAAACTAAAAATGATTTTTGCATAATCCCAGCATACCGATACACAAGCATCTAATCGGCATTCGTAACCCGTTCTGTTTGCGAGAAAATTTTCCGAGAAAATATTCGCGGCACGCGCGTTCGCAATCGCGTATTCCATGTTTGAAAAATAAATGCATACACAAAGATAATTGCGCCTCGCATCGTTACATAAAAGATCGATCGCGGTGCGTGAGGGTTCTTCTAGGAGTCAGGTGGTTCGAAGACATCGTGGATCGCCTAAGGTGAAGCGTTGAGCAGTCGAGATCCGAGATCACCGAAACCGGTTCCTCCATCGTCCACGTTGGGAACCTTGCAACAGTTTCGTCCTTTATTTGCTGCGCTGCCGATGGTTTTCTGCATCATTGCGAATTTCACTGTCATCGACCTTTCGTACTGCCTGTCGCATCATTTTTTATTACAGTATTCTCACGCCAATAAATGAGGTAAAGTATTTAGGAATTCATTTCTCCTCTACCTTAAACTTTTCCAATTATTGCCATAATGAATCGCATTATTGCAACAATCATGCACAATTATTGCACAATCATGTACCAGTATTATTTTTTTTCTTTGTTTTTATGCTCATGTCCCTTTTTACTTATTAGATAAGTAGTCCTTTATCTTCCTCTTTTTTTTTCTTTGTAAATACTTATGTAAAAAGGGCCCGTCAATAATAAATAATAATAATTATTACGTTTATTCAGCTGATAGATTTGTTTCAATTTTCATTGCACTTTTGGTACAAGTTCACTGCTGAATTTCTTCGACTATCTCCTCTAAGGCGGCACTATAATTAATACGTACTATAATTAAACTGCCTGTGTTGAATCATTGACTATTTGCAAACTCGAAGTTTGCGAGATCGAAAGTCGCCTTGCTCCATTCGCGGAACCGGTGAACTTGAACACGAGAAATCTCGCTTCTGTGCTACAGCTAGGCTGTCTCGCGATGACATCGACAGCTTTCCAGGGCAGCTCTATGAGTGAAAGTGACCGACCATTCCGAATCGCTAGAGGTCCTGACAGCTGATTCTACTCCGCATCCCAAATTGGTAGCTAACGGTCCCTTGTCTTCTTCAACGATTCTCTTCCGCTGGCAAAAAAAAGGTTGATAGATGAATGCGTTTTCGCAATAGCCTACTTGCAATTAGAAAGTTATTCACGTTTTGTCGGTTATGCGGACTGTGATCAATTTTTTATCTTCCTCGATTACCGTTACAATACTTATTGATCAATCTTCTGTGTCAATATTTTCGGAGCCAACCGTTGAAGAGGCTGTCGAAAATATGAATTAAAAAATCTGACCATTGGAATTCTTATTTTTTTTTTATTATTTAACGTCGCTTTTTTTAATTCTTACGTGAGAATTATTATATTTATTATTATTTTTATTATATTAATATTTAAAAATTTATTGTAAAGTCTAGTAGAGGCGTCTTAAGGCTGTAGAATATTTCGACCAAAAGAATTGGGTGTTATTAAAAAATGTAGTACAAAACGAAACAAATGGCCTGAATGAAAAATCGAGCAAAAACAACTCTGAACCTTTACAATTTGAATTTAAATTTTACGATTATAATTTGAATTCGACCATCGAGATTTGACTTGATACTTGACCGTTAGCATTTCAACTCGAGGCTAAGTGCGTGAGATATTAATGAAGCAATAATGAATAGCGGAAGGGAATCTTCGTCTTCGAATTGATGAAGTTTTTCACCAGGAAAAATGACGAAATTACTATTAGTATTTGTGTACCTCCGTACTGACATTGACGTTGCGCAATTTCATAGAATGGTCCTCGATGATCCTCGAACTTTTTTGCTCCACTAGACGGTTACTAAATATGCAAATACAGAAATGTACAAATGTTTACATTATAGAGGCCTTCCCTCTCGCCTGTCCATTTTCGTACATTGTTCTTGTATTGCAAAATCTTCGAAATTTTTCATATGAATTTTTTATATTTGTTTATCATTCAAATTCGAGATCTGCCATTATAAAGTTAAATTCGAATTTAAATTCAATTATGACGAAGACATATGCAACTGCTGTAATTTGAATTTAAATACAATTCATTTTACAGACATTTTTATTCTACAATTAGTTTTGTTCATTTTAATTTGTTCGCGTGGCAAATGTTAAACTATGTCGGTACAATTGAAACATTTGCAATTCCCCGACAGATGGAGCTGCCAGTATCGCGAGCTCGACTACCGCGTAATCTCGAACGTCGTAAAATTAGTCTCGATTAACAATTATTAATTACCGTTCATGATTCTAGTTAACAGGAACATGTTTACAAACGTCCCGCATTATATGCGCGCTAGATAAGAATTTCGCAACGTCGCTTTCTTACTTGGATGTATAAAAATTGCACAATATCGCTTTCACTTTTTGCATAATTTTTAACGGTTCTTTCTTTTTTATTGAAGTCTCGGAAGTAAAAAAAGGAAATTGCGAGTGTTCGGTGTTCTGCGAGGAATCTGCATAGACCTCATCAGAATTTATCGACAAGCATTTTGGAGTCTGATTTCCTTTCACATTTAAACAAGCCTAATAAAAAGAATATTTTCCAAATTTAATTTTTTTTTAATTTTCCAATAATTATTTTTTTTTTATTTAAACCAAAGTAATAAAAAGAATCAGCACAAGCTCTGATGCAATACCTCGACAATAATTCACCTAATAACGTATGATAAATCATTCCCTTTTTATTCGGCTAAGAACATTAAAAGGGCATTACGTGTTCAGTGTTTCGCAAGCGACGAGCATACGTTAAATTAATGTACTGTCACTTGGGAACCTGTCCTCGACGTACAACTCCTTTTTTTATTCCAGCAAAAAACAATAACACACGATTACGAGGCAAGATGTTCAGCAAGGAACGATAGTACAACCAAGGAAAATTTATTGATCGAGACCGATAAAAGAGGATTCCAGGGCAAGGCGTTCAACAGGTAGCCGGCATAAATTCTAGCAAAATTAATCACCTAGTATTCAGGAAACGAACGTCTCTCAACGATGGGATACTCGTTAGAGACTCGGTTCACGTTCAACGTGATCCTTGAGCGCCGAAAATGACAATGAAATTGATCAGTCCTGGCTGGAAAGGACTACGACAATCCGTCAGCTCTCAACTTGTCTTTCATTTATTCATCGATTCAGGCGCGATTCATTACGAGGAGCAGCGAGACGCATTTGTAATGAAACTGCGCGAATTCATCGGTGCAACGTGTGGTGAAGGCCTTCGGCAGAAACATGCAGGAGAGAAAAAAGAAACGGGAACTCCTGGGTCTGGCCAATTTTGTCATCCTGGCGTTAGGTGTTGCGAAAGAACGAGGAAGGTGGACTGCGACGTTACACGACACAGGAAGTGTATATCCTCTCTTTCCTTCTTTCTCCGTCTAGCTCCCTTTCCGCCTCGGGAATTAGAAATCAAGTGCGAGGGTAGGGATATAACCGTGCAAGACTTTTGTTTCGGTACATTCCTGCTCCTTCGCAGGGAAAGAGTGTCGACGACCTAGATCTTGAACGTCATCCTTTCACCGGGCTTCTGATAATTTCATCTCCTGCGATCTAGCCACGTCCTGGTACTCAAAATCGGGCCTCGGACACTACTGTAACTTCGATTACGGTTTTCGAAACGGTTGACGACTATCTTTGTTCCCATCCAACGCTGCGAAGAAATTTTTAATCATTATCGACACTGCTGGCTTTAAAGAAATGTGTTTCTTTAATCGTTTTAAGTAGTCGAACATTGTATAGTAATGTTAATATCTTTGCATTTTGTTGTTTCATCTATTATTTGTATATCTGCTCCAAAATCATTGTAGAATCATTTATAGATGAATTTATACATTTAGGGTAATATTCTTGAGTACATTTAATATCTTCAAATTTTGTTGTTTCATCTATTATTTATATACCTGCTCCAAGATGATGTAGAATCATTTATAGATGAATCTAGAATTAACTGAAGATTCTCAGACAATTGGTTAGCTCCTTAATAATAATAATAAAAATAATTTATTGATATACTGTTTGGATTGGTTGGTTGATAGTTTGTAATTTTTTTTTAAATTGATCCACGTGCATTCAACTCCGAAACAAAAGAACGAATGTTGACAATAACGTTGTGCGTCACTTGCACCATCATCATCGTCCAAACGAACTGCACAGAAGAATGATATTACGACACGAACGTAAATTGAAATTCCCTGTGTGTAGAAACCATCGGTGTAGATAATGGTTTCCAATATAATTTTTCTGCACACGGAAATTCTGTAAGCGAATAAATTTCCGTTATAGTTGCGCAAGATTAACCAATCTAATACCATATTTGTATTGCATACGCGCGCAACACAAGGATTCGCTAGATCTCGTAACTTTCTACCTAAAGTAAGGCCGCGTAGTTACCGATGAATTGCGAATCAATGACCTCGCGGGCAATTTTCCATAAAGTCATACTGTCCTGTAATTGACGGATTTGGTAATACCCGAAGGAGATATTTTAATCATTCTACGTGGCCATGTAACGAACCAGAAATTCGAGTCAACCTACACGGCTGTAATGCAATTTTCCTAGAACCCTTTTACAATTCGAGTTGCGTCGTTGTAGTTAAAATAATCATGTAAATAAAAATGAATTTATAAAAAGTACCACGTTTTTAAAAATGGACTAAAAATTATTTTAATATTTTAATTTTTTAAAAATTCATTTTTATTTACATAATTATTTTCTGCTTTTCAGTCCTGTGTATGTGAAATATTTCAATGGATTTTTAACATTTTTACCAGGTTATGAAATTATAACAGAGACATGTACTAAATTTCAGACAGGATTGCAAGTCTCTAGCTCATCAGGAAGTTAGTTTAAAATCAATTGTAAAATTTGTCACCGAACAGACAAACAAACAAACAAGAAAGCGAGCTAATAAAAACGTGGTAAAATGTTTACCGTTGCAATCCTTAGATTCGAATTTGAACTTAATCTTTATGCTTCAAATTTGAATTTGGTTTCACAACTTGCACCCGAATTGCACTCTCTCGTTTCACTGTTGAGGACAATGTACAATCAAGTTTTTTTAAAAGACTGAGCACCAATATAAATCATTCTAATGCGCTTCGATTTTTCTCGCAGTTTCATGCTCTATATAATGTAATCCCCGCTCCATCGCGAGCCTACGAATTCAACGTAAAATGATGGGATAGTATAAACAAGATATAGTAGGAGTTCGCAAGGAAACTTTCACCATAAAATGGTACAAGACTCTTTTCTACGGTATAGACACCAAGCGGTGCACCTACAATGCACCCTGCACCAAGAAGACTATAGTAACTTCAGGGATGTATCCACGATCGGGTTCCAGGGGTTCCAGGAAGAAATGAAGAAAAACTTGAGGAACAGCGAACCGTTGTTCATGCATTGTAATCTGTGATTCTCATTGTTAGCGTTGGGGACGATAACGACGCGATGGGACTCGGTGCATAATTCTGCGACCGTGATTAAAATATATTTCCGATTTATTTACGGTGACATTTAAGACAAGATTATTGGAGCGTGACGAATGAGTTCGCCATGTGAGATGTACGTAATTAAACGTGATGTCGAACGGGTTCATTTCTCCGAGGACTCGCACGATATTTATCGCGTACGTCACTGGGCAATGGTTGAAGTTAGGCGGCAAAACACCGTCGGACTTGCATTTCGAACGCATAGCGAGTGTCAGTCAACACCGGCCTTTGAACAAGTACGCGAGACCGTCTGGGAACTGTTTTGCAAAGCTCAACCTATTCCGAGCACCATAAACAACGGCGAATTAACGACAATTGAACAGACACGTGACCAGGTAATAAATTATATCGGATATTAGTGTCGAAACCAGGCAAACAGTGTCCAACAAGTGGTGCAATTAAATATATCTCTTTAGTGATTGACCGTTTTTGCACACCGTGAATCTTTTGCTATTTTTTTTTAGTTTAGCCATATTTATATGACATTATATAAAATTATAATACTACCACCGTTGACACCTTTGGAAATATTCCATGTGCTATCTAAATACTGTGGTGCCTAAGGTGGTTCGGAACCCACCTTTAATCTAAACTGTATATTATAATTATATTAAATAAGGTAAAAAAAATTATAATACTAAAAAACAAAAGAATACTAGAATGGCTTTCAAGACGTGAGGTCAAGTCACTAGAGGAGTTGCTGGAGCAAAATGTGGGAAGAAGGGTAAACAAACTTAACAGTCAATGACCCTACGATAACACTGTTGTGCGACCAGTGCCTCGATTAGTTACACTTGCGATTTACCGTTAACGGGTCAATTAGAATTTTACCGTTGCGGGTGCACCGTTATTAATTCGAATTCTACCACTTGATTTTTAAATTTCAATCTTCGTCAACGATCTTGGTATGCGATATTGTAATGAAACAATGCGCGGAGTGCAACGTCGTAGCAAAATGTCATTTAAGGGCTCTCTAATATTTCT
The DNA here is from genome assembly GCA_028455615.1 of Lasioglossum zephyrum. Classification (NCBI taxonomy): domain Eukaryota; kingdom Metazoa; phylum Arthropoda; class Insecta; order Hymenoptera; family Halictidae; genus Lasioglossum; species Lasioglossum zephyrum. The sequence continues at coordinate 7,974,715 of CM052327.1, forward strand.
CAAACATAGCTTTCTACATCCGTGGCAACTTTCACTTTGTTGCAACAAATCCTATCGATGCTATCTTTATCTAAAAGTGTATCACGCGACTGTCTAAAATTGTGAAACAGGTTTCACCGTGGACATAGGAATTAGGGAAAAAAATTGACTTGATGGAAAAATTTTATAATGTTGCAAATAATATTAAATAATAATAAATTTTATAATATTACGAAGAGAGAAAAAGAAATTCACCCCAAAATTGGCTTCCCTCGGCAGTGTTAATATTCTGTCCCGTTATTCCTATGTCCATGGGTTTCACAATTTTCTGGATTTCATTTGTTTCGATTTAGAAGAAGATATTAACGGAAATGGCAACACATATTTTGCCTCGCAGATGATTGACGAATCGAAGCCGTGGACACGAAAGGATGTCCCCAGCTAATGATAGGCCGAATAAATATTGAATATAACGTGTCTCGGGAACGAGCGCAGAATAAATTCTATGGTCGATGCATCCGTGGATACACCGGCTTGAAGGGGTCTCGGTTGCACGGTGCATCGACCGCAGCTAATAACACCGGCAACCGCAAATCTAAGGTCCGATCGTAGACCGGTGCAACCACTTCGATGCGCGTACCGTAATCCCGACAATTTCTACTACCGTTGAAAGTTGCTCCAGCGGTGGTTTCTATCCTTTACAAATAGAAAAGTCAAAGAACGGTTCACTTTTGCTGTAATCCGATTGCAACGTCGTCGAAACACGTATCATTCACGCCTTATGTGAAATCAATCAACTTCCATTGAATTACTCAGCTTTGAATTCAAATTCGATTAAAATTCTGATTTTTAATTTTTGAATTTCGATCAGACCATTGAGATTTGAATCCAAGTTTATCCGTTGGAATCTGAAATTGAACAAAACCGTTTGAATTTCAACGAAACCGATTACGATTTGAATTTTAATCGAACCGTTGAGAATTTTAGTTGGAATATTAAAATGTTTTTCTAACTGAAACGCTTGCGACTAGTTTGAAATAGTTTGAACGGTGAATGATGGTCCCGCAGCTCAGCGTAACAAATGGCGCTACCCGAATGGGCAACCTTAATGTACGAGCTGCTAGCGTTCGTGGGGATAACGATCATTTACATAATGGAGGCAATTTTCCTGACATTCGTTCCTCAACGTTACCGTGCGAAGTCTGTGAAAGGGGAGGTCGTCCTGGTAACAGGGGGTGCAGGTGGAGTCGGAAGTCTAATCTCAAAGAGGCTGGCCAAGCTCGGAGCTCACGTGGTCATTTGGGACATCAACGACTCCGGCAAGTCTCAATTATTAAGTCTCAACCAGTGGTCTTCAAGTTTCATTCACTCCTCTTAGCAAGTTACTTGAAAATTTTCTTGCTTCAAAAATCCTGAAGACGTTAAATTCATTCATCCATCAAACCATCAACCTACTATATTATTATGGCTGAAATATAGAGAACATTAGCTCTAGGAAGCTTTTATACAATGTACGCTTAAATTGCAGGTCTTAATCTGAACCAAAAAAACAATAATAAAATAATAATAGTAAATAATGTATAAAATAAAAATATTACAAACCGCAATTTACAGGTATGGTGGACACGGTGCGAGAAATAAGGGAGGCTGGTGGAAAGTGTTGGAGTTACCATTGCGACATCGCAGACAAAGAGGAAGTATACCGAACAGCGAAGACAGTGCAGGTTGAGGTAGGAGCGGTAAGTAGCCAGAGACTTTAAACAATGATCAAATCTGCCATAAAATCATTTATACTCTTCTAATGAGCCGACAGGTAACCCTGCTGATAAACAATGCCGGTTACGTATGGGGGAAAACGTTGCTCAACCTGCCCGATCACGAAATCGAACGTACCTACAGAATTAACATACTGGCACACTATTGGGCGAGTACAATGGAACAATGTTCGATCGTAAATCACGTATGCAGGATTTAATAAATGTTTCTTACTCGACAGACTACTAAAGCATTCTTGAAGGACATGATGAAGAACAATCACGGCCACATAGTGACTGTCGCCAGCGTGGCTGGGCTTCTGGGAACTTATAAGTGCACTGATTATTCGGCTACCAAATTCGCAGCCATTGGCTACCACGAGAGCCTCTACACCGAGCTCAAAGTAAGACCAACTTCAACTCTGGTACCATAATTTATTATCATAATTGTCCTTGTAAAGAGGACAATTAGGTAAGATAAATAAAATTGCTAGTTTTACTGTTTAACCTGCTGACACGTGATAAATGTTTTTCAGGTTCACGGCTATGATGGGATTCACGCGACCCTGGTGTGTCCCTCTTACATTAACACCGGCATGTTTGAAGGAGTGAAACCTAGGTAACTATTAGCTAAACTGAAATCAAATTTGCCGGACCCCGTTGCTAATATTTGTGATTTGCAGAATAACGCAAATGCTGGAGCCCGATTACGTGGCCGAGAAAGTTGTAACGGGGATATTAGTAAATCAAACAGTCGTTGTGATACCGGAGGCAGTTAGGTTTCTGCTACCGCTTAAATTGTGAGGTTCATTGACCGTTACGGTTCTTACATATAAGGCGATCGCGTGTGAAATGTCTGATCAACGTATTCGATCGACGAAATGCAAATTTCTTGGTTGTAGTATATAATAATATTTATAAAATCGGACATTTCATATGCAACAGCCTAAAACTTAGTAGAATAGAGAACTAGTTATTCTTTTTGTGACAGCTTGCTGCCGGCGAAATCGTGTTGGGCTTTGATGTACAATATTTTGGGAGGACCACAGTCCATGATGACGATGAAAGAGAAAACACAGAAAGAAGTATCAAGAAACAATAACAATCATACAATAATGTCTAATGGAGCATGTTAAAGTAGCATGCAAATGTGAATTATTTAAATCTTAATTGTTAAGAGTACAGTTTACCCCCTTAAAGTATTAGAATTGTTAGAAAGACTGAGTATTGCAATGATATATTTGTTCAATCTCTTGTATATTTCTGTTGGATATAAAAATATTTATAACAAGTCATAAAAATAATTCAGTCCCTGACCGAGCTCCCATATCGATATACCTGTGCCCAACTCCGAGGCTAGATCCAGTCGTTGCACAATCGAATATAACGTGGGGTAAAAGATAATTCCACTGACCCCTGATGACCTGAAATGATTCCAGCCTGAACCAAGTTAGCTTTGCCTACAGTACTAGACCTATATATGCCCCTGATGCTATTGGATTAAGTAACAAGTTTAAAACGTTCGCAATCTCTCACTTCGTTTTCAATTTCCATGATTAATCTTCTTCATACATGTTCAAATTTTCTTTTCCAAAATGAACAAGCGAACGAACTTGTTACTCAATCTAATAATTCAGGACGAAAGAAACAGTTTCATACTTTGCCTCGAAAAAGTGCTCTTTGCTGTTGTCGTCCCACTGAATTTTTACTTTACTGGACTCGAGCAGCCTCAGATAGTCCGAGCCTAATATGGCTCCACCGCCCTCGGGCGTGTAATTGTATCCATAGAAATTAAGACCTAGTAATATCTGTGCCCGCTTCGGACCCTTCTCAGGCACTAACAACTCCACGCACTCCCTCGCCCAATCGATAGGACTATTAGGTCCTGGCCGTTGCACGCTCGAATAGTCGTAAGTCATTAACGAGAAAGCTTGCAAGTATGGCGATAGTTGGTCGAACTGATCTTTATTGAACAACTGAACCTTCGCACTGTGAACGGTCGGAGATCTTCATTTGCACTGATCCCTCAGTGCAAAGCTGCAACGAGAAATAAAAGAAACACAACTCACCCTCTAGACGGTGGAACAGCCAGGATCGTGTTCAAGTTGTTCTCCTTGAGCCTTTGAGCAATCGATTGGATTAGCGAAATCACAATCTGAACTTCTACACCTGTTAGAATAAACTGGTTCCATATCTCCAACACATAGCCGTCAAAGTGGAATGCCTGGAACATGGTACAGTTGTTATAGTTAGATGATAACATTTCCTTCCATCATTTAAGTTTCTATATTCACCTTGGCAGTGTCTACAAGATTAGACATTAGTTGTATCTGTTTATGAGTGTCACTGTACAACCCAACGATGTCATCGATTGACCAGTGTTCAAACAGCACTCTTGGCATGACTGAACAAATATATTTTTTGGTGAGATATAAAAATGTTAGATTATAGCATCGTAATCTCAATGTATATTACCTTTAACTTGATGGTTATCGTTGTTGGCTGCTCTCATGTCTTTCAACCATTTCTTTTGAACGTCATGAGTCGATAGTTCGTAGGTAGCTGCGTTGCCTTCTGGAAATGCCAGCCACACTGGCGATACCATTGTGAGCTTCCCATGGAACGTTTTGGAGATATCGAGTCCATTGTTGTTCCACTAACAAAAGATACAGATTAGAGTGAATATTTATTGTCTGAATATTGTGTACTGAAATCAACAATTGGCTATCTAGTTTGCTGTAACACTGTTCCAATTCATAGACATAATTATTTAAGGATTTAAATTATGCAAAGCATAGATAATATCCATTTACTGATTCGGTAAAAAATTAATACTAAATACATTAATTTAATCACTATGAACTCCATTTTGAAAGTCCATGTAAAGGTTAATAATGGAGCATAAATGCCTATTGTAAAACTTACGATTGACCATTTTCGCAAATGATTGCAAGAAATAAACAAATCAACGTACCGGTGTGATATATCCCAAAACGTCACCGGTAAATCGTCTAGCGGTTGTATTCGAAAAATAGATTCCGGATTCTCGTATAATATCGTTGGATTTAGGGTTCTTCACTACTAGTAATCGATTAAAAACATCTTGATCACCTGGACCTTTCTGTGAACGCAATTGTTAATGAAACGGAAATTGCTAATAACAATTTTCGTAATTTAATTTTCTGTGTCGATCTACCTTGCCTTCGATCTTTCCTTTATTCTTTTTAGTAACTTTTCCCTTCGGCGGTGACAATGTACATTCTGACAATTGACCAACCAGTAACAAACTGATTGTTAATGCCAAAATGTTCATGTTAATTGTTTACCTTCACTATCAACTAATTGAAAACATTACCAGATCACATACGTGGCTACACTATTATTCAAAGGACTTTAATATAATCGTTCATAGATCGTGCTGCCGTCGAGCTTTGGGTTAAGGTTTCTTTCCATTTATTCTTTTAATCGTACAATAAATAAAGAATTTGAATTAACAACGAATGTAATTTCAACACTGATTTTCTCCGTAACAATTTTCTTTCTAAACACTGTTTTAATGAAGTCATATTAAGTTTTCAGTAAATATTCGATGAATGGAGTTTTATATTTCGATGACGCAACGGTATTCCTTTAATTTAAAAATGAAAAAGTGACACTTATTTTTTTATCGATCCTAAAATTAATGATATCAAACGGTGCCGGAAGGCGATGATATTCGAAAAAAATTAGATTTTAATGAAAACAGCTTTAACGACTTTTTTAAGGCTGTTTTACCACGTGACGCAATCACATGACATGTGTTTTGATGTAATATGGCGCCTTTAATTGTCAGAGTGTAACAAAACTTCTGCAAGAATGTAAAATTTCTTGAAGTGTTGACTTTCGAACTCAACACAGAATGCCAGTTGATATAAACCGATTGACAGAAGGTTGGCTAGAATTGGAAAGTGACCCAGGTACGAAATAATTACCGCGAAACTAGATTTTAAATGCCACCACAATCGGAGCATCGGAAGAAGTTGCAGACGCGTGTAAAATTAAGTTAACACAATTAAGAAAGCTACATTGCAAAACTTAAATCACCGGAACTCGAACCATGTTACACACAAGTGAATTCGAGTTCCTCTCGAATAGACTACTGTGTTTGTATACAGTCACCATATATGCGTGTTATCTTTACAAAACGGAACTAAAAACTTTCAGTTGTAATTCCACAGTTCATTTTATTTAACATTTTACTCAACCGAAATCTATTTTTTAAATATTTTATGTATACTGTACTCACGTTTACACAATTTCCTCTGTCAGGTCTATTTACGCTACTGTTGGAAGATTTTGGAGTGAAAGGCGTGCAAGTAGAGGAAATATACGACTTGCAGAAATCATTGGAGGGTCCGGTATATGGGTTTATATTCTTATTTCGCTGGATCGAGGAAAGAAGGTCCAGGCGCAAGGTTGTAGAGCAAGATGAGCGATTTGTGAAAGATGAGGACATCGTTAACAATATATTCTTTGCACAACAGGTATGTTATTTACGCTAATACATTCCTGCTAAGCCATTGATTGTACGTTTGCTGAACCATTGATTCTCACAGGTTGTGCCCAATAGCTGTGCGACTCATGCGCTACTCTCGGTGTTACTCAATTGCCCAAACATTCATTTGGGTACAACTCTATCCAGATTGAAGCTGCACACGTTCGGTATGTGTCCAGAGAACAAAGGTTGGGCAATTGGAAACACCCCTGAATTAGCATGCGCTCATAATTCGCATGCGATGCCTCAAGCCAAGAGACGCCAGGATAAAAATACTGGAGTCTCCACCGGCAGATTCACCGGGGAAGCTTTCCACTTTGTCAGTTACGTACCGATCAATGGCAGGCTGTTCGAGCTGGACGGTTTGAAACCGTACCCCATGGATCATGGCCCGTGGAAAGAGCACGAAGAATGGACTGAACAATTTAGACGCGTGATAACCGATCGTTTAGGGATGGCGAGAGGAGAGCAATTGCAGGACATAAGATTTAATTTAATGGCTGTTGTCCCTGACCGGCGACTGGCTATATCGCATAAACTAACTATGTTAAAGACTAATAGACAAATAGTGTTAGAGGCATTACAACAGCTTGTTAAGTTAAGCCATCAAGACGGCTCCGAGAAGAACGTGAACGAGTCTGATAAGTCGGATAAACATTACGAGAAAAAGAGCAAAACCGACGATGACAATGGTTTACCTAATAAATCGGAGATCGACGAATCCTCCGTTCCGACTATCACTGTTGAAAGAAACGACGGCGCAGGGGACATTGAGGAATCAGGGTCGGGCATAACTTCCAGCAAGACTGAATCAAAGTAAAGATTAATTTAATATTTTATTCGCTCAGGCTCACGGGTAAATGAAAAGAATGTATTACGATGTTACAGTGGTATGGAAAAGGTAGTAATGTGTGCATTGGATTATGCAACTCCGCTTCGAATTCAAACTTCACCGGCCCACAGCTCCTCCAGCACCGATACCTCGTCCGAGATTGGCTCTGCGTTTAATTCTCCGACTCAAGGTACTTTACGTTCCCTTGCAGAGGCGCTTCGTTGTGCAGACCTTTTTCCTTTGGCAAAATATCAAACTGTTAGGACACGACATTCGTATAGATTTCAGATCGTCCGCGTTATTCGAGGCGGAGTAACAGACGTAGTAATGCGAGTCGGACGTGACGTCTTTCGTTTTCCCGTGTTCTGTACACACTTTTCCTGGCGCTTTAATTTCGAGCTTATTTTCACTGTCTTCGATTACACTCTTCTTCGGAGTGTTCTCCTTGCACTTGCTGTAACTTTCTTTGTCGCAAACCCTGGAGTATTTATTAAACGCCGTGAACGGTGGACACGAGTGCTCGATTATAGATACCATCTCTGGTTTGCATATGTAATACTTAACGCAATCGGTTGCGTTCGGCGCACGAATATTTGCCACACACGGAATTACCTGAATGAACTTAGGGTCCACGCGGTAGCCAAGCGATTTGTATGCTTCAACTGTGAAGAACTGCCTGTTTCCAGTGTTGGATGAGATTAAAATTATTTTTTTCTCGTTCTCCGAATCGTTCAGCAGGCCTTCTAATGTATCATTTAACGATTGTATGTCCGACATTGATTTCTCTTCGTTTTTTACAGGATACTTAACTGGATCTTTTGATTCCACACTAGCTGTGATAGTATTCTCCAAGTTAGTCTGTTGAATGTGATTCTGTACGAAGTAACTCATTAAAACACTCTGCTGACTGGCCTTAGAAAATTCTGCCTTAGTTGGAGCATTGTTTGTAGCCTTTGGAGGCATAGATAACGACGCCAAGAGCTCTAAAGGAATGGTTATCTCCTTGTGAATTGATAAATGCTGCATTAAACGATTCAACATCAAGTACTCCTTCTTGAAAGAATTCGGCAGATTATTTATCATTTTCTGTGGTTGATTTGCCAGTGCTTCCTCGATCTTAATTAGCGGGTATGGCGTCACCATTTCCTGATTCGAGTTATCGACATCTTCGGTACCGTAGGACGAGTCAATGAGCTCGGAAAAATTCGAGGGATCCTCTGTCGATCCCATGTAACTGGTCTCGTTTGGATTAATTAACTCAGGTGTATCGTAACTGTTCGTTACAACAGACTCTGTCGACAGATCGCACGTCCAAGAATCACCAGGCAGAATACACATTCGTAGGTACGGTTGGAACACCTTTACACAAAACAAACCAATTAGTAAAATATTATTGATAATTCTGTAAACGATAAATTCTTTTACCAAGCCATCCGTGCATTTTCTCGGCACCCAAACGTATCCACCGTCAGGCAAATTTACACAATTGTAAAACACAATACAACTTGTGGGATGGGGTTTCCTCGGTTCAGGACATTTCGATGATTCGACTACGATCAGAAGAGAATAAAATATAAAAAGCATTACTGTCATTTCAAAGCGTTCTTTCTACGGTCCTACAGTAGACACTGAACTTTGGCTGTCTTCTTGATGTATTTGTTCTTCACACGTTCCCCCACGTATTCTTCGACACCTCTCGGATACAGTTAGTCGACCTACAGCATTTATGTATTTTTGTCTTGCCACGGTGAAGCCCAACGAAATTTTAGAATCGACAACATTATTTTTCACTTACAGCATGGGGATGGAATTCTGGCCAAAGTAGTCCCACGTCCACGAAAGACTTCAAAAAGTTCGTCGTGATTAGAGTCGCTGGGGATGAGAAGCACGAGGCGGGTTTGAGTACGTACATGCTTGCTGAAATACATTAAAAATAATTAGTAAGATGTATATCTCCAAGTTTGAACAAATTTGGAACATTTTTTCAGGTCGATCTCTGGGAAATATCAACATAAACGGAAAGAGGCTAGTGTCCGACAGTGGTCACCTGCACAAAAAAGTCTGTTTATCCGGGGAAGTTAGAATACCTCATGCTAGGGTGAAGACCAGTAATGGCGACACGGTTACCGAGGAGAAGAAAGTCGAAAAAATCGATCCGAAATTATGTTCGAAGTATCCGGAATTGTTTGAACCTCACACGTTCGCGCCCAAAGATCTTCTAGCGTTGCTGAAAAACCTGGAGCACGAAATAAGCATTTGCGAGACCAGTTTGAAAGACGAGAACGACAAAAGGAATAAATACAAGGTAGCGTTACTTCGTAAAATGAAAGATATTGTTGATCCTTGCCATCCTGTAACTTCGTGTTGAAAAATCTTACTGCCTTAGATTCTGAAGGACGGAGAATTGTATGTGATCCCCTCTTTTTTTAGATCGACGATTGTCGCAGAACACACAGTTACGACGAGTTCATTTGTACCTTTCTTTCGATGCTCGCTCAACAAGGTAAATTAGCGGAACTGGTTCAACAGCACTTGACCTTAAAGAAGCACACTTCTGTGTCGGTGAACAGGGCTCGCAGGTAACTAATCCGCTTTAATTAGACGCGGAAGCATCACGCTTGATGCTCGCTGTGCTCACAGGTCTTCGAAGAAGACAGACACGCGGCCAAGCTCTTCTCGCAGACGTCGAGGCCGAACCAAATGCAAGAAACGAAAGTAATAAAATTAAGATGGAAGGCCGAAGAGGTGTCCCGTGGAATTGTCAATATTGAAAAATTATTGAAGAAGTATCCGCCGCGAGCGCATAGTTTTACAAAAAGATGAAATATAAAAGAAAGATTGTACGGATTGTTGAAGCGACTTCGTTGCACTCGATACCGCTTACTTGTTGCATATAATGATGCCGAACGATCGTCTTCTTTCTCCTTCGTTCTCCCACACGATTCAGAAGTGTCCAACGAGAAATCGAGTCTTCACCGAGACAATCGTAGATTCGTCGGCTGTGCTGGCCACGTTCCTTTCGTTCCGAAACTTTTCGAAACCTCTCGCACGATCGACAGTTATACTTTGTAATTGTACAAACTATCTCCACGACATATATTTTTTATATTTTTTCTCATATTAACGCGTGATGCCTGTTTACCGTCACACGCAGATTTATCAACATTGCGAGCCCACTGGTTACCCGTTTTGGGTACCTCTCAATAACTTTTACCTTTACATTTTGTTTTCGTATGAAATATATGGTTTCCTAGATAACGGTGCGTTGTTTCTTCCAACCCGTAGGACCTGCTAATTAATTAAACTATTCACCTACGTTTAAAGGATTGAAATACAAAGAAATGATTGAAAAATTGATTAAGAAATTTTCCAGGGTAAAACTTAGCGATACATATATTTCCTTACAAGTTGCTAAGAGATCAAATGCTGAGGAACGAACGCTAAAAAACGACGAGGGGGTGGAGCAATGAGGTAACGCGGTCGGTTATTGTCAAAAACATTGAAAATATTTATTTCGGTATTCATATACAAGTACACTACACGCTGTGGATATGTCCCTTAGATCTAAATACTTATATCTCCGTGCAGCCGGAGAGAGGAGGATCAAGAAACTTGTGATTGGAATCATGTTCATCGTGGACACGACGGCCTGAGTCGCCGCGCCGTATTAAGCTGTATTAGGAACTGTATTCGTAATGTCCTCGAAAGAAGCTATGATCGAAGGAATAGTGGGATAGATGAATAGAACAAGGGTTGGGTTACGACCCAACGAAATGGATCAAAACAAGTTCCTTCTCCGGCCGATGCTCTCACATGCCTTTTTCGTCGACATTTCTCTCTCTCTCTGACAAAGGTGCAAAGTATTGTTTTCTGTACAAATTGTCGGTCCGTTGTTGCCAAAAATGATCGGGGGATACGTCGAAGGGCTGTTCAACGCTATTTACAAGAGGACACGGTCTCCTCGTCCCTTCGAAGCTGTCCACACGCCGAATCTCGACTTCTTCGGGGCCTTCGTCGCGAATTTCGTCGTTATAGGCACTCGTGGTTGCGCCACGGCGAATCAACTGCGGAACAATGTAATCGAAACTCGCGGGAAATTGTTTAACTCGTGTTAAGCGTGCGAGCGTTCCGGAAGCTTGAAGAGTATCGTTGCGAGGTTTGTTAGTGTGATCCAAGAGAAAGAACATACATCGTCGCGGATAACTTTTAACTGGTCGTGTATTTCTGTACATTTACAAAAGATAGAAGATTCGAAACGAAGCGTCGACGGGTGTCTCGACCTTCCGCGCGTTCCGTGATCCCTTTTATAGTGATTTCCGTTCATGCCGAGCATGCCGCGATCCATTTGCTCTCAGCTGTCGTGCGCAGAACATTGTTTCCATGCGGTAATAATAATAATATAAACATGCCGTATAAAATATAGAAAATTCACGCGCGGGGATTAATGTAAAAAATACGAGCGGGGAAAAAGGAGAATAAGGATGAGACAGACAATAAACACGGACGAGATCCTTCCGCGAAGAACGCCGATTAAAAAAAAAAACAGTCTTGTGATGTGTCTTGTTCAAGATACGTCGATCGTATGAATTCTCCTGGATTCTTTATAAATCATTATAAAACGAGAAATGGTAGTGAACGTTGAATCTAATTTTGCTCGGGTCCCGATCGTTCGTCGTTCGCACAGTTGTTTCCCGTGACACAGTAGCGGAACCAGCGGGAAACAGTGTCTCCGTTGTTTGCGATCGAAGACGCTGTTTCCAGTGGCTCCTAGTAGGCGATTAACAATAATAAATAAAGGTATAATGCTTTACAAATAGAGCGGCGTTCGGTTAACACTTGGAGCCTGGCGGTTGGCGCTCTCGCCGCACGTTGATAATGATGATAATACGATAACGATGATTCGAGCGAGTGAAAGGTAGTTGAACAGTAAACGAAAGTCATCGGACAATTGTTCTGGTAATTCTTACGAGTTCAAACAGTTTATTTACAGAAACAATAGGAAACAGTACGGACGCGGTTTCGAGGGTCCGCCATGTTGGGACCGCTCGAAAATTAATGAAATCGACGATAATGCTGATGATTCGAGAGAATGAAAGTTGGTTCAGTGGCGAATGTAAGTCTTCTGATTATTTCTTAGTAATTTTTACCAGTGTAAACAGTCTCTATTTTGCAGAAGTAACGCGTTTTGGATGCGGTATCGAGGGGCCGCGCCAGACTCTCAGGGATAGCCAAAGTTATCACACTTACAGGGGGGAGCGTTGTCGAGCGCGCAGATCGAAACGACATCCGGCTTTCCCTTCTCTCGGCCTTATAAATATATAACAACGCGGCGCGTTAAATCACAACAACGCCGCCACGGATCGGAGCGGCTCGTCGCTTTGGTTCTGTCGTTCGCCATTCGGACACGATCGATCGACGCGTTCGTCCATTGAACGCCTAGAAAAAAGAAAGGGTTCGTTCCTTTCCGTTGGCTCGCTGCGACGATCAAGATTGCTCTCTCCTTTCCAACTGGTTTCCGGTTCCTCGATCGAGTTCTCTCCGTATGACACTGAAACGCTTCCGCTTAAACACGGAGACCGTTCGATCGACTCGCTCGCGGTATACTCTCGCGCGCACACGCACACACGATATCGAAAAATACATTAATTTAAAAATATATATATGTGTACGTGTACATATACGTATATTTATACATATGTATATTTTCTGGCATATGTGCACTATGTATAGTAAAATTACACCCATAGGCTTGCTTAATACTTGGATGCTGCGCGATTCCGGTGTCCGATCGAGTTCCCCGTCTCTTGGACGGTCTCTCGAGATAGAAACAAAAAGAAAGAACCAAATTTCTGAATGATCGCTGCCCCGTCCCGGTTCGCCAGGATCTCGAGGTACCGGCGAGCTGTGTTCACACGCGCACACTCACACACGCATACATACAGGCATCCTCCTCGCTTCTAAATACAATATGTACACTACGCAGTCACGTTATAGTAGTAAAAGTATAAAAACAAAAGGAAGAGATAGAAACGAAAGGGGTGTTCAGCGACGAGGAGGGAGAGGAGGTCCGAGGGTACGCTATTTACAAGATCAGCTTCGACGCGACTATCACAAACGCTCGGCTCCGCTGGACTCTCGAAGAATAGGAAAAGGCGTGCCGCGCGAGGAATAATTAAAAAAAAAGAAGAAAAGATGCCGAGCAATAAGGATCGACGGGGATGGGCTTATTGCTTTACGCCTGCAAGGAATTAAATCGTTAAGGATCAACTGGCGGTAGTGAAATTAGCCGGTTGCGCGATTACCAATTGGAGTGTGTCCTCTTTGAGAGAGCCCGACGCTGGCTCACCTCACCCGAAGATCTTCGAAGTCATCCGATCTAACGTTATCTCTCGATCCCTTCTCTCGTCACGGTTCCCAAATGGGAGATTAAATTACCGAGGATCGTCCGAAGATCTTCGAGTGGACGGGCGGCGTCGATCCCGAGGACAACGGTTTTGCGTTCGCACGAATCGCAGGTCTGCCGTACGATCGATTTCGCTCGAATCAATGATAATCATGAAAAATAGCATTCAACGAAATAACCTAAGAAAGTCTTACAGCGTTAAGTTACTTACACCCTAGACGCAATCTTATCACCTAGATCATCGTCACGGTAGAGACAGTTGGACAGTGCGGGGATGTGGGGAAACCCGTGTTTTGGCTAGTGACGCACTCGATCGATCCCCATCGCGTGTCGTCGATCAGGCGGCTCCTTCCTCGATCTTCTTCTATTGATGGAAAGAAAAGTAGCATCGTGGAACCGCCTAATCGCGAGCCTAACAAGACAACCCGAGCCAGGTGCACCTATCTACCTTACCCAACATATCTGACTAATTCTAGATTATCCGATCGATAAGAAAAACGATTCTGCGCCGAAATTAATCGATGGCCAAGGTGCACGCGGGCTCCAATACTGCAAAGTCGATCGAGCAGTCTCGCTGGTTCCAAACTGCACACCCTGCTGCTGCCCAACTAGCTCGCAACAAGGATCCCGCTTGATCATCGTCGCCGGAAGTCTTCCTGGTCTCTCCAGTGGCCAGGGATCGTCGTCGTCATCGTGGCCGTCTGTGTCGGCGTCGCGTCCACCGTGGCTCGGGGTTCTTTGGATCGGTTCGAAGATCACAAAGATGGCCGCGATCGATAGAAGTGGTTCTTCGCTGGTCCACTCGATATCGAGGCAGAGGACTGTCTGTCTGATCTCACGGCCCGCTGACGCTGGCGTTCGCTGGCAGCGAGTGGTGAGCCGGCACCAGACTCTCACCCGGCGCCTTTCCAAGACGAAGTATAGACTGAAGGGAGGCTACCTCTGATGCTAAACGGTCCAACCTTGACTTGACCTCTCTCTCGCTCTCGGGAACGGCTGAGACCGTGGGTCCGGTCCATTCAGCGCCTAAGGAGATGCCGGAGTCGCGTTCGTCGCTGGACCCTTCGTTGTCCCAGGGTGGTGACGCCCTTGGTCCAGGTTCCTGCTTGATGCCTTGAAGCGCGAGGAGTGCGCTGGCAGCGTCCTTGTCCCCGATGCGTGACTTGTGCCTCAGTTTGTGGGGCAGGCTGTTGTTAGCTGCTGGGTTCTGCGAGCTGACGACCAACTGCGGACCCTCGTCACCGCTTCCGGATGAAAGCTCGAAGGGCGACTGTGCTCGCCTACCGCGGGAAAGGTTCAACGCGCTCGTCGTGTCCAGGTGCATCGCCGGGTGAGGGTAGGCGTACTGGAAGCTCTCCGACTCGGGGTACGCTGTCGTCTCCGGCACGAACAACTGTGCCGGGGACCTGGGTGATCTAGCCCCGCTGACCGGCTGATGGATCACCGACGTGTGCACCGGGCTTGGTGTCCTCGCGTAAAGAAGCGCCGCCGATGCTGGCAGTTTCGCTCTCTTCACGCTGATGGGTGGCTCCGCGGGTAACGCTGCCAGCACGTGTTCCGTGCTGATCACCGACTCGCCGCAGATACCGAACTTGTCTCTGATCGCCTCGAGCTGCGCCTTCAGGATGTGATTCTCCTTGCTCAGCTCCATGACACGCTGCTCCAGGACCATGTCGTTGAAACGCCGCTTCTCGCGGGACCGCTTCGCCGCCTCGTTGTTACGCCGCCTGCGGTCCCAGTAGCTGTCGTCCTTCTTGTTGTCCGGAATGAACTCCCGTTGCTTGCGCTGAGAAAATAGCTCTTTTCTGATGTCGAAGTTCGGGGGGAAATTTTCGGGATGTATCACCTGTTGGGCGTCGTGGTGATGCTGCAGCTGCTGCTGCTGTTGCTGGGCCGTCTGCTGCTGCTGCTGTTGCTGCTGCTGCTGCTGCTGATGGTGGTGGTGGTGCTGCTGTGGCTGCTGCTGCTGCGGAAGTGGCGGCTGTTGCTGCGGATGCTGGTGTTGCTGTTGCATCGGGCCAGCGTGATGAGCCGGGTGCGTCAACGGCGGCAACGGTCCGTGGGCGTCGTGACCGCCGTGGGCACCGTGTCCGGCGTGCGCCATCGTGTGGGTGGCCGGCATGTTGCCGTTCAGACATGCGGTCTCACCGTTGATAGGTGATCCACTCTGACGGGTGACAAATTCTGCCACCATAAT
This sequence comes from Lasioglossum zephyrum, assembly GCA_028455615.1. Lineage (NCBI taxonomy): Eukaryota > Metazoa > Arthropoda > Insecta > Hymenoptera > Halictidae > Lasioglossum > Lasioglossum zephyrum. The sequence goes on from CM052327.1 coordinate 7,990,414, forward strand.
TTGTCTTCTTAGTACATCTGCAAGCAAACGGGGAACACGTTAGTAACCGGTGGCGCAAACCCATTTTCGTCGCGATTAAACGTTATTGAACCGGTCACGATCCCACTACCCCTCCCCTCTCCGCGGAATTAATGGCCGATCGTATATAATCCCGTCGACTAGCGTGTCCGGGAACAATCCCCGAGACGAGTTTATTAACGGCGGTGACGGGCCGCACAGAGCCGCGTGCCAAACGATCACGATGACGACCACGATGAGATCTCGCAGACATGCTCCGCCGAGGGAATGCACTCTAGATCTCGGGCTTGGCTAACCAACAAAAGCTGTCTCATTTTACACTATATGTTAATTGTTTCTTTTTGGGGGCTCATACATAAGTTGTCATACAGGATTTTCTTTAGGGTCTCTATCGAATGATCCTTTTTTTATGTGCGAAGATGCGTTACGCGTACCCTAGTCCCCCTGGGGGCGGGGTTATGTAGGACTGTCTAGAAGACCCTCCAGTCAGTCCTACCCACTAAAACCGCACACCCACCTAAGCTAATATTAATATTAGGGTGGGGGGCAGGATCTCTATCGAATGATCCTGGGACACGTTCCAGGAAACGCGTCTTCATGCGGCTATTACGAAAGAAGGCCGCCTGACACGGAACCAGGAAGACAAACTCCGGATGACCTCCCAGAACCGACATTTTCCTCTCCTCAAATTACAATCCGCATCGATCGCTCGCCTTTCTGACTTCGAATCGCTCGAGGAGACTAGAACTGGTTCGCTGAGTCAACGCAATCATTCCGCGGCCATGACGCGACGCGCAACAATTATAACATGCTCCCCATCTCTCTCCGAACTGTAATCAAAGCCACCGTGCGCTGATAATCCGCCGATGACGCATCATTATGAAAACTGTGCGTCATACCTGGCGCAGGACGTCAAACAACGTTAATTGGACATTCCTAGAATGATGTTCATTCATCGGGCTAATTGTCCCTCCTTGCGTGCGGACAGCTGAACGTGACCGACCGATGTTTGCACTCTAATTGCTAACTCGAATCCTTTTCGTAACGACTCTTTGCGTGACTGGCATCACGGCGTCAGGACTAGTAGTCCATTTGAGAGGAAAACTGATAGTGTCAAGGGCCACTGTCGAGTGATGTCAGAGTACTGAGAGATCCTGAAGAATAATTGCAGACCTCCTCAGCAACGGATATAAATAATATAAAGCCTCAACAAGTAGAATTTTATTTAAAAACAATGGCGTCGAACCTCAATTATTATTAATTTCTAAAGGGTCTCTGTGTTTCCAGTAATCCCTACTTGCAACATTAAGTTTAACAACTGAAATATGGGAATAACGCCATGTTTGAAATTCCTCCACAGAAGAATCCAAGTAACGTACGTTGAAGTGATGATCGTAGACAGAGGATGAGAGGACAGGTCTCGTTAGGTTTCGTAACCGTTATGCCCGAGAGTGGCACCCATGGCCAAAGGTGAAGCATTCCGAGGGATCGAAAGACGTGCCCGCACTGCCAACAATACTGGCAGTCCTCGCAACAGCAAGAGAAGTCGCAAAATAGCCTTGGGTAAGGTCGCGCCACTCAAGGCCGAGGGTGTCAGCGAACCCAGCGATCGTTGCCAGTACGAAACGTTAGCGGACATCGTCAAATAAACTCGGATCCGAGCGTAACTGTTTGAGCAACTATTAAGACAAGCTGCTCACCGTCTCTCTTTCATCCTTTGATCCCGCCAGACATCTTTCTCGCGTATTTAAAGATTTGCTAGCCTCGGGGGCTTCTGAGACCGGCTAAGTGCTACATTGTGCTACTTATTTTTCCCGTATCGTTCAAAACAAAATTATACGCTAAATCACGTGTAGGAAAATGGTAATTTAATCGGTTGTTTTGCTGGATGGCACAATCGGTGTGAACGTGGAAAAATACCCTGATAGAAGGAAACTTAGGGGACGACAGTAAATATTAATATTAATATTCATTCAAATTCATAACACCTCCGTGGTAATTGTTTATGATTTATAATATTATACGTTTCAACTATGTGGGCTGTTGCCGAAATAAATTTTTATACCCTTGGAAAAAATCCTGCAAATGGGGTAACTGCCCCAGTGAATAAATGGTCACCAATAAATGGACGCTTTTATATATTTCAACAAATTTTAATAATTTCAATAATTATAATTATTACCAATAATTACTAGAATGTAGTGTTCATTGACTGGTATTTTTTATAGTTTTGATTTAACGCCTAATAAAGAAAAATAATAATAATTTCATTTTATTTGTGTTCATTTATTCTTGACAAATGAAGGGACCCATTTGTCATATATGAGATTCCTTTAATTCACATGCTTTATTTTTTAAATAAAATATCTTCCTGAACAATGTCTTAAAAATTCATTCACTGTTGCAATTACCCTATCTCGATGAAGACGCAACCGAGATATCGGCGGTGTAAAAATGATGAACGCGAGTTGCGCGCAATTATGTAAGCGGCCGTGCAACAGTTTCCGCAGATACGTTATGCGCTCGTTATGTGTTAATTGGGAGTGATAATTTCTGGCAGCGATAACGCCGGATTTAGCAACTTTGTTACGATTTACAAGCGGAAGAGTCTCGCAGCAGCACGTGTCTTCTCCGACGCGAGCGGAGCACCGTGACGAATTGTTATCCGGACCAGGCCGCGAACGGGATAATTGGAAAATAATTTGCCGCTGCGTAGACATCGAGACAGAGAGAAAGAGAAGAAGAGTGAGAACGTGTGAACGCTAATCCGAGGTGATCGCGAAATGGAGGGGCGGCTGGTTGCATAAGGGAGCACGTGCGTCCACGGAAAAACGTGACACGTGCTGTGTCGTCGCTATCTGCCGTTCACGTACCGCATCAGGAAAATATATGTTTACTTCAGCCTTCCCCGTTCGCGACGAAGAAACGACCGGCACGCATAACACGTTGCACGGAAACGCGACGCACGTTCCTGTTTCTCCGAAAGGTTGCGAACGAATCGATTTATCGGAACGTTTTGTTATCCGACTCCTTGCATTTTCGACGAACAATCAGCCGCACGCATTTCTAAGCATGGGAACTACGGACATTCTAAATGCTATGCAAATATTCAAAGCCGAAGGGAAAAGTATTTCACCCAATGAGATTATTCAATTATATACCCATGTACTATTTTATTAACTTGTATAGAACTGTTGTTATTTTTATCGATCGTATGATTGTTAAACCAGAAAAAGTATTAATTATTTCGGCGCAAAAATAAACTTTCTTAATTTTATTTATTTTAATTTTATTAATTTAAACTTTCAACGTTTCGATCCTTGTGTGGATCATTTTCAAGAAAGAAGAAAACTGTGTTCCTGTATAGAATAATCCGCAAATAAATTGTGTTTACTAATTTACTTTGTTATTGTCTATGCAACAAGCTAGTCATGCTACAAGCACGATGACTGGTGCAATAACTTGAGGTGGGACACCCAAGATGTCCCGACACTCTTCAGACAAAGTGTATATTTAGTGTTTGGTGTCGCAGAATCTCTCGTCCCCCATCGAGTCTATAAATACGCGAGTATTGCATGTTTTTCCCAATTATTCACGTTTCCGGTTTGTCTTCGATGAATCCTCTAGAAGCGAATTTATATTTTCGACTTTGTCACCCTGCCATAATACTTCGCTACACCTATACATCGCTTACCTAGAAAAAACCACGCGGTCCTAACAATAATCGCGTGATACAGAATCCCAAGAAAACGTACTTAATAATTCATTCTCAGAATAAAGTGGGAACTACGATCAAATTCGAATAGCGCCACTTGTTGGCGGGAAATTAGTTCAAACTCGAACGATATCGATTTATTTCGACTTATTGATTGTTACTGTATATTTTCGAATTTGTCACCCTGCCATAATACTTCGCTTACCTAGAAAAGAACATGCGTTCCTAACAATAATCGCGTGACACAGAATCCCAAGAAAATTCTCAGAATAAAGTAGGAACTGCGATCAAATTCGAATAGCGCCACTTGTTGGCGGGAAATTAGTTCAAACTCGAACGATATCGATTTATTTCGACTTATTGATTGTTACTGTATATTTTCGAATTTGTCACCCTGCCATAATACTTCGCTTACCTAGAAAAGAACATGCGTTCCTAACAATAATCGCGTGACACAGAATCCCAAGAAAATTCTCAGAATAAAGTAGGAACTACGATCAAATTCGAATAGCGCCACTTGTTGGCGGGAAATTAGTTCAAATTCAAACTCGAACGACGTCGATTTATTTCGAATTGTCGGTTGTTACTGTCTGTAACAAATACGTGGCGAGCAGGAAGGGTATCGAACCTGAACAAGCTAGGCGAACCTCGAGAGACAGAGAGAAGCCGAAAGAACGAGCTCGTGAATTAACCGTTGAAGCACGCGGGCCGAGTGTTGCGTAAGAGTCTGGTTGCATTGTGTGTGCGCGTGCGCCGCAGCCGTCCACGTGCAGCACGCTGTTAGACGTTTGCGAATGTCAGAGCCGTTTATATCGCGGAAGCCGTCCCAGGCAAATGTATCAATGTACGTGAATCTCTTCTAATCACGTATCTCTCTGCTCGTAGCGAGGCAACGTGCCGCCACGGCCTCGCAGTTTTACCATCGGCCGAGGCTGCCTCGTGTCCTTCTATCGATTATGTATTTCGTACCTTAATTTATCCCCAGCGAGAACACCGTGCGTCACCGTCTAGTCGGAAACGGTTCCACTCCACATTTCCGCGAATCGCTATCGATACGATTCTCCAGCAGAAACCAACCGGTAGATATTTCGTAATCGTAAACGAAATTACGATACGAATCGCTAGAGGGCGCTGCAACGTGCCAAACCGGAAGCGTAGATTCGTATCTCCCATACGGTGCTCCTTTACGACTTCCGGGCCACGAAGGGCCGCCACGAGGGTTTTGAATTTTTAGTTAATTCGATACGAAAGAGTAAACACAGTATATTATATCTCTTGAAAATTAATTAAATTAATTTGCAAACTTGCTGGTGATAATGATCGAACCGTGCGCCGAAAACACAAAATTTAATAGCAAACACAGTGTTTACCCGAGACCTGTTAATAGACTGTGCTATATTTAAAACAACCACAATGCAAATAGTAGTCTGAGGTGATTAGATAATTTGTTGATTTACAAGCGAACATAAGCAGCTCATTAAAAAGTCTTGAATTATGCATCTACCGGTGAGTATACTGTCGAGATCGTAAAATAAGAGTCTATCGAGTATGTGCTTTGCTTGGTACATCAATAATGAAACATAAAAGATTAACGATAAGTTCGAACAATATTTAATTTCAAATACAAGCACAATGATTCGAGTATCTTAATATTTCGATAAAAATTACTTATAAATATTTAATTTGTTAAGGTTACGAATTCCAGCCAATTGTGTTTTCGACGAAAGAAAAATGATCTAGAGGGGAGAGTTTGTGCGCAGTGTTTCGATCCCGGCTAATGGGCGCCTGATTCATTACACCGCCGCGAGGTGTGCGATCAGGACACGAATCCCGCTCTCGAAATTGAGCAATCACCTGGAATTTCAGTCGCGGATTACGTATACATGGCTCGCGTGACTCATGTCGCGGCTTGCACCGAGTTCTATCGATCCGATGATTTTTCCCAGAGCAGAGAACACGTCGCCCACGTGAAATATCTATTGTGATGAAATCCACGCTTGGTGCCAACAACCGTGTCACATCGGGTGAGTTCCCCATTTGAATATCGCCAGAAATTCCATCCGAACTTTTCCAATACAAATATCGAATCGCGTTAGGCAATTTGTCGGTTATAACCTGTTTGAAACATGGTCGTAATAGTTGTCCATTCGCGCACTATGTTGCAAGTTACAAGTCTGAAGCAACGTGGCTCGAGTGAGCACAGCAGTTACGACTGCAAACTTATTTTCGTGGAACGACAATTATCCTATCGATATCTCTACCTCGTATTTTCTCTGTCCCTTAGGAAATTAATAATGAAATTATTCGGAAGTTCGACTAGTTCCAGGAGCCAACAGTTTGGGTTACCGGTTGAGTCACATTTAGCCGTGTCGCGTGTAGATCGCGTTGTTCGTGTACGGCGAATAACACGCGTGCACGCGAGGAGCAGCAGGAACGCATCGCGGGAAGAGGTTGTCGGGCCTATTCCCGTGAAACGCGAAATTTATCAGGAGCAACGCGCTCTCGGGAACTCCGGAAAGGCTTTTACGGCGCATCGTAAACGGCAGAAACGATTCGTTAGCGGGTAATGGACGTCGAAGGAGGCGAGTCAGCGCGGGAAAATTATCGAGCGAATAATTTTGCAACCCGAACGACGCGACCGCGTGGTTTCCTCGAACACGGTCGATAAGAATGAGCGCACCGTGGAACGGTAATTATAAAGTCGCGGAGCGCGCGAAAAACGAACGTGACGAAATAATACCCTGGTTGTTTTCAGCGTTGCGCAAACCGCGCGAAGATCTTATCGGCGCGGGCGCAAATGCGCGAGGTGCGCAAAGTTTACAAGGCAGTTTACGTCGGTGTGAGCGGAGCTTTCGTTTCGCGTCGTGTCTCGGGGTCGATATTTCTCCATGGAGATAATAATAGCGGACCCTTGGCGCGCGCGTCACGCACACACCAAATAATTACGTAGCATTGGGCAAGCGTTGGAATTGATCCGGCCGGCGACCGGCATGCGTTGCGTCGAAACACCTCTCCCTTCCATATTCGTTCCTGGTACAATCTCACTTCCACGGAACAATAATTGCACCGCAGCAACAATGACTCGGCAACGACTCGATTATCACGTACGTCTTCGAAACTTCAGTCATTCATATACTTTTCACGGCGACTTCGTAAAAATTTGGTTATAGAGAGTTACCTCTCGAGGATAACTTTGTGCTAGATTTTAATGTTTCAGGATATCGACAATTGGAAGATAAAAACGACTCGTCTATATCACCCGAGGAGTCATTATTATTAATGCACCCAAGTGCTATTTTTAATATTATTGTTCATTTATTATTCAATGTATTTCTATGCATTAATACCGCAAACCATTTTGTTTCAGCTTATTATCTTTCAATCACGCCGATACGGATGCCCAGAGGGTTGCATGAATGAAACATGGGCATTAACATTCATTACTTAATTCACACGAGTCGTAGAAATGCGATAACAATTTCCATGCTGGTTCATGCACGAAATGTTGTAACAGCGTATGTTATAACTCGATCGCGATCCGCGTGACGCAACGTAAAGCGGGAAAACAAATTATCCCCCACCACGGTTCGATCAAAGCTAGCTCGAAAACAATATTTTACGATAATTTTTTTGGTGCTACCATTTACGAGCAATCATCGACATGCATAATCACGGCTAATCATTTCATTTCGTTACGATTCAAACGATCGGTGGACCGGTAAAGCGCGCGTCGGTCGGCGACGCATGCGCGATCCGAGACCGCGGTGACGTAGATGGTCGGCGTGTGCACGTGTTCCGAGGAATCACGTTTCGCGTTTCCGCCGGCGTAGTGTCGCAAACACGCGTTATCCGCTCGCGTGCCGGCGAAAATAAACGCTCTCCCGCTTTCTCGCGCGTAGAGAGACGGAGAGAGAGAATCCGCGGCTCGATTCTTGAATTATAAATCGCAATTAGATCGATCCGCGTGCGTCACGTGTACCGGGGGGCTCGCGTTGTTCGGTTGCGCAACGTGACACTAGCCCACTGACTCGTGACGCAATTTAAATGACAACACTCCTCCGAGGGTACGCGTCGTTCTCTTTAACGAGTCAACCTAGCGATTGGCTTTTCAAACTTTGCTGCGGTCAACATGCGACGCAACGTTACGCAACACCTTTTTTACTGGGGTAAAAAGCTACCCTTGTTTTCCAGGATTACTCTGCTCAACCTTAACGTCGTCTATCGATATTGTTCAGCGTTCAGACTGTGTTTAAATGATTTTAGGGGTTCCACGTACTTGCGACAAATTAGAGCGCAAGACGCTGACGTCCGCGCGTCATTGGAGCGCGAACGATTAGCCAACAAAATTTCCCGCGTTTCTACACCGATTATTTCCCTTGTAAATTTAGCGAGCGGCCGGTCGATTATTCGTCGGAAAATCCGTGACTGTGCTCGACTTTCCGCGGTTATTAATACCTGCGATGAGTCGACCGAACCACCTCGATGAATGATTCCATGGCGCAATTGCATAACGCATCCTGTGTATCTGTTTTTCACCGTTTCTCATTTTCCCAAGCTGTTTTTCCGTTTTCTATTTTTAAGCGTCGCGCGACCACGCGTCGCACGCGTGTCCAGAGGTCGTCGCGATTCTAGCACGATAATCGCTTGAAAAAACACAAACTGATAGCGCCGCTTAAAAATAGAATCTGATCAATTAGGCGGGAAAGTGAGAACTTGAGGACACACGTGTGAGTGTGCTACTCCTTCAACTGTAACCGCGAATCTCGAAATTTTTGCGATTAGTCGACACTTCAGATGATATCGCTTGCAACTCGATTGCCGATGTTATGTTTATTTCAGTGTTCTCGTAGATATGTACTTCTAAAAGTACATATACAAGTACGTTTATTAAAAAGTACTTGTACATCTTTTTAATTAAAGTGTCACAGTATCGTCGCCATTATAAGAATCGTTGAAAGTCTTAAGTTATGCATCGTAGCTCACAGCACAGATTTTCAAAACAATTATAATGTATGCGTTATCAATGAATAGATTACAGCGTGTCGATGATGCTCTAATTTCGCGACGTAATACGTTTCGCCGAGACGTGCAATACTCCATGGTGCGCGTCAACAGTCTAGCTGACTAATTCCGGGGGAAGAGATTATGAGAGTCGGTGACACGAGTTTCATAGTCACGCGTACACGTGTGGTAGCGTGGCGCAGGGGTTACGCAATGGCGTCGGCCTAGCACGTGGCCCCCTTCGCCTTTCTGTAGCTTCTTTTTCAATCTTTTCTCCTCACCCGGAATCGGCAGCACGTGGACATTTCTTTCGCGAATTTCTAAAAATTTACCGGACATAACACAACACATTGTAAGAGTCACATAAGCGATTGATTTACGCAACCGCGGCTTATTTATGCAATTATACAATCTTTGTAAACGGAGGAGGAGCTCGATAATGTTAACAACTTCGCCCTTAAGTGTCGGGAATTTGTTTACACCGATTAGGCTTGAGGAACTTGTATGAAACGTTGATACCACTTATCGGACGATGTTATAACATCATTGTAAATAGATCAGAATGTGTTTTGAATCGTGCAGACGCGAAATTAGAGAAAACAGAGGTCGTAACGTATGCGATTGTTAGCTTGTATCTTTTTCGACGGGAAAACGAACAGGATCGTGACGAGGGTTGTTGGTTAAAGGAAAATATAAACGATCGCGGGCAATTACGTTAATTTACGAGACGTTTAGATGGCGTGCGCTGTCTTTGTTCCCCTAATAATCTCGATAGACGGCGGGGAAACTGTAAATCCCGCGGCGATTCCACGTTGACCCGACGCCAGCACGGCATTTGTTTTTCCTCCGACGCCAGGCGTTTCGGGGAATGCAGCGAACGACGCCGCGCGTCGCGGTTTCGTCGAAATTTATTCGCGCGATATTTCAACGGCGTCGAGAGAGCCCGCCGTGTTACTTTTCGACGAAGGCGGGGTCGAGACGGCGGATCGCAAATCATCGCCGCGTTCGATATTAATCCGACATCTGGCCGCGCGGTGCAACTGCCGCAAAAAGACCAGCGTGAGTCAACAAGTTGATCCCATTAGCGAGATACGCGAGCATAACCGTGCAAGGGATACACTCGCCGACTACTCAAGTCGAAACGCAGGGAAAACGATTTTCCAGATCCGAGAATCATTTCGGACTGCGAGTTTTATTAACAAAATTGAGGCAGAAGTATTTGTCGTTCTTTGGAGTGGTCCCAGAGACACACACAAAGTGATTAGAATAATAAGTACCGAGATTAATACATTCACTGTATTAATAGCTCAGATGTTGAATACAATCGCATGCGGAGTATGAACATTTTATTTTCATTCGTTCTCCAATATTACGCAATGTGTTATGACTTCTGTTAACAAGGTGCATAATATGTGACTTTACTTACACAAAGTACAAGGCTGCGGTTGCGTATGACGACAATAGCGGACGTCTTTTACAAAGAGTTGAACAAGCTGCTTGCCCTAGGGTACCGGAGTCCTTTGCGAGAACAGATATTGCGTCCAACAAACAGACGTCACGAATGTTAAACAAAAGCGGATTTTTGCTGTTTTGATCGAAATTATTATGATATAATAATTGAGAATGATTTTATCGTTTAGATTCATGGTGGAATCATCTGGTTCGAGACCAACGTTTGCTATTAAAAATGTTTAATAGTAAAGGAAAAAGAAGAGGTCCTAGTTAAACAAAAGTGCTTCACCAAGGAACACGACAAACTTCCTAGAGCTTGCTTCGACCTCCTGAAGAGTATCCTCTGAAGCGAGTGATGTTTCGAATAAAAAATGAAGAGCACTACCGAAGACAAATCAATTTGCAGAAAAATTGACCAAGTTCAGAGGTTGTTACGACCACGTACAAGGATTGGTCCGCGTACGTTGGAGGCTCTGAGGACGCGCGAGTTTGCAAGGGTTAACCGCGTTATCGACCCTGTAGTCTCGAATCTCGAGGCACGCATCGGTCTCGCGTGACCGAGTATTTTTCTTCTGGCTCTCCGAATTGTATCAACTCGTCCGCGTGACGCACGATTATGTAACGACAAAAGCACGCACGGGGGGCAAGTCCGTGTGCGCACTAACAATTGTGTATGGAACTCCACTGTCTTCGTCATCCAGTGTATCTATTCCACAAAACGCTTGCCCCCGCCCATGACTCTTATCTTCTACGTTAAGGACAAGACCGTTATCCGTCCCATTAGCTCGGAACCGAATTCCTTGTATTATAACCGTCGTGCAACAAGTGAGACAGTCCCGAAAGCATTCTTCCCGTTATCTGTGTAACAAGCGGCTGTAAATAATTTCGGGAGCAAGGTCGGTCCTATTTACCTTTGGGGCTCCCCGCTATTCAATATACAGAATGGAAGATATTCCAGGCTACTTCTTTCAAGGACGGCTCAGGTAGCTGAGCCTTCTGGGTATAGCGGAAGACTGTGCATAGTTTAGGGCGAGAAACCAGCTTTGGGAAAACCGAGGTAGCCAACAACCCACAGAATGAATTGGACACCAAGAACTTTCCCGCACCAACTCGACGAGTCCCTCGATTGTTCGGAAGCGACTCGGGAAAGTTATCCCTGCGAAACATTTAGCCCACGACTTCGAATACAGAGATCACGAGATCCGCCGTATCAGACTCCGAGACACGAGCACGCCGTTGCGCAATCTGTTTCGGATTCCTTTCATTCAGACACGCTTATCGGAGGCGAACCTCTTCGGACATTAATAGACTAGTTCTAACTAGCCGGCACATAATAAAATTGCACGTGTACTTGTAATGTTGTACATTTCTGTAATAAATTACAGTGTGTTACACAATTTTATTTCGCTGCAGAGGCGATTTTTATGTGCCACCCTGTCAGCAAATCACACGCGCAGTTACTTCTTCTTTCTATACCGTTACGTCCGAATAGTTTCGCGTACGCCGCAATTATTGAAAATCCGTTCGTGCAAACCGACTGAATACATTTGAATAAGAAACCATGTGAAATCTGCATAAATACAACCGAGTCATTTTTACGACGCATGCGATTCAGAGTCGTTTAGCGGCAATAAAACGCGACTGTCCGCCGCTAATTCAACGAAATCGCTATGAACTTCGTCGTAACAGAGAGTCCGGGGAAGTATGAAATTTTTCGGTCGGCATCCGCGTGCTCGAGGGAGCCAAGGGACGATGGTGTAAGAAGCGGTTAGCGCTCCAAAAATGCGGGGATAGGAGACGCGGTGCGACGGGCCTGAAATAGTTGCCGGAGAGTACGTCGAACTTTAAGTACAGTACACATAAAGGCACGTGCACAATGCCAGGCCACTCGATACCGGGTCGGCCATGCGTGTTACGATTGCGGTCAGCGCTCACGTAACGCCGGAGCGCTCCGCTGATACCGTTATCGGGCCGGCGCAGGCATTTCGAACCGGTCTCCGATTTCGTTTCCCGCTCATTATGCAATTGGTCCCGTGATAACGCGACCGCCGGCGGAAAAACAAAGAGGGGACCGTTCCGGGGACCATTGTCCACGCCCTACCCCCTCCCCTCTCCGAGGCCCGCCGGCACCGTCCGTACCTCTCGCTCGCCCTTTGGAACTTGACACAGTTAGGTTTCGTTTATGAGCCTTTCTTGTGCCGAAAAAAATCGTATCTGGACTCCGGAATTTTTTTTTCTAGTTTATTTAACGTCGTTTTTGGAATTCTTCTATGAGAATTATTTTACGATGGGACCTACAGTTTAGATTAAAGGTGGTTCTTTTTTTAACTAATCTAAGGATGATATTTTACAGAGGTGATTTTCTAGAGGATTTTTAGACAATCTCCTTTGTGCAACTGCATCGTACCACCCAGTATGCACCGTGACGCAATAAGAACCCGAGAAATTGTACAATGCCGCCCATAAGTGGCCCAATGAGCGTCCGCCAAGCGGAACGAGACGGGCGAAAATAATTGAGAGCGCGACGCGTCGAATGTGTACCGTTGCCTAGAAAAAAAAGAAAGCGTCACGAAAATCGCGGAAGAACAGTTACCGTGCTCCCCACATCAAGAGACAGGCCTAATTACGACGTAATATAGAAACGTACTTGACAAAGATCGAGCAGGAATGTGATTGCAAAAATTGGAAAGAGAACCCAAGGATCAACATCACCGTATACAAATAAACAACCACCGCAATCTATCACGAGCGATAAAGCCAAGCGGAAGTCGCTTGGAATGATTTCGGTCGCAATTCCACGCACCGGGTGTCCCGCAAAATATGCTCAAATTCCTGGTGAAACTCGAATCTGTTTGTAATAATTTTCTACTTGAATAGCAGTCCCAACTGGAAGGTCCTAAAATTTCCACGGTTTCTGTTTTCGAGGCGACTAACGACCCTGATCTATTTGTCTATCTGTTCGCAGGAGGGGTGCGGGCAGAAGGCCGATAAGCGCTGATGGCGATTATGAAAGCGACCCGAGTCATTTCTCGTTTCGAGATACTTCGAGAGCTCGATGGAAGCGAGTCCTCGTCGTTACGGCGGATCGACGTAACACTAGAACACAGCCGATAAACCTCGACAAAGGGATCGAGGAGAGGGGAGGGAAAGAGAGACAGAGATTTCTTGTCTCTGACCACGTTCGCGACGAGTGGCAGGAATTAATTGTCGCACTCGAGCGATAGCTTTCACCGTTATCGCCGCGGACAGGCTCTGAATAATCGGGAAAGCACGGGTATCAATAAAAAAAAAATAGACCGTGGAAAACAATAGCTGTAGAGAGATAGGGATAGAGAGACAAAGGGTGCACACGCGTCATCCGCGCAATCATCCGCTTATCGGAATTTTCGCGCGTTCCACGTGAGCTTTGCGTGTCGTCTGCTCGATCCGCAGACACGTGACCTGAGGTAACGTGTCGGCGACTCGCGCGAATACGTTTCCTCCTCGACGCGTGTTACGTAACAAACACGTGGAAGATCTGTCTCTCTTTCCCGCACCATCCCCTCCGTCTCTATGTCGTTCTAGCCGGAGGCAACGGGATTACGAGAGTCTATTTTAATTCGTTTTAAACAACGCTCGACACCGATTCCAGTGGGCGAAGTAAACAAGGCCAAATAAAAACAACTGAAAAGGCGTATAATTTGCACCATTTGTGAGACGTAAGAATAATTTGTTACTCCATGATGTAAAAATTATATTCTACCAATTTATTGAAATTAGCGAAAAATTGTGTACAATAATTAAACACAGAAAACAAAACGTGGTCGATCATATTGAGGGCGAATAAAAGCAACTAAAAGGGCGTATGCTATAATAAAATTGCACAATTTGCAAGACGTAAGAACAATTTTTTACTCCACGATGTAAAAATTATCTTCTACCGACATACTGAAATTAACGGAAAATGTGTACAAAATTATTAAACACAGAGAACATGGTCGATCATATTGATAACGAACGAATATTGTTATCATTACTTCAACGTTCAACGAATGGCAAAAAAGAATCCGGTAACGACACGTGGAGGTTCGACGGATAGCGTGGGCGGTTTCGACTGATAAACAATGCGCCCGGGATCGACTTAAGAAATAACACGTCGCGTGATGCAACCCGGTGCATAGACACCGTGTCGTGGAAACGCTGCTCGCGCAATTCGCGCGCACCGCGCGTTCTGTTACCGAGTTGTGCTATTGCTGCCACTGCTATCCCCCCGCCACGTGACTCCTACACGTGCACAGCGGAGCGGTTGTCTTACGCGAGACCGTTCACCTTCGTTGCATAATACTCGCGCGAAAAGGTCATCGCGAACAACGGAGCTAGATATTTCCTAATATGATTGATAAACCAGCCGATCACGCTGATCGGTGGAACTCCAACCCGCCGAGGCGACGTTCCACCTTCGGGAAACACGCTGATTAGCCGTTGTTTTCGCTGTTTTGCAACTGGATTTCTAACGACAGTCTCGTGACTGGGAGAACCCGATGAAAATCGTCACACGAGCGTGAAATTATTTCTTATCGCCACCGCAACAACGATCGAGAGCTTTTAAAATGGTCGTCTATAAAAATTAGACGAAGAGGATTTTTTTAAATGAAAGAAAATGACCTGTTAAAAAAAATCGTTTCTTTTTGCTAAGGCAACAATGATCGAGAGTTTGTTTTAAAATGGTCGCTTCTAAAAAATATACGAAGACGATTTTTTTTTAAATGAAAAAAATTACCTGTTAGAAAATATTGCTCTGGAATTCTATCGGTTGATGATTGTGTGCCAAGAATCGCTCGGAGGATGATCGAACGTTGACGTAACGAGGGATCCCCCGTATCGAAGATCGCGTTATCAGTCGCGAAACCGTGTAAAAGTAGATGAGGACTCTCGTGTGTGCACGATGCTACTGCACCCGCTCGTCCGCATGCACTCGATTATAACAGTGTCGCGTCACGCGTTTTCCCTGGAACGTAGATACCGCTAATCCCGGCCGATGTCACGCCGAACAATCGCGAGAGATCGAGATAACCGGTGCACAATGCGAAATTCATCACCTCCCTCCAACCCTCTCCACGCGACCACGACCTTGTCGATATCTTTCGATATTCCATCGTCGCAATATGCTCTCTTCGGTCAACCTAATCGGCCTCGATTCACTGTGACCCTCTGATTAACGCGACACACGGATTAATGTTTACTCGGTCGATCAACTATATTAATTTTACAATTTTTTTTGCAGAGAGAAAGGGAACACGATTTTTTTTTATTCGGGTCAATGTTTGTCGAGATACTTCCCCCGATTTAGTGCTGCTTAGTGGTCGCGATACGATCGGGGTTTGAGGAGACTCGATTTTGTAGTTCATCGTAGATAGCTGGGAAAATTCTAGATCACTAAATAACCCAAACATGTTTAGATTCATGGTGGAATAATCTAGTACGAGACTAACGTTTTATTTAGACACAGGATGTTCGAAGATTTTTTTTTAAACAGGACTAGCCTGCCAGGTTGAACTTGAAGGTTTGAAAAGATTCCTTGAACAAGTGCTCCCTGCCCTTTTAACATGAGAGTAATTAGTAATAATTAGATGAATATTTGAGGGGTAGGTTTGACATAGGTCAAATAAGGATTGTCCTTTACAAGAAAATTTGAAAAAATCTTCTAAAGGACAATTGCAGTATGCTGCACCATTAGGAAGACACGGGATGTTTGAAGGCGTTTGAGGAGCGTAGAGTCTCTTTTTCGACGGTTTTCGAACCAGATGATTCCACCATGAATTTAAACGTTTGAGTAACCTTACAATCTACCTATTTGTATATAGTACATGATCCGCGGCGATAAAATCATTTCTGATTTATTATATCTTAACAATTTCGATGGAAATAACAAAAATCCTCACTAAATAACATTCTTGTTTTAGGAGTACCCTGGTCAACCTGTCAATAACATGAAGACGTCGAAGATGGAAACTAGCATAATCGATCATAGTTCAGCCAGCAGTCCTCCTCCGCTCGTGACCGCCTTTTAACAGGCCACGCGTCTCGACCACGAAGTTCGAGAGACAGAGAAAGAGGATGTGTCTTGCTGCACGTGCGTGCCCTTCGCTCCAAGTCCGTGAGGCTTATTGCACACACGGTTTACTCTACGACGAGGCTGAGAGTTCTGCAAATTAGGCCGTGGCCCACTTCAGACGCGATAGAAGAGAACGCGACGGAAGGAGGAGAGTGGGATCGATGCCGGAGTACAAAGCGTCCGACGGGAGAGGGGAAAACGGAGTTCCCGTTTCACGATCGCGATCGATCGCGTCTCCTTCGACGGACAACCACGTGGCCGAACCGAACTTTCATCTATTACCCTACCATCGGTGCTCCAGTTCGAGAAAGAAACTCGACGTAATGGCAACTTCGGGGGCCCCCGATCGGTGAATGAAAACTGTATTCTGTTTGCGATGGAGTAACGTCCCTTGCAATCTCAAGATCTTGTTGAGCTACTTCTATCTCACTGGTGTGTGCAATGATCAGAGCTGGTTTGTTGTTTGTAATTTGTTACGGTTCAGTCTAGGTCGTTTCGTAACACTTCGAGTGCATAGCACAGCCTCAACGATTCTATAATATTCAGATTTCTGATAATTCTAGCAGCACTCAAAATGATAACAATTATTACCGAGATCAATGATTTGATTTAGTAGAACCTTTTGCAACATCGAGTCAGCAATTAATATCAAAGGCCTTCGATTGATTCGTCACTGAAAAAGGCGTGTCTGATTTCCCATCGTCCAAGCATGCGATATGATAACAAAGTTGCAATTTCTTGTTGCTACCTCAGCCCCCTCCACTCTAATTCTATCCTTACGCAAGATTAAACGCGCAAACTAATTTTTCTTACAATCTCCACTACATATAAAGAATCAAAGCGGTAACCTTAAAAAATAAACTTCAGCACCGCAGTTTCGGTTTTATTGACTGAACTAATTTCGTTTCGTTTGCGTCTGACGCAGAGACCAACAAAAATTGTAACAAAAAAATGTTGTTAATGTCGCAAGAACAGTTCGTTTACAGTGTGCTCTTTGTTGCAGGCTCGTAATTGTCAACTATTTTCCGTGATTCGTGACAAGACACCGTCTGGCACATACAGCGTTAGTGCAGATAAGGATCAGAGTCCTCGCCTCTCGTCACGAATGACGCAACGAGCGTTGCTCACGCGTAGCACGAGACTTTCGCAAGCGGACGTCCGAAAAACACAAAGATCACGACGCCTCGATGCAGCGATCTTCCCAGGGTTTTCCCGATCGATGTCCTGAGACCGTCAGGTGCGCATTGCTTTGATAACAACCGATACCGATCAGCAACAACGAGAACAATGGACTGGGAGTTTATTGCGCTGGACGCGGTCATAAGACGGCTCGTTGCGTCACCCGAATCTTCTCGCCAAGGTCGGAGAGCCTGCCGACTGGTTTTCAGGGTCGAGTTTGGACGCGGCCGAGGTGGGTCGGTGATCGAGATCCGCGATCGATGGCCAGTTCAACGCAGACTTTATATTCCATAATCTCAAAGTTGAAATTTACATAAGCTCCTACAAACGAAAACTGAAACCATTGTTCCTAATATAGAAAAAATATTAATGATTTCGGCGAAACGCGGTTCGATCAAATGAACACTATAAAGCAATTTTACAAATTAATTTGAACATTCAACGTTTGCAAGAATTGAGAAAAACTGCTTCTGAAATTCTAACAGTGAAAGATGTTATAATAAAATCAGATTGTACTACGTTGTCAAGGTTCTGTATTTTAATATTCGCTTGCTTTATGAAAATTTTAACATAGAGATTGAAATTTGTAATACATGTTGTTACACAAGTTAAATACTGGGGTGCAAACACGAGGACTACAGGGAACAGAACCAATCAGAGATCAATAAATCGATATTTGGTGGTTATTTCAAACCGTGAAAACATTGTTCCTAATAGCTGCAATAAATTATTGCAAAACCGCCTGATTTCGCATAACACTAGTCGCGATTCGTCACCGCCTTCCCAGAAAGCACCGTCACAAACAAAATCGTTTTACTAAAAGGTGACGAAAGAATGCGCAATATCCTAATCGCCTCGATAAAAATATTCAGTGTTGATTTTCGAACAAGCGGAATCTGCGATCGAGATCCGTAATCGGTCAGTTGCACTTTGAAACCTGTCCAATAAATATAAAAATGTCAAGCGCGGGACACTCGATCCGATCCATAAAGCGGAATGTGAATATTCACCGTTTAGATCACTGGGTCGGTGCAATATCCGTCGAAGATCATTCAGACACTTTCCGCGTAAACATCCGCCTCGAGTTCTGGCAACTTCTGGCAAGAGAAGTTCACTATCGGTTTCGTAACGACAAATTGCTTCCGCGCATGGATCGGAGATCCCCTGTTCGAGGAACGAGCACCGTGCCAACACTATCAAATCGTTGCACCAGTTCTACTTTTTCTTAGTTTCTCCGATTACCGCGAACGAATTACCGAAGCACGTACTCGAGCACGTACCACATTGTCCGGAACAGAAGAGCACGATCGCGATCGGTTTTCGGTTCAAAGTCCCGGCGTGTGACGAGTCGCTAGAAGATAACGGTCTATTCAAGGAATGACTCCCAAGGCATCTCGTTTCGATAAAGTCTAATCGATCTTCGAACACCGATGTTCACAATGAAAAACGAATCTCGAGTGCGCACAATCAACAACGGAAAAATGCCACATCGTATTTTCACTTGAATCAACTGTGCAATATCTCGCAATCACTTTTACAGGGTACACACGAAATTCATTGGAACGTCTGGCACGTGGCGCATAGAAATCTACAATGTCGCCCGGAGCGGCGACGAAACAATTGACGCAAGCGTCAGTGGCCACTAACCGCAGAAATTCGCATGACGCCACAGTAACGTCAGCGGTCGTTGCCGTCTTGTAAAACCTGCGCGAGGGAGCAGCACGCCGAACCAAACTTTGGAAAATCTAACGTGAACTACGACAAAGTGTCAACGGTAAAACTTCATTATTTTATGAACCACTTTGTGGTTCATTTGATTATTCATTTAATTAACCACTTTATTATTCATTTAATTAACCACTAATTTTAGAAATGTCTACGATGCCGAGGGTTGTGTCAACTAACGAGTGAGGACCACACCAATAAATCACATGAAAAAAGGTAACCACAGATTAGCATGACGTCAAGGTTGCGTCAACGGTCTATCCCATCTGAAAAACCTGCACAACGGAGGACTAAATAGCGATAACAACGTTGAAAAGTCTATCTCAACCGCAAGCAACGTTTGTCTCGAGGTAAAACGTCTACCGGCGGTTACACATCCCGTCGTTATTTTTTAACCGACTTCGAAAAAGGAGGTTTACTTAATTCGACCTGTATGTGCCTTTTTTCTAATTTCTAGCCACTGTCGTAAAGTTGCGTACGCGTCGAACGATCCGGTTAACTGTGGAACAATGCGAAGGTATTACTCACCAATTTTGAAAGATTCTCTCGAGCAGGGTCGACTGACGGAACAAAGATCCACTTTGGCTGTTCAGGGTAAGTTGCGCGGTGTGCAGTGACGGTGCTAGGCACGCGTCGCTTGGCGAACGATCAAGTGTACAGTTTTCCCGCGGGACACGGGTCCGTGGGTTCACTGGCAGTGCGCGGGGAATCCCGTTCGTCGAACCAACGTGTCGATTTCCCGAGTATCACCGTCGCACGAATATCAGGCCAGGTAACAAGCCCGGCTGGTTGTCCCTCTTGTTCGGGTAAATCCAGAGATCGCACACGGCGTTTGCAAAAGTCACACAAAAATCCGACCCGTTCACCGGGCTCAACGTGAACCAACAAAAAGAAACTCGCAAGAAAAAACCTTCGAACAGAGTCCGAAAGTGAGTCAGTGGTCCTCGACGGTTACTGCGCGAATCAAATCGGCAGACACACGTTGAGGAGGTACGTCGAATAAATTCACTTGTGGCACCCTCTAATCCGCGTGGAAAAGGCAGGACGTTTAAAATCCAGTCGGGATCCGGCGGTGGTGCTGGTCGGTGAACTTGAACTCTGAGGAGCAGGTGACAGTAGGAAATACTGTCTGTGTGTCAGTGGCCAATGATAGGAGGAACGAACTAGGTGTCCGCGGCAGAGAGAGACGTGCACGTCCACTCGCTACGGTGTCGGTCTGCAAACTGACTGCACGCTAACCGAGACTCGCGACTGCCGTCTTGGCCCCAATGTCGCGTCTGGGCTTCGAGTTTGATGCGAGAAGCTGACGCGCTCGGTCACGTGTATGTGTCCCGCCTCTAGCTGTGTGCGTGTGCGGGACACACCGCCGTGGATCGTCTCCTCGCGCTTCGATCGTGGTGGTGAGCGCCGATTTCGGTGGTGGGGACCGAAAACTCTCTGTGGAGGGGGAACCTTACACCCGCTTCACGCTCGGTTTCTGTGCGCTACTCCCCTCCCCACCATCCAAACCCTGCGTCACCGCGCGACTGTTCTCCTCACACTCCCCTCCACAACTCGTAATCCCCCTCCACCAATGAAACCGTTGCACCGCGTCAGAGGCACGCAGCGTACGCGCGATTAGATTGCGTCGCGCGTCGATGCTGTGCGCCTCGTGCGCGTTACCTCAGATCGCGATGCATCTTTCTTCCTCCTTTTTTCTGCAATCTCCGTTTCGGTGACGATCCTCGGGACTCCAACGGCCACACAGGGTTCACGGGACTTTCTCCCTCGATGTTCGTCCCGTTTCAACACGGTCTCTCATGTACGGTGATGCAGATGTACCATCGTCTCGTGTAACTCCAAGTGAAATCATTTCTGTCGATGCTCGATCTTTGGGGTTGATGTGCCAGGGAGGGTGGGAAATTGTGGTACGAGTAGGGTGAATTTAGATCGAGGGGGAATGATATGATTTTTAGGAAGATTGATACAGTCTGTTTACCCTTGTTTCTTTTTCTTTCTTAATGTCTCTCGAGGGGTGTTGAAGGTCCTTTATTCGTGTGGCCACTCATGTTCTTGGCTGTAAACAGTCTGTTTACCCTGTAAGCATGATTGCCAGGTCGTTCAGACAGGATTACAATCTTTTACGATGATGAAGTCGAACTTGAACAATTTTATTATTTTAAGTAGAGGCAAACAGGATCTTTTTGATGAAGGAATGCAACAATGCATGTTATGCACTTGCTCGGTTGATGATGTTAGACAGATTTACCAAAACGATTAATTAATAAAATTATTTTTCGTAGGTAGTGATGTCTGTGATCCTTCAGGGATCCTTTCGATTTCGTCGATGCAGCTCCAATCTCTTTTTTTCCATTCTTGATGAGGAATTGATGTAGCTTTTTGCGGAGCGTGCGAGTCTCTCGAGTGACGGTACAAGATTTTTTTGGCAACGAAGATAGATGTAAAGATGATAGGGTAGCGGGATATGTCGGATAGATTGAATCCTTTTTTCGGCTGGCGAAAAACAAAGAGCGCGCGCAGCTAGCGCCACTTGGACGAGTCTGGTCGCAAGGACCCTCCACGCTGTCTCTCTTCCTCTCTCTCCATCTCCGTCCTCTATAAACCGAATGCCAGACAACGAGGGCATCAGCCCCCATGAATCACCGCCGGTCACCTTCACTTTTTATGCAAGTTTGGTCTCGCCCGGCCTCGCCGGTTGAACGAATCCTCGTGCGAGCCCGCCGCGGGTCGATCGATACGGAAATTTGCGTTTCGCTGTAATCGCGGCCGGTAATTTCCCTGGATCCGGGACACATCATTGTCCTTACGACGTTCTATCCAACACTGTCGACTGTTTACTCCGTTTTTGTTTTCAGGATTTACAGGAATCTTTATTTTTAGTAATTTATACTGTTTGCATCAAGATAGGTATCATGTTCGTATGCTTATTCTCTATTTTTAGATCTTCAGTCTCACATTTTTATCAGATACAAGAGATAAGGGTCTCCTCGAATAAAATTTCCTCTAACTAATTCACAACGATTTATACTGACTTCGAGATGTTGGTATATCTTATTTTTTAGAGAAAATCTTCAACGGTTATTAAATAAATACTTTACAATTTTCCATTTTCCTTAGTGAGGACCTCTCGCAAATAGTAATCTGATTTCTCCGGAGGCAAATAATTAGATTCCTCCATTGTGACGGGAGAAGAAAGAAGTATTGTCCCGCACCGAAAACAACAATAAGTCCCACGGGACCGATAAATCACAGAGAGCGTGCGCCGTGCCCGTCTCGCAGCGGCGATTCGGCAATCTGATTTGCATAGATCGCATATGCATAATGATCGCGCTTGACGCGCGCTTATGGTCGGGCGAATTTGGAATTTCAAGGACGCGTTGTCGGGACGTGCATCGCCTCGGGAGAAGCTTGACCGTGCTCTCTCAGCCGGTTGCAGTTTCCTTCGGCTTTGGTTTTCGCGTTCAGGGTGCGGCGACCGTGTTCACTCTTGAACAAAATAAAATCCTTAGGCGATAAACTCGATCCAGGTCCTTACACCAGTCACATAATCAAAATTATGAACGAAATTACCAACGATCAATTCTCATCTTATCGTTCATTCTCTCTTCACTACCGGCCATTTTGAACAAAATAAAATCCTTGGACGATCGACTCGATCCAGGTCCTTACGCCGGTCACATAATCAAAATTATGAACGAAATTATCAACGATAAACTCTTATCGTTACTTCTCTCTTTATCTTCTCTTTTATGTCTCTTCAACTTCGGCCATTTTCGTTCTGCGACGCTCACGACTTAATGCGACGTATCTATTCGTCACCTAACGGCGCACCAATTCGCCTAAACGAAACATACTCGTTTTCTATTGTCGCGCAACGAGTCGTAGTAGTTGTTCATGCGCAATATCACTATTTCGAAACCATGAGCCCCCGCTTGTGTTTGGTGTACGCAGTTACCTTTGGAGCATGTGACAGCCGCGTGAGGACCTCCGAAACTAGTTCAAGTTCGATGCGATGCAGGAAAGGGGAAGCAGGTCTCTCCCGCGGAGTCTATAGATCGTCGGACCACGGTTCGCCGTTTCCCAGGGCCGAAATGTCCATTAGGAAAATTAGGCAACGTGCCTGCGAACGTTCCGCACCTATGCAAACAGGCTTGAAAAATCTAGCGGAACGTCGCGAGACACTAGGTGTGATTGTTATTAATAGATACAGGTTTAACAAACTTTAGCGTGGCGCTGGGCCAACTTGACACTCTAACTTTACACTCGTACGGTTTAATAAGTGATCGAAACGACAGTCTCCGAGACGAAGTTAGTCCATTGTTTTGAAACATTGTTTATTTATTAATCAAGATTTATTTTGCATATAGATGCGCAGTCTAATGTTACAATATAATAGCAACCATTATTTATTTATTGGTTTAGTGAAATAGACCCTAAAATCCAAAGCAGTGTGGTGCACCCAGTGGGGGAGGGACAGGGGGTCAAGTCCTTCTCTCCCTCAAGAAAAAAGGAAACAAAATTCTGGAAAATTAGGTAAACTGTATTTCGATGATTTTTGGATATGTTATATGATATATATTTTATTTATATATTTTTATTTACCCTTAGGGTTACAAATCCTTAAAACTTTTCCTCCTTTCTATTCAACCGCAATTACAATAACACAATATTCCTTTATAATCATCTTATATACTAACTTAAAAAGTCGCTAGAAAAAGGGAATTTTGTTGAACTCATCAAGATTAAATCCTGGGTGCGCCACTGATCGAAAGACTTGGAATGAATTTTCTTGGAGGAATATTGTGGATGTCCCTAAATCTTCGCACAAAAAAATATTTCTCCATAAAGGGTAGTTCCCACAGAAGTCCCTATAGAAGCATTCAAGTATTACTCCGAGAAACACGTAGAGAAGCATAACTGGTCGGCGCAGCTATTTTTGTCCGCGAAAATGAATTTCATTCTGCGTAGATTGAATAAATTATTATTTAATTATGCGTGGTCGGTAGTCGGCTCGTGTGTATCCGGCAGCAGGCGTTCCTGTGCGTGTGTTAAATATACGTGAACGTATAAATACGGGCTGCACGTTGCGGCGGTACCAGCGGAATTGAAATGCAGACACGCTATCTATTCGCACGCGCAATCCGGATTACACCTGCATCGTCACTATTACTTGGAACAGTTACACTTTCTCCCGTGAGCGAGCGTCTGCCCGCGGAGAAAGAGAGCTCTCTCGAATGGAAAGGGGAGCAGAGGGGAGGACAGGAGGGAGAGCGAATAATTGTTAAACGAGCTGGTGGTTATTCAAAATACACTCTCTCGGCCGTGCTATTGCATTAACAAACGCCTCGCCGGATGGAAAACGGCTCTTAGATAATACGACGTCGGAGCAGTTTTCGCTGGCCAGAGACCAGACTAGAGAACGCGGCCGCCTCCGAGCCGTTACGAAATAACGCACGCAGAAAACCGATCGATCCAATTATCATTTATTAATCATTCCGCGACTGAACCGGAGCGAATCGGGACCACGAGCGCTACGAGCGAGGCGGATCCGCGGCCAATTTCCCACGTTCAAATTCAATCATGTAGAAAGTCGCCGTCGCCGCCTCGAAATAGCGATTGCTGCACCGGAAATTTGGTTTTTGGAGGTTTTGTTGCTCCTTGGATATGTTTATGTAAAGGTTTACTTGGTTTCTAGGTTGCTTGCGAAGATGTGTTAGGGTTTTGTTGTTTATTAGTTCTCGGGGGTGGAAATGGTCCTTTCTTTTTAATTTGGTCAAATTCCTTATAGATAACCATCCCTACCGTCGAAGATAGACAGAATCACCGTTGATAAAATTGTCCTGATAAAAATTTTAAATTGTATTCAATTCTAGGCCATTTTCGTCCATCACTGTTCAATTCTTAAGGGTGAAAAGAATTAAGGGTGACTGGCTTCTTTCCAGCTGTTAAAGGATCGATCGGATTTCGTCGATCTAATCGTAGGGCCAGCAGTGTTTACCCAGGTTCTCGGTGATCGTTGGTCGATCGAAAGGATCGAGCTGACCGTGGCGGTACACGTAAGACGCACACCAGTCCCGAGAAACCGGTCGTGCACCAGGATTTCGAAACGCCGAAGAAAGCTCGGTGTTTTAATCGAGATATCGAGGTCCCTGCGCGGCCTTGCTTGTTACAGGCTGCGATAAACGAGGTGACTGGCCTACCGGGACGGGAGCCGGCTCTCGGACTTTCTTTTAACGCTAAATCCACCACGGTCGAACGACCAGTTCGTTAGTTTACTGTTGTTTAAACTGCCGACGCGCTTTCGTTGAAAACGATCGAATTCGTTTCGTCATTCGAGCACACATTACGGTAATGTCTTCGTGGATGCGAAGGAGGTGTGTATAAAGTTTATGAACAGTTTACGACGAGGCATATTTACGTTGAATTATTTCTTAGTGAAACTTTTGCCTAGCATGCTCGGCACATTTTTCTAATTAAAACGAGCCCTGACATGATATCATGGTAATTATGTATATAGAAAAGGTATGCGTACTCCGATTTTGATAAAATTCTAATATGTTATGCAGCAACACATTCTGAACAACCTTTTCCTTTTCCAATATAGGGGGTTCGCTTTTAGTTTTTCAGATATTTGCAAAAAACTATCGCGAATACTGTATTGAATTTTTCGTATTCCTGCACGACCATTTCTATATAATTACCGATATCATTTCGATCATACTCGATTAAATCACGATTTAGTAGAAAGTAACCTCTTTCGTAAGTTCACTTTCAGTGTTCGGTCAATTATTAAATAGAACCAATTATTTGCCGTTTGCACTAAAATATCCGAAGATTGTTTCGGTGTCTATAGACTTAAAAAATTGGCTCACAAAGCCAGGAGATCCGTCTCGGGATAACGAGCAACCTTCGTCAAAAAGAGCCACCGATTTCGTCTGCCGGCGCGAAAAACAATGCGGAAATTTTCACCGTAGATCTCTCGATTGTTTCCCTGAGCATGTGTCCGTTCGCTCGTGCGAGAGAAAGGAGGTAGATTAATTATAACAGCAGCGTTCGGGCTGCTTCTTTCTGCTCGTAAAATCGGCGTACCCGATGCAAAATAAACGACGCCGCGGATTACATGCCGATGAAAGTCGAGGAGAAACGGCCGAGGAACGGGAGGAGTCTAGGCCTCGCATTGTTCTATTCATTTTCTCGAAAGATCCTGGGCGATCAGGCTCGAAGCTTCGGTGCTGGGAACAATTCAGCTAGATTAAGATTCGAGGTTGCTGAATCGTCGAGTCCGGAGCCTCGAATGAAAGCCATTCAAATCACGGGTTAATTTTTCGCGGAGAACTTAACCGCTGGGACCTGACATTGAATTTCAATTCATCCGTTCGAGTGCTAAACGGAATTTCGATTTCAGTGTAATCAGTAATATTTGATTTTAGAATATGAATTTGAATCTAATATTTAACAATGTTTTCACATGATGTAAAATTATTCATCCATTTATGTCTTATCATTTATTTCTATAAAATGAAATAACATTTAGATAAAACATAATGTGTTGATTTAAAATGTAAAATAAAAATAAATTTTTAAAAAATACCACGTTTTTAAAAATCGACTAAAAAGTATAAAATAATTTTTCCTAGAAGCATACTGATTCCTATCCTCGTACAAACAGTGGTGCAAATTTGTGATTGTGAATTTTGAATTTTTATGAATATACTTGTAAGATTTCACCTTTTTTGTTTTAAATCTTACAAGTATTTTTATAGCAATTCAAAATACACTATCACAAATGTTCACCACTGTCTGTAAGAGGTTAGGAATCGGTATGCGACTAGGAAAAATAATTTTACACTTTTTACTCGGTTTTAAATTTTTTTATAATATTCGATAAGGGGTGACTTAAGGGTTGAGATTCGGAGCAGCGTCGGCGCGATTCGCGGATTAAGAATGATCCGACAGAGTTGTAGAATTGATTGTGGCGCGACGCAAATTGCTGACTAATTTCCGCACCCGGAAACTGTCAATTCTATAATTGGCAGTCGGCTCCAGCCGAATAACGACCGAACCGAACGATCGCCGATGGGTTAACGGTCACGAGGCTGTACCGAGCAAAGCCACGTAACAACAATCACGTTGAGCCGGACGGATAAACGGTCCCGCGCATTGTAGCCTATTTTAACGCGGACCTTTTAATTGAAACGCTTTTAAAATCGGTCCGAGGGACGATATTCCGAACGCATCGATTATCGAGGGAAAATGATATTTCCCGGCGCGGCGACGAGCCTCGGCACAACTGCGAACACTTCAATTAAACGGGCCAAGTCGCTCGAACGTTGTGTATTTAATTCAATAACAACGGTTCCGCGCGAATTAATTAATACAGCGGCGTCATCGATTGCGCGGACTAATAAATGGCTCCCCGTAACAGCCCGGGAAATTCGTGTGAAAATTCAATTAAACACCCCGACGCCCACTCTTTCTCTCCCACCCCTC
The DNA here is from genome assembly GCA_028455615.1 of Lasioglossum zephyrum. Classification (NCBI taxonomy): domain Eukaryota; kingdom Metazoa; phylum Arthropoda; class Insecta; order Hymenoptera; family Halictidae; genus Lasioglossum; species Lasioglossum zephyrum. The sequence continues at coordinate 8,018,088 of CM052327.1, forward strand.
TTTCGACGCTTGTTTATCACCTTCGTTACTTAACTTCTCACCCTCAGAATTTTTTCGCCAACTTCTTTCGAACGTCTTCGAAACGAAAGAAATCATGCCTCGATTTTTAACCGACTTCGAAAAAGGAGGTTACTCAATTCGACCTGTATGTGCCTTTTTTTCTATGTATGTTTATGGTAGTATTTATTTGCGTGTTACGAAACCGTTTTCTCTCTCTCTGCTATCCACTTATTACAAAATCATTAACGGTGGTTACATCGTAAAATTACTTTCGGGATTACAGCTGTATTTACGAATCATGTTTATTCTTCTGTCGATGCTGCCCCACCCTAATTATCAACGATATCGCGCCTCAAGTTCAGACGAACGCAAAATCTCGCCAGTCGTTATCGCAAATTTTTTAATTGCCGCGTTTAAGTCGATGCACCGCGCGGATCTTGCGAAAATTCTCGGCTATTAATAATACGCTATGCCGGACTTACAGCGACGCAACAAACTCGCTGGAATTACGCGCGATTAATGGCGATACCATGCCCCTATCGACCATCATTAGTCACTGGTCCTCGGGACGTCGCCGTTCTTTGGCAGCTCTCACGCCGCTAATATTATCTTGTTCGAAACAATACTATCCGTTACGCCAGATCTGAAATTTGAATTTTAATCGGAATTTTAATGAGGAAAATTAAAAGTTCGAATCTTGGAGTATTTACATTTCGAAAAAATAATAAACCTCCTAAAAATAGCTACGTAGAAGAGACTAGGATAACAATTCACCCATTTTTACCACGTTTTTATTAATTTGCTATCTTGTTTGTTTACGTGTCAGTTCGGTGACAAATTTTAATAAGAACCTCAATAATTTTTTTAAATAATCCTTGACAAATTTTAATTGTGCCAGTCTTCAACTCAAATCTACATAATTATGTTAAAATTGTTTAATGCCCTTGAAAATTGATATTGTTTCTACATAAAATTTTTTAACACCCCATTCACCCCATTCAGATTTTATTAATGAGCATTAAGACCAAGTATGATGTAAATCCGACCACAAATAAAATATTCCTCATACAAATGTTGCAACCCCTTTATCACCCCCTTAGGAGTTGAATTTCGAAATATCCCTGTATACATCATAAAGGAAACCTCTGTGCAAAATTTCGATAGGTGAGTGAGTCAGGACTTCCACAATTTCCACGAACAATAGACCAGAAAATTCTGCTGGTTCGATAACCAGAAATTCGACCCTGCGTTCAGGGCCGTTCAAGGTCCAAGTCCAAGGACACCGTAGGATCGATTTCTGTCCGTCCACCCTGTATAAAGGACGGGAGCCTACTTGACTCGCGAACGGTACTTTCATCGACCAAGTGAAAGCAATATGAAAGTGCTTGATTGCAAAGTAGAAAGGTGAAATGTACGATAAAAAGACGAAGCGGTTACGTGTGCGTGTGCGTGTGCCGTTGTGCTCGCGCGCGACCCATTTGAAGAGCGTTCCGCGAGAATGAAAGAAAGGAGCGTCGCGGAACGTGTGCGGGAGAGGAGAGGAAGGATGAGGCGAATTATTCCTGCGAAGGAGACAGAGAGAAAGAGGGGTCCGTTGTCGTGCGTGGTCCTTGATTTCAGTGGCTAAGGTCAACGGTGCCCATACTTTTTTCGTAGCGTAACGATTCGTTTCCTTATGTAACTGGGTCCACGTAATTCCCCGCTTCCGTCTTGGTGACTCTATTTCTCCTCTTTGGGGCCCGTTGACACCTGGCCCGGATGTCTCCCCATCGACAATGCATTCGTTCCGTTACATTTCTTTCTTATCTACGATCTTCCCTTCTGATTTGTTGATTTAAACTCTGGATTAGTCCAGGCTAATTGAAATAATATAATATAATTAAATAATATAGTATTTTATTATATAATATATTATAATTTATATTAATTTTATATTTATATTATAATATATATTATATAATATATTTTGGCACGTTGCAGGAACAAGTGATTTGGAGAACTTGTGTGGATGAGGATTTTATATTGGAAATATTTTCTTCGAGATGCTGAGGACTTTGATGAAGAATTTAATTTTACGAGTGAATAACGTGAGTATTTTTTGGCACGTTGCAAGAGCAAGTTAATTTGTTAATTTGTGTGGATGATGAATTCATAAAATATTGGAAATACTTTCTTCGAGATGCTGAAGACTTTAATGCAGAATTTAATTTTACGAATGAATAACGTGAGTATTTTTTGGCACATTGCAGGAACAAGTGAATTGGGAACTTGTGTGGATGAGGATTTTATATTGGAAATATTTTCTTCGAGATGCTGAGGACTTTGATGAAGAATTTAATTTTACGAGTGAATAACGTGAGTATTTTTTGGCACATTGCACGAACGAGTGAATTGGGGAATTTGTGTGGATGATGATTTTATAAAATATTGAAAATACTTTTTTCGAGATTCTGAGGAATTGATGAAGAATTTAATTTAATTTCTTACTACAATGATTGGATCATTTGTTTGCAAGTTTAAGACACCGTCGACATTCTGCCGTCGATATGAGATTCGTTCTCAAAGGGTTAGAAAGTATAGTCTGCGTGCAGTCTCGTTCGGAATTTACGCTGCATACCAACTCGAGGATACCTTCAATCCACAGGTATCCAAGAAATTTTCCAACTTCTATTTTCGTCGCCTTTGTTCAGGTTTTTTTTTATAATATTCACATTCCAATGCACAGTATATTATTTTATGCTCGGCAAAGGGACAAGAATATTCGTTGTTTTATTAATATTTTCTTTAAATATCGACGTCGCCATTCTATTCGCACAACCTCAACAGACAAATCTGCATTCTCTTAAAGACAGCTTTATATTTCATAATTATTTTCCTGGTTTCTTGACATGAACATTTCAAATATTCAACGAGGCCTAGCTCGGAATTAATCCAGGGACAGTTTATTCCTGTAAAATCACATCCGGTTACAAAATTGTTTAAAAACAACAACAAAAGCGACGAGCACGTTAAGAAGAAGCGGTTTGGGACAAGCGTAAGACCGGACGACTATAAATATTTATGAAGCGCAGATTACCGCTCTGAAGGTCCTTGTATCTCCGTCAGTGTAATTGCTAAATTGTTGTAACATTGGAGGAGCGTTCCCCGATAGCGCGTTATCGGCCTGGATACCGAATTATCGGGTCACAGGGAGGAGAGAGTCGGTTATTACATTTGTGGCACGGGTCAGTATGGTGATAACTCTTGCAGTTTCTCCTTGATAAAGCTGTATCGTACGCTGGAGAGATAGAAGGACACGCAGTGGGTCTGGAAGAACCTAGACATGACGAAAAAATCATGTTGCTGACGTATGTCGATGTACACAACAATTTTTGACAGCGAGACCGTCAGCAGTAACGTGCATTATTTTATACAAATGCATTCAGTCTGCACGCGCCATCATTCTCGCATCGATCGCTGCAATTAGTAGTGGAGGAGACTCGCGTGTGTCGCCAGATGTTCCGATAAATGCCATAACAACCCGTTTTTTTCCCTGATGTCGGTCGCTTCTTATTTTCCTGTCGATAACGACGCTGCACGCGCCGCCATTTTGGTTGTGACGAGTCTGGGGTCGAGGCAGGCTTTGGTACACTTATCACCACCGTTTGGTGCACAATTTTCTAAATATTCGGTTGGTTTAATATATTTTTCGAAAAATAGAAAATAAGTCAATGGAAAAAATTATTTCAAGATTTATAAATTGTATTTGATAAATTTCTGTGGATGGTTCGTACAGCTGCGTGAATAATATTTGAAAGTTGTCTATGATGATCGAGGCAATACTGAGTAGAAATTGAGGATGATGAAGTGGACGTTGTACTCGCAGACTCATTAGGGGTCGCATTCCGATGATGCCGCTCGATCGCAGGAATCGAAGCATTGATCTTGAACTTTATTCGTTCCGAGAAAGAAGGAAAGCATCGACGGATCTCTGGGGTCGTTGTATCCGCCTCGGCTCTATCTGCGGTTGCATCGCAAGACAAACATGTAACGCCGTTTAAAGAAACGGCAATAACCTTGATAACTTGGCCGAACCGAGGCCTTGAAACCGAACCGGCGAATTGTCCCTTGGAACTCGCCGCCGACGATTGTCAGAGCGGCGCTTCCATGCCATTGACTTTTAGAGGACCGTCCTGTTATTAGAGTCCACCGTAGCCAAACTGTGGATTTTACGCACTTATTGTTAGACCAATCTCCCTAAACCAGAAAGCCGGAAAATAGTACAATACACATTCAAATAATTTTTGTAAATGCACGAAAGCTAGTTTACCTGATGATAAAAGGCTTTATATTTTATATTTATAAGGATCTCTGACACGGAATTGATTGACGAGACGACGTGATGTTTGGTCAATCGCTCGGAGGAGACTGTCGTTTTTATTCTAACAAAATCATAACGTAAAACATTCATTTAACAACACATTAACGCAACATGCAAATCAATAAAAATATATATAACATGGAAATCAATAAAAACATATATACGCATTCACATTCATTCATATGACATGCATACTTATATCATTCTTACATATTTTAATTTATATTTTAATATAATTTATATTTTATATTTTAATTTATACCTATAATTAGCCTACCCAAAAAGACCCTTCTCTGCCAAGTTTCAACCCCCTATCTCATCTGTAAAGTTAATTTTTTACAAAAATCGAAAAACCAGTTTTTGGTCGAATTTCCCTGTTTATTAACAATTAAAAATTCTGAAATAAATCTGACACATTTCGGATACTAATCCATATATTATATATCATTTTCAGATTTTTCCGTTGCAAACTCTAATTGTAAAAGATGAAAAATACGAAAATTTTTAATTGTCAATAAATAGGGAAATTCGGCCAGAAACTGGTTTTTCGATTTTTGTAAATAACTACCCTTACAGATGAGACGTGGCGGCAGCCTCCACGTGTCGCTACCAACAATAAGAGAAAAGAGGACGTCCCGTGTTGCAATTGTTGTTTACACGTCCCAACAGACGAGAATATATTGTTGAGTTATGAAACATGGTTGCAGGGACGCGTATCTAGAGAAGAAGTGAACGTACGTCGTTCGAGTTTCGTGTAGATTAGCGAGGAAAAGATCGAAAGGTCAGAACGATGATCGGTTGACGCGTTCGACGCCTGTTTTCCATACCTCTCGTTGTATTACATCGGCTCGTGTTGCCCCGCTGGTGGTGATTGACCTGTATCGTTTCTACGTACCAAGTTATTTTTGCTGCGCCGCTATCCTTGGCTCGAGAAGCGCCATCGTTCCCTCCGCGGCGCGTCGTCGTCCGATTCGAATGCGTTTTCGAAGCGTACCTGCTGCTCGCGCCACGTGGAGCCTGTGTTTACTATAAACTTATTCTTAGACTTCTCTTTTAGCCTTCCCTGCACCACTCGTTTCGCTACAGAGCCAAACAAAAGCCGTTCACGAATACCATGCCTTCTTCTTGCGGAAAACGACCTCGTTTACGGCATCCCCATTCTGCACCACCGTTACACCTTTTGTTATTCGTTTTACAAGTTGGAAATCATAAAATAATATTTAACAATGCCCTCATTTTCGGCATCCCCATTCTGCACCACCATTATTCCTTTTCTTAAACGTTTTCCAAGTCGGAAATTATAAAATTGTATTTGACAATGACCTCCTTTCGGCATTCCAATTCTGTACCGGCATTACACCTTTTCTTAATCGTTTTACAAGTTGGAAATCATAAAATAGGTTTTGAAAACGCCCTCATTTTCGGCATCCCCATTCTGCACCACCATTGTTCCTTTCCTTAAACGTTTTGCAAGTTGGAAATCATAAAATAATATTTGAAAACGCCTTCGTTACGGCATCCCCATTCTGAAACACCGTTACTCCTTTTCTTAATATTTTACAAGTCGGAAATCATAAAATAGTATTTGACAAATCTTAGAATATGTTCAAAAGGATACCAGTTGGTTGTTGTAGATTCTATGAACAAATTGACTTTGCTCTTCTTCACTCTTGCTTATCTTTAGCTACATGTTAATATGAAATGTTAATCGCTGAACAGTCTAGATTGCGTTGGAACAGTCACTTAAATTACCAAACGCTTATAAACCTTACAGAAATAGTGGTTGTCGAATCTTCTAGAAACAAGGTCTGTTCTTTTTGTTTTCCTCGCTGGTGTCCCTCATCTTTAGTCACTTACTCCCGAAGCAAGCCCTCTTTCATTGTCTCCAGCCATTTCAAATTCTATTAGTCACTAAGTTTAAACCCCTCGGTGATATTTTCGGTACACAGCCGTCGCAGGTCGTAACAGCTTCTGTGATTCATCTCGCGGCCTCGGAAGAGTCTCTAAACAGACTTTGATGGACCATATTGTTCCTGAAAGATCGCTGAAGTTGTTTCCTGGTGGTCCGTTGTTGGAAGGTCTGCTCAAAGAACAATCCATCTTGTTGCGAATACTAGAGGGTCGTTAAATTCTGTTGCGGATCGAAATCCAAACACGTAACCTTGCTAAAAGACTTTAAAGAACCGCTCACTAATTCTACTTCATTAATTATCTTTCAAATCACTAATTTGTAATAATAATTCTTAATAATATTATTTTAAATAATTTATATTAATAATTAATATTAATCTTTTAATCAGTAAGTATCTTTTAAAATTCCAAAGTTAGCACCTTCAGTTTTCTCGAAACCCATAAAAGAGCAAGGACCTTTTTGAAGATACAATTTGTATAGCACACAGGTCCCAAAGCACACAAAGCGAGACAGTTTGGTCGTTGACGTTCGAAGTGAACGTACTGTGTCAACAGACGGGCTCTGTTCGTCGCTGTTTACCATTCTGCCGATCGCTCATTAATTCCGCAGGTGCCACGCGCCTGATCCGACCGCGCGAGCCTCTTCTTTATAAATAGTCGCCAATCGTCGATTAATTAACAAAGACGGTACCGACTGCCACTATTAATACGTCCGCAATCAGCCGTGAACCGAGCTCCTTTCAGCCGGGGGTTGGTTAATTTTATCGACAAGTATTTTCACCTCCCCCCTCCGATCATTTTCACGGGATCGCGTTTCCAAGAGGTGTCGCGATCGGGATCGATGGAAAAATCGATCGTCGCCAGTCGAAGAAAGTGCCGCGAGAGGAGGGACAACCTTCCGCGGAAGCTACACAGTGAAAGTTACACTTTTTTTTTCTTTCCACATTTCCCCTCCCCGCCGCCTCCTTCTCGTTTCCAGCCTTTTACGTTTACTTATATGTGGTCTAGGTAATTTCGCTTCGAACTATTACGCAAGTTCCATGAACGGTGATCGACACCCTCGGTGTTAATGAACTCTCCGGGTTTCCTTCCTCCATTCGAGAGTCGTTCTGCTGTTCGTTAACCCGATCGGCCATCTTCGTTTTCAGCTGAAAATTTGATAGTTCAGGTGATAGGAATTTTTATGTATTGATTTCGTCTTGGATAGAAATTCATCAAATCCATTCAACCGATTCTCCCTGTCTTTTACAATCGAGCCACATTTATGTAAAATTTGAGGAATTTTATATATTTAATTAAATTTCACAATAAAATATAAAATTTAAGGAATTTTATATATTTAAATGAATTTTATGGTAAAACATAATTTTAATTTTGTAGAAAGTTTCGCTAATCGTAAATAGAATTCTCCCTGTCTCTTACAATCGAGCCACATTTATATAAAATTTGAGGAATTTTATATATTTAATGGAATTTTATGGTAAAACGTAATTTTGATTTTGTAGAAAGTTTCGCTAATCGTAGATAGAAATAGTTGAGGGATGTAGACGATATTTGTTTTTGTAAATGTATTTTTATGAGATTGACATCTACGAAATATTGAATAACGCTGTTTCTTAAAGATTTTCTTTTGTACGAGCAAATGTACTTCACGCAACACGATGGAAAAATTAGTTCCCTATTATCTTATATTTCTGTTAAGACTTTCTAATAAACCATTTATGAGACTGTGCTTATATAACAGGCTTTTATTACCTGTACTGGCATTGTTTCTTGAGAGAAACATGGAACACTGTGGCATTCTTGTTTAACGAGGAGAAAATAAAGTATAATTAAATTCAATTATCTTTCTACTTCAATGTTAGCTTGCTAAAATCATTAATGAGGGAAATGTGCTTAAGATGTTATTGTGTGATGACTAATGCGCGAGTTAGTTAGAAAAATTTACGACTTCTTCAAAAGTTAAGACGAGTTTGAACAGTTTTACAATAATTATTATTGTTGTTTTTATTAAATTAAATTAAAATAATTATTAAACTTGAACTATATAATGTACATTGATTAATTTTTACAGACGCAATTATATATTTCTTGAAAATGGTCTGAAACTAGACCGAAACGTTGAAAAATGTTGTATTAATTTGCAAAACTGCTTAGTTAGTAACATAGGATCGAATTTGTGCGCCGTAAATATCAATTTATTTAATTATTATTATTTATAAAATTCATCCGCACAGAGAGTATGTTTTCTACATATCCACAAGATTCAGAAATAAAACCTGATAGACTTTATGTGGCCTACCCATATCCAGTTTGAAGTTTAAAACTCACAAAAAATCTGTGATGTCTAAAATGGACAAAAAATGTCCTCTAAAAAAAATGCCTAAAAAGTTCAGAATCAAAAAATGTAGAAAATTACTGGGGTCAAGAAGGTTTCGATTAGGGTCCTCCCAAATCCACGAAATTTAAGACTCGCAAAAATATCTGTGATGTCGAAAATGGACAAAAAATGTCCTCTACAAAAATTGCCTAAAAAGTTCAGCATCAAAACATGTAGAAAACTTCTGGGCTCAAGAAGGTTTCGACTATGGCCCTCCCAAATCCACGAAGTTTAAGACTCGCAAAAAAATCTGTGATGTCGAAAATGGACAAAAATTGACAAAATCTCTAAAAAAATGCCCAAAAAGGTCAGAATCAAAATGTAGAAAATTGCAGGGGTCAAGGAGTTTTCGAGAAACGTCGAATATGCAAACATCCGCAGTCCACGAAGACTGACAGTCCACCACAGGCCGAAGAGTCAAGTTAGCCGGTGTCCACGTAACACGCTCGTAACCGCGAAGCGTGTAACGCCAAGATCACGTGCCGGCGAGTCAGGAAATCCTAGGCGAGCACCGCGGAGAAAGCAGCGTCGGTCGCGCTCTTCTCGTGTCGGACACGTACACAGAACCGTTCCGAACAAGTCGAATGCAAACACGAGCGCGTGCACCGTTCCGGTTTTTTCCGTGCGCTAGCAACCTCGACAGAGCTGGCTTTCTTTCTTCGCAGAAACGGCGAGAGAGGAGACCGATTCCTCAGCTTGGAAACACTTAGAACATCGATTCCAGCTTTAAAAACGGTCGTGGCTAACTTCAACATCGACGAAACAATACCAAACAAAACGTTCCTCTTTTTAATTATTTTTCTATAAACTTTTACTGTTTTCAGTAAAGATTTTATTTAACGAGAATATCAGGAATATGTGCCTAACGGTTTTATAAAAATTTAATATACAAAATTAACATTGCTTGCGACGAAACAATACCAAACCAAACAAAACGTTCTTCTTTCTAATTATTTGTCTATGAACTTTTTTCAGTAAAGATTTTATTTAACGAGAATATCAGGAATATGTGCCTAACGGTTTTATAAAAAACAGTGATTAAAAACAGCAAATCTATAACAAAATTAATACTGCTTGGTGGAATGTCGAGTATGAGCAGCTGGTTGGACGTTCTAGTAAATTAAACATTTATTATCGGTGTTCTGAATTCTTCTGATCAGGTTCTTTACTGTTCGACAGTTTTAAACAATCAAGCACTGTTTGGAGTCTTGCGGACTGACAAAGGAATTTTTTAGCAACCGATGTCACCGTTATCGCTGTTAGAAAATGTTTAATCCGATGAACAGATAGTCGTTCTGCTGCTCGACTGTTTGAGCTACTTGGCCCGAGCAGGAAGCTTCGATTAGGCGAACGGATAAGGAACAATTAGGGTATCGGTGCTTCACGATAGCTGCTAACCGAGTCACTGTCTGCCGTAATCTCTGTCGATTGTCGACGGTTGCTTCGATCTCGTTGGATTCTAGGAGAGCGACGATAACGATCGTGACTGTACGGAAATAAATTGGAGCAGATAGTTGAAGTGGACGTCGGCTATCAGTGTACACGAGACTGCAGCTGAGTTTAGGGTACCATGTTGAGGGATAGCTTATAATATGCTTTAACGTGTTTGCGACCAGGGTCAGATGTATCTGTGACAACCACACTTCTTTCTAAAAAAAAAATAACTAATTTATAAATTTTTCGTGACAGTGGTTTCTGTTGCATTTTACAAGACAATTGCATTTAACCTTCATAAGTCCTCAGAAATAGTTGCATAAATAATTCTATGATACTTTCTCACTAATTTTTGCTTCACACTTTAAATTAATAGACTTTGCTTTATTTATCATGTAACATTTTAGAGAAATACATAAATAATAACAATAAAGGCACAGCCCTCCAAGGATTCTTAAAAATGCCCTTATTCATGATGGAGTTGTGCATAGTATTCACAAAGCAGCCAAAGCTTTGTACAAAAAGCTCGATCAAGCATTCTGCAACAAAGGTAGATAATAATAATAGTGTAGATAATAATAATAGATAATAATAACATAATAGACAGCGCCGGTGTTCACGCGAGGAAGTGGCTAGGAAATATATAATACAAAAGCACTATAGTACAAAACACTCACGCTTTATTTTTCGTTCACAGAAATCTTTAACTTTAGCGCATCCGAACACCGAGAGCGTCTAAGCAAGTCTGCCCCCACCGATCGGCATAAACTCGATCCTTTATTAACAATGATAGCTGGCAGGGGACAAAAAATCCCTTGACAGCCGACGCGGCAAACCTCGCGCCGATCGGCAAATCCCGATCGTGCCCTTTTTTTTGGCTTTATTACTGGCGTTGTGCCCGTTAGGCGACCTTGCCCGCCGACCGGCAAACCTCGGTCAAAATCATAAAGTCTATGCCATTGTTATGCGTTAGCCCCTATTTTAACGCCTCGGTTTATATTACTTGCGCTTCGCCCTTATTTACAACAGACCGTCTTGAACAACATATATAACACGTACAACACTTGATCAAATATAACAAAGATTTACACAGATTTTAACAACGAAATACAATGAACTTTTAACTATAACTTTATATATATATATATAAGTTTAACTTTTAACTTTTAACTTAGAAACTATCGCTGCGGCCCGGTCGCGGCGGGAACAGCCGGTAAAGCTAGGAAAGTTGTCGGGTGCTCCTGTGTCGTCATAAAGGACTTTTTGGAGAACACTCCTGCAAAGATGGAATACTTGAAAAATTCTATACCCTAACATCTTTCAATAAAATATTCTACATAATATTGTAAAAAAATAACAATAAAGAAGAACCAATTTATAGTATGCAGAAATAATAAAAGGGTAAATTTGCACCCTGAGGAACGAATAAGGGTTGAAAGAAAATGTTGCAACTATGAAGGCTGTATTTAAATTATCACGAGAAATAACGACATGTATCAAGCAAAAGAGAAGGAAGCAATTAGAAGACTGTTAAACGGAAATCCTGCAATTCCAATAATCTGCAGAACAAGATCAGAAATATAAAACTACGCGAAACCCAGCGGCTCACGTGCCACGATCCTCATTCTCCCGCGATAGCATAACCGATGACAAATCACGGAAACGAGTGCACTCCAAGGTGCACTCTTACTTCATCGAACCGCGGCGAGTAATCTCGCGATCGTGCCATCCATGACGAGTCCATTAAAACGTGTTCCTCCTCCGTGCCTTAGTGCCCCTCTTCTATCGTCCTTTTTGAATCATCCTGTCCATGATCCGGCTCCTCGAGAACTTACGCACTGATTCACGGAACGAGTCGATCAAGAATGGCCGACAGAAAATCAGAAACCGTAATATAATTCGTAACGCGATATAATGTAGATCAGGATTGTCTCCGCAGGAGTGTAAAGGGCGAGTCCATTAAAACGTGTCCCCCCTTCGTGCCTTAGTGCCCCTCTTCTATCGTCCTTTTTGAATCATCCTGTCCATGATCCGGCTCCTCGAGAACTTACGCACTGATTCACGGAACGAGTCGATCAAGAATGGCCGACAGATTGAAAATCAGGAGTGTAAAGGATAAGAAGATCGATTCAGAGGAGTGGATGGAAAAGTATGAAAAAGAAGAGTGATTTGCAAGGAAAAGTGTGAATGTTTGGCGGGTCTAGTGGTCGAGCCGGTTGACATATCCTGTCCCGAAGGACGTCTACGACCTTGAGGAGCCGGGATCAGGGTCACGGTGTAGGGCAAGGCCCTCAAGGCCGCCGGAACGGCCGACGACGGCCGTCACCCGCGAAAAAACCGGGCTATTTTCTTCGAGAGTCGAAGCCCTCTTCGGCCGTGATCGTAATGGATGAATTACGGAGCACGTCAGGGTCGGCTGGTATCTAGCAGATCCACACGATAGTGGTGGTGCGTCCTTCTCCGACCACCCGATAAAAATCGCGACGCACACCGTTGCGAAATCGACCGCGAGATTCGTCGATAAACCAGCCCCGTTCTTTCTCTCTCTCGTTCTCCCCACAGGCCAATTTCTAAGCGTACCGTTGCGTTAAGAAATCTACGTCGCGACGGAACCGCGTCGTCGCGTGCGACGATAAAACGGACATTGTGTAACCTGATTAATTGGAAGCAACTTGCAGCGCGCGTGGCCTCCTTATCTAGCTCCCTTAAGCTCTCGTTCGCCGTGTGGGTGAATGATTGATACCGTCGCGCGTCGCGGGGAAGAAAGTCGAATTTAGACAGAGGGCTTTCTTTGCTCGATTTATGTGTCAGTCGGATTATCGCTGCAATGTTTGTCTCGGAATGCGGTTCAATTACGCGTTCAGCGAGTATTCGCTTTTAATTGATTGCGGGATTTATGCATTGCTGCGTAGAGATTCCGTATATTTTGTTGTTGGATGAATTTTAATGAGCTTTTTATTTTATTGAGACGCTTGACGCAACCCTTAATAGGTTCAAGGGTTGGTAGGTTATCGGTGCAATAATTACTTGCCTAGAATAAATCTTTTAATACATTGCTGCGTTGAGATTCTATATATTTTGTTGTTGGATGAATTTTAATCAGCTTTTTATTTTATTGAGACGCTTAACGCAACTCTTAATAGGTTCAAGGGTTGGCAGGCTATCGGTGCAATAATTACTTGCCTAGAATAAATCTTTCAATATATTGCTGCTTTGAGATTCTATATATTTTGTTGTTGGATGGATTTTAATGAACTTTTTATATTATTGAACCACTTAACGCAACCCTTAATAGATTCAAGGGTTGACACAGGCTATCGGTGCAATACTTACTTGTCTAGAATAAATCTTTCAATACATTGCTGCGTTCAGATTCTATATAATTTGCTTTTTGGATGGATTTTAATAAGCTTTTTATGTTATTGAACCACTTAATGCAACCCTTAATAGATTCAAGGGTTAGAAAGCTATCGGTGCAATACTTACTTGCTTAGAATAAATCTTCTAATACATTGCAAGATTTATGCATTTATCTTATATACTTTGTATATTTTCTTTTTAAGTTGAAATTTATATTTCAATAGACTGTACAATCTTCTTTCGGGTTCGTTTGCAATGTATCATTATCAGCGCTCGTCTTGAATGGAGGTGATTAAACTCGCTACGTCTGTGGTCGCCCTAGATCTCCAGAACGGATCAAGAACTTAGCATTTCGCGAGCACCGACATCGGAAAACGAGGATCTGGATGATTCGTGTTGGGATCTAAAATTAAAATCGCGTGTCATGTGAGGAAAAATAACAATCGCGTCGGCCGACGCTGCAACTCTGTCCACGGATGATCGATCGATCTGCGCAGATCTTCGTCGATCCTTATCGCTGTCGAATTGCGACACTGGACGGAGGATCGTTGAAAGGGAAACTGTGTTCGCTGTTTCACCTCTGCGAAATAATTAGATCAATTATAATTACGAACACCACCTATAATATTGCATCCCGAAGTAGACAATAGATAGAAAATTTAATATTATTGAGGTTTACATTCAATTTTCATATAAAAAATTTTTGTATATGCAATTTATATAGAAAATTTTATATTATTGAGGTTTATATTGTATTTACATATAACAAATTTTTGTATGTGAAATATATACAGAAAATTTAATTTTATTAGGGTTTGTATTAAATTTTCATATCAATAATTTTTGTATATGGAATTTATATAGAAAATTTAATATTATTGAGGTTTCTATTGAATTTTTATATAAAAATTTTTGTATATAGAATTTATATAGCAAATTTAATATTACTGTGGTTCATATTGAATTTTTCACTAAAGAAGTTTCACTTCAATAAAGTTCATGTTAATGGATGATGTCGTGATAGAGGGTTGCAACGTGAAACGAGATTTTGGGAGTCGGAAAGTAGGCCAACGGAGCACGTGGAGTATACTCGACCGAGTTCGAGGTCGGCCATTACGTAACACGGATATTAGCTATTATTTACGTTGTTCTGGTACCGGGCCAGGCTTTAAACTCGCTGGACCTCGAAATATCGTGCCGCAACGTCGCGTAACGACGCGGACGTCTTCGTTCGACGTCCGCAATGGTTTCTCGGTAGAATTAACCCATTGCAGACAGAACTTATGGAGAAATAGCTCGTCGTTGGCTTTCGTGCATCGTGCGCCACGATTACGGCCAATTTATCGAATTTATTCTAACAGCGTATTGTGTAACTTGTCGCTCTGCTACGAGATAAGCATCTGTCGATATTTTGTAATCTGTCTGACCGTGATAACGCCGACAGTGTTGCAGCGCTACAATATTATATGTACATTCTAATTGAGAATATTTAACGATCATTTAAACTGTGGACCAGAAAATCAGGCTTGGAGAAATTATTGAGGAAGTGCTTACTTCCTTAATGGAACTAAATGTGGATTATTTATGTTTTTAATGTTTAATCAAACTAGCAATATTGCTTTAATGTATTTTCTTGATCGAACCGTTGCACCGAGAACATTAATACATTTTTTGCTTTTAACAATCTTAAGATCGATAACTGGAATAACATTTAAATGTGGAACATGTTCTGGACAATTTTGCATAAAAATCCACAGTCTAGTATAATGGATTAAATATTTTATATTATAGTAACATTATTTATTATAGACGGGTAGAAGCCCTTTTTACATAAGTATTTACAAAGAAAAGAAAAAGAAGAGAAAGATACAAGACTACTTATCTAATAAAAAAGAAGGGATATGCGCACAGAGACAAAGAAAAAAAGAAGAAAAACAAAATAGTAGCGTAGTTGCATTTTTAAAATTTTGCAGAGATTCAATGAAAAAATCAATGCTGTTATAAATTCATTGAATTAATTAATCCATAAGTAGATTTCGCTTTAAGTGCATTACCCGATACACATATTGTGTATTACCGATTGTATACACAAAGAGCAATGAAGGGCATTTCGGACCTGTCCCAAAATCACCGACAAAAAAATTAGTGAAACCATTTTCATTCTCCACGGAGGGAAACTGAAAATTCTCGATTTTTACCGAACAATATGAACCAGATCTTTCCAGCTGTAAAAAATGGTAACGGGATCCGGCAACGCACCCGCGCAACATTATTTGCCGAGGTTAGGGGAGCACAAAGGTGCAGTACTTTGGACAATTGATCGAGCAGGCAGGAAATCGATCGGAAGAGCACCGCTAGAATCCTTATGCTCGTGCGGATCGTTCAACCGGAAGCCACTCTCTCTTATTCCCGTTTTCTTTTTCAACGGGGGTGGTTCTTACCCCGTGACCTCGATATTCCCCATTCTCGACTCTTCTTCCGTGTCTTCCATTCTTCTCTCCCTCTGCATCGAACATATGGAACTTCCTCTTTCTCGTCTTTCAGTATTCATATTATATATATTTTTTTTACTTACCATTGCCACGGGGCCGGTTTCCAAAGGAATTATGTAAAGGATGCTATTTTCGGCAACGTCCCGTTGCAACGGTTAACGCTCGCGACGGATTTCGCGTGTCTTAACGCCGCGATTAGGCTCGCTGATCCGCAGCTGCGTGACCTATCTGCTACCAGAGGTAGATAGATATTATTTCTGTACGAGAAACGATCGACGAATTACGTCGTAATCCTGCTTCCCAGGAAAATTTCATTATCGCGACATGTGGAACTGTTTACCGTTGCGACGCCATTTTCTCGGCTGTCGTTCGGCGAATTTTCGTGGACGATGCTCCGCGAATGAAATCATCGATCTTGTGTATATTACACGATTTCTTAAGGAGTAATACGTTTCTTAAATTGCTGACGGTCTTTGATAAATAACTAGGTGAACGCTAGGAAATTTTTAATAAAAAATCTGTCTATTTCGTATTGGAGATCGGACGCAAAGTCGAATTTGCAGGATCTAGCATGACTAATTCGTTTCGACACCTGACCAAAAAGCGCAGTCGGGCCCGTTTGCGGTCGCAGGACCCGTTCGACTTCATTTCGACTGTGACGGTCCGTTGTGTCCCGTTCCGTCCAGCGAATTTCATGCGAGGAAGCGTCATCGCCGGCGCGAAGATCGAAGTACACATGAAGAAAAAGGGAACAAGGGAGAGGTGACGGTCCACGGTGGAACGTAAACCGAAGATTGACGACTATTAAATCATTTTTACAGGCGGGCCTGACGTTTCCCGACAATCGAATCGTCGAAAAAGAAACGCGGGTCGACCACGAATGTGGTACGAGGTACCGTAACGGCGTTTATTTGGCCGCGTGCGAGCAGGATCGACTCGGTAATCGACCGTTTCCCGTTTCGACCAGTTGGTGTCGCAATCGCCGCGATAAAAATTACTAGAACGATAAAAAAAGAACGCGGCCGATCCGCGTGAGCCGATCGATGCGTCCACGTGCGCCTACACACCCGTTATCCAATCGGCCGTGCCACGATTCGTCGTTCCTCGTTCCTTCTTCGCCGGCGAGCCCTGAAGATCGACCGTGTACCGTGAACACAACGCCTCGAATTACGACCCGGGTACCCGTTATTCAATTATTTGCGTGAAGCGGCCCTGGAATTCGACGGCCTGCGCGGATCCACGTGATCTTACCTGTAATTAGATAACAGTTGCGCTAAGACGCTCTTCAGCTTCTAGAATCAACCCTCGTGGAATTATCAACGATCTATTGTAGGGTAACTGCATCATTGAGTGAACATATAAGAAATTGTTCAGGAAGATATTTTATTAAAAAAAATGTAAAGGAATCTCATATATGCCAAATGGCTCCCTATACTTCATTTGTCAAAAATAAATGAACACAAATATAATGAAATTATTATTATTTTTCTTTATTAAACGTTAAATAAACAAATATAAAATACCAGTCAATGGACACTACATTCTAGTAACTATTGGTAATAATTATTGATAATAATCACTGGTGCAGTTACCCTACTTGGTTACGTTTGCGATAAGTGCCTAAAATGATACTTCGTTGCACTTTTTTTAACTTTGTTCAAAAAGTCCATTTTTTCATACCTTACTTTGAGGAGTACCTAAGAATCTATAAAAATTCAATCGAGGCTTGGAACACGCGATAAATTTTGCATAATGATTCACGTATACGGCATTGTGGACTACTTACAATAATTAATGAATCAATGAATTCTACCGAAAGAATGAGCCTGTACGCATTGATAAAGTATTCAACGAATGACGTCGTCGATGATGACAGAGCGAATCCAGCATAAAAACAAAACTACGTCAGTGGGAGCGCTACGGGATCAGTCGATGGTAATTATAATTAACGGCACCGGTAATAACAATTACCGCGAACGTTCGCTACCAGGAGCAACGTTCCTCAAGCATATAAAAATGGTTCGAAGCAAGGATATCGTCGATTCTTTTGAATTTCATCGTCTCGAATGACGAAATCGACGGTTTATCACCTCGCGGCTCGCGTCATCGTGATTCAAGTCGCGGTAAAAAAGGCCGGCAGAGGTGTTTCCATGCTTGTTTTCCTTTCGTCGGTTTGCGTAACACGGCCCTGAATCATCGAGGGCAGAAATTTATAGGATATCCACGATATCCACTGGTCTCTCGCGTTTGCGACATTTCCGCGACCGTTCTCTCTTTATCTATCTCTCTGTTTCTCTATCGATCTATATCTGGCCGAGACGAGCTGTCGCGTCGATAGCGATCGATAAACAAACAGTCGGATTGCGTCGAACCCGACACGCGCGCGATTTGCATAGAAAGGAGCGAGGGATTGCGGAAACGCGACGATACGGGGACAGACGATCATCCCTGTTTCAAGGATACGTTCGACACCAGAATTTCCGAGCTCTAAACGAGACTGCATTAAATTCATAATAACATTTTCATGGTACAGTATTTTATCCATAAATGTCCCAAAAGCCTTACCTGTAAATGTCTCAGATCTATCCCTACTACTGCGGGTATATCCCCTTGATGAATATCCCTTAATCCAAATTTTTAACCTGCTTATTTTTCATTATTTTTTGATGGGACTTCGATGACCATATTTTTGACATTTTGCTGATAAAAATCATACCAAATATGATATAATTCCGATGATATTTACTCGTGTAATGGACAATTAAAGTTTCGAGCGCAATATACGCTATCCTTCCTCGTGCCCGAAACTTTAATTGTCTATTACACAAACAAATATCGTCGGAATTATATCATATTTGGTATGATTTTTATCAGAAAAATGTCTCAAATATGGTCATCGAAGTCCCATCAAAAATTTATGAAAAATAGGGAAGTTGGAAATGTGGATTAATGAAATTAATGAAATACTGTCCCTGCCTCATACATGTCTCTCGTCAGACCCGTGCTAGGGACTTGTATGGAGAAAATACTGTAACTTCAACGAAGAATACTAACAAATTACACGACAAATTATTTCCATAACTTCACGAATTGCAAAATAAAAAATTGTCTATAGTGTAAACACTATTTCTACCAAGGGTATCGAAAGACACTTCTTAAATTTTGTTAAAAAATCCACTGCTCTACCCTTGTTTTCAAAAAAATCCTGCAGAGGTTTGCGAGGCGTCTTTTTCCACGGGGCCCGAGTTACGCGTGGCGGAAAGTGAGGATGATCGAAGGACAAAGAGGAAATGGCGGAACAAGGAGAGGATTCGCCGGAATAAGGTGGAGAGAAGTAAGACGAAAGAGGAGAGAGGAGACGAGGCGGCATTAAGTATGTCGTGGTGAAGCGGTACACGCGACGGATCCTCTGTCATAATATGTAGTTTCACAATGGCGGCTATCGAGGGCAGAACACCGTTAGTTCCTTCGTTGCTGGTACCGTGTTACCCAGAGCCGGGAGCCGGCTGGCTCTGCTAACGTAGCCAGCAAGAAATCGTTTCGTCCCGCCATCCCCTCTGCCCCCAGGATGTCTGCTCCTCCTCTTCTTCTTCTCAATCTTCTACACGGTAGCCTGTCACGTTTGCCGATAACGTTACCGATCCGCGGGAAACGCCTCTGTCATCGACAAGTTGCATTAACTGCAACAGACTGGAGCCCTGAACCTTTCATTGGATGAATATCTTTGTGTAATTAAATTGCTATCGTAAGATTCACTACATCTTCTGGAAAGAAGAAATTTAAGTATAGAATAGCTAGTACAAAATAAAAGAGAAGTAGGGTCAAGAGTATCGAAACAAAAAGGAAAGAAATAACCAAAAGAAAAGAGGCAATATTAGATGTAAGATAATAGGATAGATTAGAATAGATCAGATTAGGTAAAGGTTAGATTAGACTAGATTAGATTAATAAATGGCATAGGATAGATGGTTGGAAGGATGAGTGATATAATAATTATATACTGAAATTAAATAAAATTATTATTATAATATTAAAATTATTATTATTGAGTACATCTTCGTAATAGAAAATAGTATAGCAATCCCTATATGGAAGAAACAATTTGGTTTTTAGAAGATTCCTGGAATAAAAATATATATCCGTAGCTCGGTTTGCATAACGACAGAGATCGAGCGGCTGTTTGTCATGCACCGAGCAATTGGAATGAATCTACAAAAGTCGAGTGGAAGAGAGATAGACAACTATCGTTGGCAAACGAGGGTTAGGTATAACGGTAGCCAATTTACGCTGCTCGAATTAAGAGTGCGCCTAAAAAGATGCATCGAGGATCGGCACTCGACACGATTTCCTTCAGCAAACGACTCCCTTTCCCCATTGATTTTTCCTTTTCTCCCCATTTAATTGAGCCGGAACACAAGGATCCACTTGACCCGCCCGAAAAGGATCCTCTCCCCCCGTAGATCGAAGTTTATCGATATGACGCGAGGAGGCGAATTACTCGATAAATGGCGGCCTGCACTCTGAATGCATTACCGGGAGCCGCGGTTGCCATTAACCTAGAATATAATACAACCATTAACCGATGATCAATGACGGTGGGGAGAGCCGGTAACGGAGTATTTTGATCGAGGTCCTTTCGAACGGTGACCCAGTTCGCCCGGTTTTCTACTCGTGCGCGCGCGAACCAGCGTTTATCGAGGCACTGGGCCCCACGCCGGAAGTCGTTGAAAGGGAAAGATGCCTCGGAGGAATATCGAAAATAATTAATCTTTTTGTGTCGCTCCGTTGTCTGGCTCAATTATCAATCGAACGGGGATCAATAGGCTCCTCGAACCACCGGCGTCTCGGGGTTCTCGTTATATCGATATAATAAACGGTTCGAATGCCGAACCTGGAACGATCACACGCAAAATACGTTGTTTATCCCATCGACAGAGTTGTTCTTCAGCTTCTCAGACTCGTCGTGGAAGAGTTCTCCGGCCTTTACAGATGCTAATTAATCGGCAAGACATTGAGGTTCCATTCTTGCTTGTTCATATTGAATATTATATTATTGTGCTGGGAACAATGGTTAGTAGACAGTGGATTTTATGCTTTAGTGACAGAATTGGGTAGGTCGAATTGTTAAATGACAGAAAAGTTAAAGGAATTTAATCATTTTCATTAAAAATTGATTTAGCATTATTTCCAATATTGTTTACATTATTAAATGGTATCTAATTAATTATTGCAACAGCTATTATATCTATTTGATATCCATATAATGAAAGAAATCATATACAATGGAATTATTCTAGATTCTGTTTTATATTATTCATAATAATTCCATTTTATATGGTTTCTTTCATTATATGGATATCAAATAATAATGTGTTCCAGTTAATTAGATTCCAACATATTTAATGGTTTGTGAATCATAAATGAACGATAAAAATTTGTAATATCCTGAAGATAAATTACGATCAATAACCAATTAATTAATTATTACAAATGAAGGATGTTGGTTCCCATTTCTTCCAATCATAATTTAAAACATATAGGAACGTCTGTAGATTATTTTCACGAAAGAAAGAATTTTTTATGCGACTCCCGTTAGTCGCGATCGAGATAGAAAATTTGTATTTTGGCGAGAGATCACTAACGATGATCTGGGACGCGATTTTCTATGGTTTCTGGGCCGAATTCTCGCGAGAGCGGATGAAAGGCTCGTTATCGGACTTCGTCCAACGCAGCTTCGCTAAGGTTAACGACATCTCCATTCCCGGGCGTTCGGGTTCTGGACGCATCCAGGATGTCCGCGACGCGATAGAGACGTCGCCGTCGTATCCTGGCCAGTCTGCCCTCGCTGGTTTCCATCGTATCGCCGTTTCTTTTTTCGTCACGATAGAAGATACCGTGTAATCGTGCCACGATATTCGGCGTTAGAGCGAGGCGAGTCACGTGGCGAGCACGTTATCTCTCGTGCGGCTCTTTCTCTCTGTCTGTTGTATCTTTCACCACTCCGGCTGTGAATGAATCTCGGGGCTGAATTCGGATTACGTGGGCGGATGCCGCGACCGAAATAACGCCGTCTGCAACGGAACAAGGTTTTTCGCCGCTCCGGAAACACCTCGAATTTACTCTCTGCTTTTTCCTTCGATGAAACGCGGAATTCTCGCTTTGTGATTCACCGTTTTATCCTCGCGGGCAACCCTCGGCCATTATGTGATTATTATCGTTTGTTGCGACTTAATGAAATCATTAAAGGGAGGAGTAAATTTCTTTTTGGTTCTTATGATTGGCAATTAATGATAACGATTTTTATTTTGTACAAGCATCCGCAGTTTGAAACAGCCTTCTCATTCAATCAGAATAAAAAATAAAATAAATAAATTTGTTTTTGCTTCCTATGACTTGCAATTAATGATAACGATTTTTATTTTTTACAAACATCCGCAGTTTGAAACAGTCTTCTCATTGAATCAGAATAAAAAATAAAATAAATAAATTTAATAAATAAATTAATTTCTTTTTGCTTCCTATGACTTGCAATTAATGATAACGATTTTTATTTTGTACAAGCATCCGCAGTTTGAAACAGCCTTCTCATTCAATCAGAATAAAAAATAAAATAAATAAATTTGTTTTTGCTTCCTATGACTTGCAATTAATGCTAACGATTTTTATTTTGTACAAGGTTGGAACAGCCTCCTCATTCAATCAGAACTGTCCCTTCGCGTTAAATATGGACTCCCGTAAACTTCGCAGGATGTCTGCGGCGAATTCCGCTGGTCGAAAGTTCAGGAGTCGAAGGTATACACAGCCGTGTAACACTGGCCGTTATTACACCGATCCGGCCGTAACGATTTCACCGGGTGTGTTTTCGTGGCGCGTTCCGAGAAAAGAAGTAGCGCTCGGTTGAAAGAGCATTCCGCGTGGACGTAACCGGTGCCCGTGTGTGCACGGAGAGTATAATACACCCGATGTATGTGTGTGTGTACAGTACGGTATAATATATACAAGAAGGCGTGCGTGAGTGCGTGAATGCGCGGCTGACTCGGAGCGCGTTAAGCGGAAACGTAAAGTCAGTAAAGTAGCGTAATGTACGGTTGCCACGGCGAAGGACCGGGTTCATCGACCACTTTCTCTGGCCCCGATCCTCTTCCCCGCGGCTCAAATTGCCAATCGTGTTTTTTACTTCGGCCCGTTTCGCGGCCAGAGGTCGTCGGAACCGTGTGACGAGCCTAAAACCAGCTGCGAGCCTAAATCGAGGCGCGAGTCGATCGCCATCTTCGACCACTTTTCAACGTCACTCGCGTTTTCCATCGGCGTTTCATAATCCTCTCCAACTATTCTGACCTTTCGTTATCTCGCACATTATCCGCAAGATTATTTATAAATGATTATAATCCTTCCCTCGATGGAGTCTGTAGATTAATTTACATCAAGGAAAGCATTAATCAAGCGAGGTGGAGATGAAATTCACGGATATTCTTCCTTGAAGCAATTCCGTGATTGTGTTCGAATCTGGCAGATAAACAGCGAATAAAACTGGAGCGCCGCACGAGGGTTAACAATCACGAGGCTGGGCTACGAGTCTCGAGAGCTATTTCGGAGTCAGGAAAAAATACACGTTTTTAATGAATCGCGAATCGGTTTTACGGTCGGATAGGCAGCCGCGCGAAGGATGGGATTACGTGTCGCGTTAAAATTGGAAGCTGAAAAAAGCAGGAATTCACGTGGACCCGTGTGGCACCGATCGCCTGCTCATTTCGAAGGTTGAGCCTCACGAGGCATCTACACGAGCGTGGCTCGTTTATTTCTGTCCCGGCATGGCACCCTCTTTCCTGTGCCGGGCTCCCCTTCGTCATCTTCGCGTCCCTGTTCGTCCTATATGCTCCGAGGGTTGGCCGTCTCCCTCCTTCCGTTATGCCCGCGCTTCTGGCTTATGCCTTGCTATACGTTGTTTGCGTCATCCTCTACTCCCGCCCGTAACCTTCCTCAATACCGTTCCGCTGGAAAGGATCGACGGTGTCCCGCTCGAAATCTCTTTTCTCTCGTTTCCTCTCGAGCCTATCCGCTTGTCTAGCCCTGCTCACCTTCCTCTTCCCTCCACACCAAGATCCACGATTTTTTTTCCGGCTCGTCAAGGACCGTGTTTCTTAAGTAGCTTTTTAAGCCATGTTACCGCCATTCTTCTATTTCTCAAGATTTTAAGGAACCGGTCGATTTTTAAATACCTATAACTATGCTCAACAACTGCGAAACAGAAATTTTTAATTTTATTAATTTTTTGATACTGTTTTCAACGTCTCCATGCTCCCCCAGATACGTGAATTTAAGGAATAAGATTTAAGCCATGTTACTTACTGCCATTCTTTCATTTCTCAAGATTTTAAAGAACAGTTCGATTTTCAATTACCTCCAACCATGCTCAATAACTGCGAAACAGAAATTTTTAATTTTATAAATTTTTTGAGACCATTTTCAACGTCTCCATGCTCCCCCAGATACGTGAATTTAAGGAATAAGATTTAAGTCATGTTACTTACTGTCATTCTTTTATTTCTCAAGATTTTAAGGAACAGTTCAATTTTCAAATACCTCCAACCATGCTCAACAACATCAAAACAGAAATTTTTAATTTTACGAATTTTTTGAAACCATTTTCAACATCCTCATGCTCCCCCAGAAACATGAAACAAAATCAGGCCCACCTTCTCGCACAAATATGCTTGCAACTTCGGAAGAAAATTTTTTCTGCGAGTAGTCCACACTGTCATAATGAAACGGTGAAATAATGAAGAAATACTGTCAACCCATCCCGCTGTAAAATTTTCGGGAAACCGATGTCCCAAGGGATGAAGCGATAAGCTGTTTTAAAAGCGTGACGACCGCGGGCAAACCTCTATCCGGGGATGCAAGTTTAATGCGTGGACGCGCACCTATGGCCACGGGTCTGTGGAAAGTGGAGCAGCAGCGTCACGACGGCCATCTTTATAGTGGCCACTCGGGGAAAAATGTCTCGGGTGAAAAGGAAGAGGGTCAGGAAAGAAGATCGCCGATAACGCGGCCGTAACCGAGGCGAGATGAGATAGCCGGCATTCCTCGGGAAACCGTTAAAAGGTGTTCAGGGATCGCTGCGCCCGAACGGTAGCGTTTTCTGGCTCCGTTTCGGTGGCCATTGTCTCGACACCGAATTCCAGAATGCTGCTCGACCCGGTATACCAAACTGCGATTTGCTTCTGGACACATAACGAAACAATTATCCCTGCACAAATTATTTCTACCGCATTGAGTAAAATGAAAAAGATCTCGTGACGTTTATTCGAGTATAGAAATTATTCGTCCGAATTTAAAAATCAATTTTCCCTTGTCCGATATGATTACGGTGACAGTTGCATTGAGATTTCCTGCGAGCTCCAAACAAATAAAATCAATAACGACTGCAATGCATCCTGCTGCCCATTAAACCAACTTCGATCTCATAATCCATTTAAGCTTTATGTACCGGAAATTAACGGGTTAATTGTTACTATAAAAGTACGTGACCCAGCTGCGCGTGCTAGTAAAGTATCAAACCACAGTCGAGCTGAATAATGCTGTAATAAAACAGCCATAAAGTTCTGCAAGGAAAAAAATAAATAAACTTTGAAATTGAAGCTTTCCGATTTGCTAATCGTTTGAACAGAGTATCGAATGAAAACAATTCGATCGTGAATCAGTCGTTTCGCGAATATACACCGTGAAACATTATTGCCCGGCCGGATTATGGCTCTCCATTAGTAACAAGCGGATTACAGTCGTACGAAGTGCGACAAATGCTCGCCGGCGTTGTGGAAGTAACATAACATCGGGACACGTAACGCTCGAAGCTCGGCGAAGTTTATAATGACGCAATAAACAACGGCAGGATTATAGTTCACCGGTCGGGATTCATGTATAATGGCGTTTCTAGGTGGACGAGTGCAGAAGGAAAGCAGTTAAATGTCCCGCGTAGTAGAAATATAAATTCTCGTGGAAACACGTCAGCACGTGTTCGTGTTTGCAGTCTGATCGGCGCTAATGCGATCGACTATGGCGTTACTGCTGTCCCAGCGATAGTTGGCGATATCATGCTACGCTACAGGAGCGGTTCGATCGTTAAAGGTCAATGGAACGGCTCCTTTAATGATTCCTAAATCATCCTTCGATCGAAAACTGAGATATTCAATTAATTTTCCTCGTCTAATTCCTTCATCTTGCTCTTATGATGCTGGAAACATACATTGGAAATTTATTGATCTGTTCGTGCGCTTTATAGCGAGATATATACAATTTATTCAAATGTTTGTAGGCTGAAAAGTTACTCGAGCATCTCTTCAATTATTGTGCATTAGGGAATTACAATATTTTCTCTCCCAGTAATAATTTTCATTTATATTTAATAAAAGCATGTGAATTCAATTCAATTTAAAAGAGAAGGATACTGAACGAATTTTTTTGTGTTGAAAAATAAAAGCTCTTCCAGCAACAATTTTTATTTAAATTTAATAAAAGTATGTGAATACAATTGAATTTAAAAAAGAAGGATATTGAACGAATTTTTTTGTGTTGAATAATAAAAGCTCTTCCAGCAACGATTTTTATTTAAATTTAATAAAACTATGTAGAATTTGATTCAATTTAAAAAAGGATACTGAAAGAATTTTTTTGTGTTGAAAAATAAAAGCTCTCCCAGTAACAATTTTCATTTAAATTTAATAAAACTATGTAGAATTTAATTCAATTTAAAAAAGGATACTGAATGAATTTTTTTGTGTTGAAAAATAAAATCTCTTCCAGTACCAATTTCCATTTAAATTTACTAAAACCAGTTCACTGATTATTTTCGCAACAAGTACGTCCACAGTAGACAACTGAATTTTGTTTTTAAAGATTATAGTAGGAATTGACCGATTTGATTTCGTTGAAAATTTTCCACCGAAGAATCGTTTGGTAAAAAATCTGCTGCAGAACGATTTCCCGGGAGTTTTCGATCGGTCGGCCATCTTTCCGAGATCGAGACGCATTCATCCGGTTAGATCGGGTTCGAGCCGCGAGCGGAAAGTTGAACGACCGCGTTGCATCAGCGAGCCAACCCTAGTCCGCCGTTACGATTTACTTTATTGTTACATCATCCTCGTAATAATTCATCCCGGCGACTTTTTGCGTGCGCGCACACGATCAATGGACACCGGCAATTGTTGGGGTATTACACGGTTCGCGGACGAAGTGGGGGAGACGAAGAAGGGAATCAAAATCACTTAGTGCTGCGACGAGGCAACGACACGCGAGAATTATTCGCGTAACGATTAGTAGACGAATTTACGGCCGCTCGTAAAAGTCCCGGTGAATGAGTTGAGAGTCCTCGTAAACCTGCGAACGCGTGTCCCGCCGTTTCGTGCACGGCAATAATTAGTTTTCGAAAAGAAAGCGAACCGGGACAATGATATTTCACCCCTCGAACGAGTTAAGAATTTTCGCCACTTATCGTTTAAACAATGCTATGAAACATTTACTATAATATTCTTCATCTTCCATTCTATAATTGTAGATTTCAAGGGAACCTGTTCGAATTCAAATTTACATAATAAAGGAAACATTTAAATAAAAATTTCAATAATTTTCGAAAAGAAAGCGACCCAGGACAATGATATTTCACCCCTCGAACAAGTTAAGAATTTTCGCCAATTATCGTTTAAATAATGCTATGAAACATTTACTATAATATTCTTCATCTTCCATTGTGAAATTGTAGATTTCAAGGGAACCTGTTCGAATTCAAATTTACATCATAAAGGAAACATTTAAATAAAAATTTCAATAGTCGGAATCAAATTCACATGTTGACCTTCAAATTCAAGTTCAACTGTCAAGGACGCGTTTTCAGTTCGAGTTCCAGTTTTACCGGTTAGAACATAATTCAAAATGGTTGTGTCTAGATTGAAATTCCAACGGCCGCATTTGCATTCAAATCTAGCCGTTGAAAACCAAAATCAACCGTCGCAAAGCACAAATTCAATGAGCAAATAAAGCTTGAAATTTTAAAGGTCGTATTCAAACACGTTCTAATTTTTGGTCAACATTTGCCGTTCATATTCGAATTAAAAAAGCTCCAACACGGAATTAAACTTGAACTATATAATTACATTGATTAATTTATTACAGACGCAATTATATATAATTTATTATTATTTATATAATTATATATTTATATATATAATTTAATATTATATATATATAAATAGGTTGAAGTGTAACTATCTTATTAATTTGCAAAACTGTTTAGTTAGTAATATAGGATCGAACCTGTGCGCCGTAAATATCTATCCATTTATTTATAAAGAATCGAGTGATTCGAAAAGGATGATCGATCGCGATCTAGGAGGAGGGCGTGTAACGGGGCAGTTTCGCTTGTATCCGCAAGGTCTGCGAGCCCATTCCACCGGCCCGTTTGAAATTGCCGAGCGCCGGTGATTCGTGACGCATAAATCTCGATTGCATAAGGAGCATTGCCCGTGACACACGCGAATTAAGCGATCCGGAGGCAACTGCGGCCGCTTTTAATCGCGATGGCGTAACAACGACGCGTAGAATGGGTGTGCTAGGTATTTCTACTATTTTTACGCGGGCCGGCGCGGTCTCGATCCGATCGAGAGATCGTGCGATGGCGCCTGTGGCGGCGGCGGATCTGTTCCAGAGCTGGCAATTGCTGGCTAATAACATAATAGCGTTAACAGGAGACGGTCCGGTTACGCAGTGCGAGAGAAACAGAGAACTCGAGTGTTTGCGCGAACACAACCGGAAACCGGAGTTCATCGGCCATTCGAATCGATAATTGACTCGTTGTCTTCGAACGCGTGCCCGATCGGACCACCAACGAACAAACTTCTTCACTCTTCTTCGTTAATCATCCCTGTTAAATAAAATTATAAATTAAAAGCTCTTCCAGTAATAATTTTCATTTGTGTTGAAAAATAAAAAAGCTTGAATTCAATTGAATTTAAAAAAAGAAGGA
This sequence comes from Lasioglossum zephyrum, assembly GCA_028455615.1. Lineage (NCBI taxonomy): Eukaryota > Metazoa > Arthropoda > Insecta > Hymenoptera > Halictidae > Lasioglossum > Lasioglossum zephyrum. The sequence goes on from CM052327.1 coordinate 8,047,043, forward strand.
TATTGAACGAATTTTTTTGTGTTGAAAAATAAAAGCTCTTCTAGTAACATTTTCCATTTAAGTTTAATAAAACTATGCGAATTCAATTCAATTTAAAAAGGAAGGATACTGAACGAATTCTTTATGTTGAAAAGTAAAAGGACTTTTACTTTCATTTACTCCATTTCATTTATTGCTCTTTTATTTCTTTTATTTTTACAGAAGGTTCGAAAATGTAACTAGAATTTTTTCTGACCCCTTTTTCAATAAAAAATTAGTAGAACACACAGGATCCTGGTTTAGGGTTTGAAGCTGCAGGAAGTCGTTTATGGAGTGGTACTTACGCTTTTCTCGAATGCTGTACGATTATCGAGAAGCTTACTAAAAGGTTTTCGGAGACGAAGGGAAAACGGCACGAACGGAGAAAGTTGACCATTGCGGTCCCCGAACGAGAACGATAACAGGATGGCTAGGAGTCTTTGGCCCCTCGGCTCGTTATCGGTACGAGTATTAATGGCGACACCCGGGGGGGAACTGTTTATTTTCCGTGGAGATTGGAGGACCGTGGAATTTTTTATCGAACAGCTGGAAACGAGCTATAGGGAGTAGAGGTTTTCGCCGGGAGCTCACGAAAAATGTCCGACGGGGAACATCAATTTTCGCCGGGCCTTCCTCGCCCCCGGAAGGAGAGAAATAATTACTTGTCCTCGGCAGATGTTCAAAAATGCCGCCAGTCACCCGCGCCGCTCCCCCATTAGTTATTCTCGTCCTGTCGACATCGTTCAACCCCCTGTTTCACCGTGAAAATTATGGCCGTGGTGTTCCGCGTTTCCGGCGACGGGATTTCGTTAATATCGTTTTCACGCCTTGCCTCTCGGTCTTCTAGAACCAGGGCCATTTACGCGCTGCCAAACCCATAAAAGACCCCATGGAATTTCTACTCGATGAAGTACCGTCGATTGTTTTTCAGACGATTTCCTGAAAAATCATCAGAAATTTTGGTCATAATTTAACGCCTTTGTTGAACATGTTAGAAATTACATAATTTCTGAGAGACGCGTTGCCAAACCTATAAAGGTCCCCATGAAATTTCTACTTGATGAAGTACCGTCGATTTCGTGAAAAATCATCAGAAATTTTGGTCATAATTTAACGCCTTCGTTGAAAATATTAGAAATTACACAACTTCTCAGCGACAGTATTTAATTGAATGTTTCGCGAATCACTTGAATGGCTAGATTAATTAGGAAGATCACCGGTTGCGAACACAGAAACGATGAACTCCCTAAGAACAATGCGCCTTAAATAAATTTCTCGAGTCGCCGGAGTCATTATATTAATCAGCGACAGCGGAGAACAACAGGTAGAAAGTAATTAGCGTAGAACAAAGAGAAAATCCGCATTTACACTTGTCAGAAACGTCTCCGAGATTTATCATAATTTTTCAAAGACAATTTTATCGTTTTATTTGAACGTCGAATAAAATGGTCGGAAGAAGATGAAAACCAAGTAGAAATTTCTAAGATCCTAGTCTTCAGGAACGAGCTCGCGCAGCCAGTGACAGAAACCGCGAGAAAAGTGGCGTGACAATGCGGTAATTGAAAACATCGGCGCAAAACCGCTTGTCCCTGATATCTAACGACACTGTTTTCGCCACGGTTCATTGGCCACGATACTTTTACAATCGAACGGACGCGAGGCGTGAAAGCGAGGCCGTTGTATCTCGCGTAATTATCCGGCGCGCGTTTCACGCGACCTTATCGCCACAACCAGAAACTGCAATTCTTCCATTCCCGTCGCAGTTCCGTCCGCCATCTTCCCAGATCCCTCGGGAACTCGTCCTTCCAACCTGAAAACAATCCGCCACTAACATTTCACTCAGACACCTTTAAAATTTTAAAGGAATTATTTTGTGGCTGATCAAATATTTTATTCCATTTCTCACGGTGAAAATTCACCCATTTACCACGGTGTCGTTCTCAAGGTCATTTGAAAGTAAACCATTTTGGACCACCCTGTACATAATTCTGGAAACAAAACCTCCATGCATCGAGAACACAAGTTTCGAGTTTAAGAAAGAATGTCCAAGACTGTTCGTTTCTAACAACCTGTTAATTCTAGCTGGTAAGAACGCTGGTAGTGTGTAATAGTGATTGAAAGTATGTGAGAACGATTTAACGTAGACGCGCGTAGTATGTGCAAACGAACCGCGAGCGGTCAGGACCGTGTACTCAATAGCGAGTTTCCTGCTTTTTGTTTTTCGCGATGCGATCGCTGAACAAAACGCGCGGGAAACCGGTTGCGAAAAGGGGGAAAACAATCGGCCGAGGGATTCGCCAGGAAGAAAATACGTGTTCGCGACACCGGCGTGTCACGAGCCACGTTCAAGTTTCAAGTACATGTAACGCGGTGCCTCGCCGTTCCGCTTTCTTACCCTTCCGGGCCATTCCCACCTTTTGCAGTTGCAGTTTCTAGAGCAGCGCGCCCGCACGAACCGTTCATTCAGTTGCGATAATTGCGATCGCTCGATCTCCAATTTTTTCCTAATAGTTTTGCCAAATTATACAGAAACATCCCGTGGAACAAACTATTTCTTGAATAATTAATTAATTGGTTCTCGATCGTAGTTTATCTTAATATATTTCTTAAATCTCTATAACTCTTTATCAAAGTTTTTATGTTACTTCATTAAATTACATAGGGGATGCTTCATTTATGGTTTCAATGGACCTAACATTAATCTGGTCTTCGATATTCAGTTTAAGAATATTTAGTTTGAGAATTCAGAGTTTAGAATAAATTATTTCTAGATGTACTCATTGTGCCAGCTTTTAATGTGCTTATGCTTATATTAATATTATTTATATTATGGTAGAATACCACCACAAATTTTCTGCATTTGTAGTGTATCATATCTGATACAGTTAGCAAATCTGGCATATAGTAAACTAAGAATCTGTTTTCTTACTATGTCTATTTCTCTGAAAATTTTGTTTTAATTTTTTAAATATATTTCCCTTAAATATAACACAAAAACTGACCTTCCTTCAATTTATTCATCCGAATTAAAAGAATATTCAGTGAAGAATAAATAAAATTTTAAACTATAGGAAGCTTGACAAAATGTAAATTAATTCTCTTCTATAACAATGATTAAAGATTAAACATTTTGCATTCGGTGCTTCTTCTTTGCCATGAAGATCCGTACTCATCAATATTAATGGAAATTGTTGCCTAGTCTTCACAATTTGAGCCCTAAGTGTAGATTTCTAGTCCCAAGGAATCGATCGACAAACGTCACTGTTACGCCATAGGCAACAATGCTGACGATCTTCCAGGTCCGTGTAGAGGTCCGACAGCTACCTGGGTCGCCTAGGGTCATTAAACGGCGATTGGTTTTCGACATCCGCCGACTCGGCAGGAATTTCGCCGATTCAGGGTCCTGTCGCAAGTGTAGCCACCGCGGGGCACACGGTGTTCGTCAGGTTACACGAACGGGGTCAACGACTTTCTCCGATTACCTGCGCGTGACACTGTCACTGAAACTGCCGGCCGATTTGCAATTTCCAGAAAGCCTCTTCCCCCCCACCCTCGCCTTTCTCCTGCTCCTCGGGAAATGATGATCGGGGGCATCGAGAAGAAAGTGTTTCCGAAGCCGGCAATTTGTGGATAGAATGCGCGCTTCTTCTCGAGGGAACCCATCAACGTTATTTTCGTGGCTGGAAAGTGCACACAAAAATTTGTATTCTTCGCTAACTGCTCCCTTGTCCGAATTTCAATAAATATGTTTATAATATTATTAATTAGTAATTATAATATGTAATTTTATAATGTTTTCGTTTTTGTTTTTTGACAAGGAAGTTAACTTGAACTATATAATTTACAGTGAGAAAAAAGGAAAAAACATGTCAACCTGCTACTTGTACCGTTTCAAAAATCATGATTTTTTTCCTTTATAATTTTTTCGAATTTTTTCTTGTGGAAACTTTTCCAGGACCGTAACGAACAAAACTAAAAAAAATTATGCATATCCATCGTTCGAATCGTGATTTATGGTCTTGAGTTCATAGAAAAACCCAATAGAAGAAAGCACTTTCATTTCTTCCCGAATTCTCCATTTTTCCAATTTTTCTTTCTCTAAGAACCTTACTCGGACTATTACGAACATTAAAAAAAAATTATCCAAATCATTAAATAATCCAAGCATTTAATTTTTATTTATATAGATTTGTTAACGAATTTAGATGATTCCAATATTTTCAACAAAATTTCCGAAATAGCCTGGCGTCTGTTAAATTTATCCCACAAACTGCAATATCCACAATCTCCAAAAACGATCTATAGCCTCGATGCATCGATCACAACAGCCACGAGATGAGCGTTCTATCTCCTATCGGCTACTTTCGAGCAGGCTCGCCTCGAGCAGAGTGCTCAGAAAAGAATCGCGATTCGAGAGCGTGCCGCCGGCGAAGAGGAGGCAAGAAGAAGCAGAGAGAGAGGGAGAGAGAGAAAAAGAAAGAGAGACTTTCGAATGTTCGAATGCACTTGCCGCGGAAACTTTCTTCGTGGACGGGAGAGCTCGAGAAAGCAACTTGCTCCGTCGCAGCCGCATTTCATAACTGCTCAACGTTCCGTAACCAAGCGAGCCGAGCAGCGGCTAACACAACGGACTAGAACGCGAATTCTCGCGAAGCGCCAACCGGCCCCCGTCATATCTGCGATAATCTGTTGGTCACGCGCGTAACATATGCGTGTAACACGCGCCGGCCACGCGAGCTGCGTGGAGCGACACGTGAACCGCGAAAATTCGTTTATCGGCCAGATTTCGGTCGATTCGTTCGCGAATCAACGATCATCTATCAACTCTGATCAATGCCCTTGCTTTCACCCACTCTTGATAAACTACCTCTCAGCTGGAGGTGCGTTTACGTTCTCGAAATTACTGCTGTTGGATTTTACGAAAAAGTACGATTTTTGTTTAGTTACGATTAATAATAAAAAAAATAAAAAAGATTAATAATTTAATTAATTATTAATCGATTTTTTGTCGAGGCTCTACTTCATCGCGAATTAAACCAGCAAATACGATCCGAATTGTATTTTCTTTGGTCTCGTTTCAACCAGAAAAATGTGTCCAATATGTTGGTGACAGTTTTCTAAAAAATACTTAGATTTTCGATGATTAGATTATTTCTAATTTCTGGATATGTTATGTGTAAAACTAAATATTTTCAACAACTTTCCCTACAAATATATATAGTTTGCATATAATATATGTATATTATAATATTGTATTTGCGATTAAATAATATAGATAATAACTATAATAAAATATATAATAATACAGTATTTTATCGATAATTGTCCACAACACGAGTCCGTCCAGAGACAATTATCCGGCAGGGATACTGTTCTTTGTCACGAATGCCATGAATATGTCGGTGAAAGTTCCATAAAAAAATGAAATAATGAAAAATGAAGCTTTAAGAAAGATTTGATAAAAAAGTACGATTTTTGTTTAGTTATGATTAGTTCGCATAGTATCATCTTTGGTCTCATTTCAACCAGAAAAATGTCTTCAATACGTTGGCAACAGTTCCATAAAAAATACTTATAAACAAAACAATCTTACCAAGTACCTCATTTAGTCAGTTCGAATAAAATCTTGATTTCCTCCAATATTGCATATACTCAGCAGTCTAGTAGCTAGTCTATTGACCCGTCCAACCACGAATAAAATTTTCAAATGAAAGTTATCGACGGTGAACGCGTCGGTGCAGCAATCCAGCAGTTTTGCGACTTGTTTCTCGGCGCTTTCCACGGGGAACAGGTTGCAACCGAAGCTCCGAGTGTTCGCAAGTTCCTCTCGCAGAAGTGAAAGATACCACTTCCGATACGAGGAAGCAATTTCGTCGGCGGTTTTCTCCGGCGGCTATCCGCGCGATCTATGTCAGCCGCGCATCGGCCATATTGCGTTCAGGCTTTAATTTCTACTTATTAGCCGAGGCTACGATCTTCTGTTTGTTTCCTTTTCTTTTTTATCGCGACAGCGTTGAATTATCGGGGCTAATTACGTTAACGCGGATAGCCTGTGGAAAACAAAGCCCGATAGCCGTCCAATGCCACGGACCGGTCGACTGAACGACGTCGTAAACCATCCCCCTCTACGAAAAACAGTCGCAGTTCCGAAGCGGTCGCCGCCTTTGACAGGTTTTTGCGGTTCTCGTTGACGATTCGCGGTCCCCTCGTCCTCCTTTCTTCGTTCTATCTACCGTAACTGGAGCGTTCAGCGTTTCTTAGGGGTCAATGCTTCGGAATCCTTGTATTCGATTCGTCAATCGTTTCGTATCTCGACCGAGGACACGTAGATTAGCTTTTGTTTGGAAAGAGGATTATATATGGGCCCGATTGCGAGCTTATAACGAAGAGTGGCAACTACTTTGTGATTTTCTCCTGTTACAATATTATTTAACAAACAAAATGGAGTTGTTCTCATATTTAGACACGTTTCCTACGCAAGTGCACATAATATGCTCTTCATCGACAAATAGGAGGGAGTCAGTCGTTCTGCTAATTATAGAAGAATCGTGCTCATGTGCCACGAACATTAGGAGACTGAAACACCTAGAATAGTTAGAGCACGTGTGGTGTCCTCTTCATCATTAATAGAGAGGGGTGTTACCCTCTTCGTCAACCAGAAGTCTGCACGTTCCTTCACGTATACTCGTTCAGAACACGTTGGAAGGGCCCTAACTCCTAACAGACTATCTTAAATCATGTAGTATTCTTTTACAAACTGTTCCTGTCATTGAAAAGAGAGTCGATTATCAGGTCAGTATTGAAAAAATTCCTTGAAATAAGAACACTTCATTAAAAAAAAAAAAAATTTAAAATTAATTAAAAATTTAAAATTCAGACATTGAAGGTAACACCCTTGCCCCACCTCCAGTAGGATAACCCAACAATTTGTTTATTTAGACAAGTAAATAATGCTGCTCCTGTGGCAGCATAATTCTAGTCGAATAAGTGGCTTGGCTAAGGTGAATGTACGGTAATTAATTTTTACAAGAAGCCCCAGTCGCATGCTAGCAAGAAAACCGTCATCGAAGGGGTAGGACGCACCAGGAATTCCGAAGCGAGAGTTCTTCAGGCTTCGGATTCCGGCGTGAGAGGAATCAGCTTCTTTTATCAGCGCGGCTCCGATAAAGTAGAAAGGCCCAGGGAAACGGTGCACTTTTATGAAAGTATATATGTACGGTCTGGCAGGTATCTAGCGATCGAGAGCCGGTCGACAGAGCAGCTCATTTCACCGGCTCGTTTTCTACTCGGTGGTTCTGCCGATCCGTTTCCCGAACGTGCGGAACACGCACGACCAGCTTCGCGTATACATATCGCGCGGAGAAAACCATTCGGCGGTCGCGAGCTACGGGTTTTCTTTATTACGAGAGCTCGCGGCCGGTCAGGACATTGGCCTTCCACCGATCCGAGTTCCTGCTTGACGTTTATGTAACCCGTTCCATCACTCGCGCCCACGCGAATCGAGCGCGTTACACGCTAACGAGTCACGCCTCTGCACGCTAATCGACTCGCGAGCACAGCCCTACCCCCCACCATAATACTCTATCGACACTTTCTCGTGGATCTCTTTGATAGAGGAACGATCGAGCCGTGACATCTATTTTTGCGTCGCGGATCGCTGGGGAAAGTATTCGTTCGAGTTTGGTTGGTTCGTGTTGAGTAGATGGGAGGTTGCATAAAGTTGAGGTTGATGGAGGTTGAGTGGGTATGTTGATCGTGTGGATGTTTAGGGGATGATGAAGTTGCGAATAGAGCTCTGAGGATATGAATGGTAGGGGAGAGACGATTGAGGATAGAATATTGAGAAGATTACATCAATGTTGACGAAGTAAAAGTGCACGAAGTTGACCTGACCGATTAAGTAAAACGTCACGAAATTGATCTCCGAGGAATGGGGAAGTGACTCGTCGGGCAAACATCGATTACATCGACGTTGACAGAACCTGGAATCTCGCTGAAGTAAAAGTGTACGAAGTTGACCATTTGAAAGAAGTGAAAGGACAAGAAATTGAACCTTGAAAAATGTGGAACTGACCAAACACGAACAAAATCGCTTTGGCGAATGTTGGCGTGAGCTGGAATCATGGTGAAGTAAAAGTGCACGATGTTGATCATTTTACTTAAGTGAAAGGACCTAAAAGTGAACCTTGAAAAACATGTAACTGACCTACATGAAAAAATTGCTTAATGTTAACGATGCTTTGGAAGAATATCGAAATCGTAAAATATACAGACATTTTAAGGTTGAAAATAAATTTTATAAAATATATTAAAAATAGATACAGAGAATGGTAACGAAGGGAGGAGGAGGATAATATAAGGAGAAGGTGGTTGGAAGGTCTAAGATTGTAAATATTTGTAAATAATGATTGTAAATAATAGGTTTAAGTAGTTTTAAGGCTGTAAGTTAATTTTAGGTTAGGAAATTAAAATTAAGGGATGTAATATTGAGAAGGAGGTCGACAGGAAAGGAGGAGGATATGGTCTCGAATTTGTAACCCTGAGGGGATGAAACAAAGATTTATATATACTAAAAGTAGATACACGAGGTAGAGGGAAACATGACGTCACCGATAACGAAGCACAAAATGGAAAGATAGTGGTAAATAAAAGCGAGAAAGTGAAAAGTGTCCCTGAGTCCCAGGGGCAACCATGAAAAACGCGGTCCCCGTCCGTAACCATAATTTATGTGTCCGCGTTCGAGCTGCATTCCATGCTTTCACCACCCTCCTCGAATAGTGTGCATACTTTCCGTACTTATATTATCCACGTAAGTAATTACTGTTTATCCCGTTGCATTCGCTCGTCTTGCGCAATAGAGGCTATCGGCAGGAACAACTTATTCCACCACGCATTATTACATAGTAGCAGACATGCGAACAGGTTTGCCAACGCGGTAGCAGTTCCTGTAACCAATACTATTCAATTGCCCGAGTCTCTTCCGGTTCTCTACAGTGCCAGTGTTTGGTTAGCTGCTGGCAATGTACGAGGAATTATGAACGATGCTCCATCGTTGTTTGCTCGATCCTTGTTTGCATGCTCGTCGCGAACATTATCTTTAAATAATTGCACATCGCACTAATATTTTCATTTGTCTAATTGGACATTAGTACTTTGCTTCTTAGTTTAACCCTCACATGCTCCTAAAAAGTAGCTGCATAAAAGAGGCTAGGATAACAATTCACCCATTTTTATTTTACGTATTAAGGATTTTTATTATTTTCGATCGTAAATATTAAGATGATAAATGAGAATGATTTTATAATTACTAATTTGTAAGATTACCCAAATGTTTGCTATTATTAAAACTATTTAATAGTAGCAAAAAAGAAAGTGGTGTTTCGTTCTAGACGTATCAAGGACGAATAATTTTACAATACATGAAAATATTGAATAGTTGAATCTTCACCCTGAGGAACGTACGAGGGTTTACAAATTCGTTATTAAAAATTGAATACGTAAAACGGAGAAATACAAAATTACAGTTGGATAAAGACTTAGTATTTACACGTTAAACTCTGTATATCCTGGTCTTCCAATGATTTCACCATTATGTCGATCATCTGTCTCGAATGATTGCAAAATCCGAGCTGCGCACTGAATTCGCGTTTTTCGCGATGATTACGAAACGTTACGCGTCCGTTCGATTTGAATTGGCGAATCGGTTGGACGTTGACACGAAGAAATGCATATCGCCCCGGGAGGTTGTTGACACGCCGAAGAAGGCTGGCGACGGCGAAGGTGACGCGCGCGGATCATTAGAAAACGCGACGATGCTAACTCGGCATTTCCCATTAGCATTTCTATACGAGCCGGTGCAACCAATGTCGTAATCGTATATATAAAGTTCGCGGCGGGACAATAGCCCGGCGAGCAGGGAGGCATCGTCTTCGACACGTTCGATAACAATGGTCGGCTTAATCCCGCCGATTAAAACGATTCACGATTCCGATCGGCTGGCCGTTTATCTGCGAGCCCGTTTAGGATAATTATAGACACCTCGTCGCATCTCAATTGGAACACATACTTGATCGAGACGTTCTTCTTGATCGTCAACATTTCATTCCGCAACCGTAACAACCCGAGGTTTATCTCTCGATGCTGTAGAATCGCTCTCTCAACATAACACTTTCTTGCTACTCTCCGTGGTGGTGGGGTAGTATCGTAAAGCACTCCACTCGGGAATTTATGGCACTCCAATTTGGCTACGCGGCTACGCCAATTAAAATTCCTAGAGCGGTCGCTTTCGGAAAGACGAGGAACTGACTAGTCACCGGAACACTCCACTTATCCGGTATTTGGTCTAAGATTATGAAATTTCATTTTCCGAGTACTCCTCGAACGATCACAAAGTTGCAAGTTTTCCATAATTGTTTATGAAGTTTCAATTTTCTAATCTTTTCTTCAGTATCCTTTCTTCAGAATTGGCAGGTGTGTCTGCAAAGATTAAAATTCGATTTCTCACAAAATGGCCACTGTTACCCTCTCAGAACAACCTTTCGCTTACAAGGGTTATATAAGATAGAAGTTATTCTTCTTTAACGAAATTCTTTCAATATTCTACAAAATCGAATATTTTCTTTTTACAGAGTCTCTAAAATGGACACTATTGTATATATTTTTTTAGTACCGTACAAAATGGACCAGGAACTCGCACATCATTTTCATCGAGATCGGTGTCCAGGAAGCGTTTCGGCGTCCAGCAAACCAGGTACGTTTTTTGGCATAGTTTATTCGCAACATGACTTATATATACGAGGTGATGCTCGAAGGAGTTAACAAGTTAATCGGTGAAACCCGTCGTTGAACCGGTTCGCCGCCTGGACATTATATCGTAGTAAGCAGGGAAGAGGATACTCTGTGCCAAGCGGGCAGAATTAATCATCGAGAAACGACAGAGAGAGAGAGAGAGAGAGAGAGAGAGGGAGTAGTGGTGGTTGCGGTGGCTGCCAAGAAAATCGTCTTCCCTTCTATCGTGCGTGTGTTTCGCGACACACTGGTCGGGTCGCATGCTAATAGTTTGCGGAGGAGCCGGTTGACGGTGGTATGGCAATGGGCGGCTGCAAGCTCTAGCGTGTGGAAGCACGCGGTCGGACACGCGTTAGATCGGGTATCGCGCGATCGGGTTATCTCGCACGTGCGCGCGCGCGTGTTCACGGCACGTTCCTCTTCTCGGAGCCATGGGCGAGAAGGAATGCGCTGACACGCTGTCCCGTTGCAGACCGAGACCTGCCAGGACTCCGGAGCATCTTGATCCCTCCATCGAAAGTGGAAGTTCCGTCTTCGATCGCCGATCCTCGACTCGTTGATGTTCATAGGAGGACAATGAGGGACGGAATGTTTTTTTGAACGAGCTGCTGAAGAGTCTTTAGAGATTTAGTCCTGGGAAAAGGATCTTAGAAATGATTGGCAAGTTGACCTTGATGGGAAACTGCTAAAGATATGAAGAATACTCGTCATTTTTAAAAAATGTTCTGGAGGAAGGTTCTAGACTATGGAACCGTAGTTTTAATCCTGGAAAGAGGATCTTAGAAATGATTGGCAAGTTGACCTTGATGGGAAACTTCTAAAGATATGAAAATACGTGTCCTTTTTTTAAAAACGTTTTGGAGGAAGGTTCTAGACTATGGAACCATAGGTTTCGTCCTGGAAAGAGGATCTTAGAAATGGTTGGCTAGATAATCTTGATGAAGAAATGATGAAGTGATGAAGGATACAATTTCTTATTCAAGAACGCTGTGGACAAATATTGTAGATACTGGTAGCAGAGCTTTAGTCCTAGGAAGAGGATCTTGGAAATGATTGGCAGGTTGACCTTGATGGGAAACTCCTAAAGATATGAAGAATAACGTGTCCTTTTTTAAAAAAATGTTCTGGAGGAAGGTTCTAGACTATGGAACTGTAGTTTTAATCCTGGAAAGAGGATCTTATAAATGATTGGCAGGTTGACCTTGATGAGAAACTGCTAAAGATATGAAGAATACGTGTCCTTTTTTTAAAAAACATTCTGGAGGAAGGTTCTAGAGTATAGAACTGTAGCTTTAATCCTGGGAAGAGGGTCTTAGAAATCATTGGCAGGTTGATCTTGATGAGGAACTACCAAAGATATGAAGAACACGCATCCTTTTTTTAAAAAACATTCTGGAGGAAGGTTCTAGACTATGGAACCGTAGCTTCAGTCCTGGAAAGAGGACCTTTGGATAGGATTTTTTATCATGTTTCTACAAAAATCCACATCAGCCAATTGCCAATCTAGAAGAGCAAGGGTTGGCTCCCGAAACAACGGAAACCATATGAAAAAAAGAAGTGCAGCCGTGACATTGATCGTCACGGAAACCGGCACCGACTATGGCCACCGAGCTCGACGTTTTGCCATAGTCGGTGACATAACGCCGGTCACGGATGAGCGCACACGGGTCCTCGTCCCGGCGCATTTTCCCCGGGCAAATATATTACGAGAGTAATTCGCGATCGAGCATGACGATGACTCTCGGCGAGCGTAACGGCCGGGCCCCGTGGAAACAAGTAGAGGGAGAAAGAGAGAAAGGAGCCTGATAGTGTCCGTGGGAAGGGGGAGGGCAGATTCGGCGATGGGGAAAAAAGAAAGAGGAACAGGGAGGGAGAGAGGACGAGACAAGGGAGGAGAGAAGACTCTCTCGCGCGACTGCGGCCAGTGTCAGTGGCCTTGCTTTCTGCGACCCACTTTCTCGATCGCTGACTACCGATCGCTGCTGTGTCTTGCTCGCGCGAAAACATGACGATAAGCTTGACCCTTTTAGCCGACCATCTGCCGGACACCTCGGCCCTGGTACCCATAATCCCGTGGTTCCGCTCCCTTGACCAACTGCACGAAATTGCAGCCAGACGATATTGTGAGAAATTTTTGTGGGAGACTTCACACTAAAATTGATGATTTTAATTGCTTGACAGACCTCTTTATTTGGGTCATGAAATTCATTATGGAAAATTGTTCATTGACTAGAACACTTTTCTAATGTGGACGATTATTTTTCTTGTCTTGATATTCCATGTATTAAATTGTTCATCTATTTTGGAACATTATCTCCCACAATTTGTGGTTTTAATTGCTTGACAGGCCTCATTATTTGCACCATAAAATTCATTATGGAAAATCGTTCATTGGCTAGGACACTTTTCAAACATGTACGATTATTTTTCTTGTAATTATAAGTTTACCTGTCTTGATATTGCACATATTAAATTGTTCATCTATTTTGGAACATTATCTCCCACAATTTATGATTTTAATTGCTCGACAGACCTCTTTATTTGGACCATAAAATTCATTATAGAAAATCGTTCATTGGCTAGGACACTTTTCAAACATGTACGGTTAGTTTTCTTGTAATTTTATTTTGGGACATTATTTTTTCGCAAAAAAATTTGCTGGCGTCAAAGTGCGTCTCCAGGAAAAACTTTCGGACTTCGTCCATCGAAAGAGAAGGATAGAGTTGGAGGAAGAGGAGACGGTCGATTTCTCGCATCGAAAGGGGGCCTAGATCCGTACTGGGGCCAGTATCGAGGTTAAATCTGCTTTCGATGAAAAGGTCGATCACCCGACGAAATCCACGACGAAAATTCTCGAAGAAACTCTCGCTCGAGAGTTCCCTGAACCTGCCACCTCCTTCTCCCCTCGGCCGCTTCTTTTCTGAACCGTCATACAACGTAGTTTGCGCCTTTTACGTGCGCGCGTTCCGCCTTTCCCGTGGATCCGCACTGCCAATGCCGAATTCCATCGGGTCAACGTACCACTTCCGACTTTCTTGCCAAAGGGAACCATGCGGGCACCGTAACGTTGCATCAGACCGGTAATATGCACGCCCCTTTCCCCTCCCTTATCCGCCATTGCTCGCTCTCTTCCTCGAATTCGCGTTTCACCTCTGGGAAACGATCGTGTGCTCGTAATAATGGTAATCATGTTTTATTTATCGGAAATTGAAAATATACGACTGCAAAATGGTAATTTCTTTTCATCAAGGACCTCGGAAAATGTTTGCTCCTAACAATTCGCCCTTGACCTTCAAATTCGACCTAACATCTAACCCTTCAGTCTGTCCCTTTTTCAGAAATTTATTCTCAATTCTGTAAAAAAAATTCTTTTCCATAATTTCTACGCAATAGATAATTCCAACGTTATTAATTAATAGTTAAATAATAATCGAGCACGAACAGTAACTAACTAACTTCAGTCTGTTCCTTTTTCAATTTATTCTCAATTCTGTTAAAAAAAGACTTTTATATAATTTGTACGCAATAGATGATTCCAACGTTATTAATTAATAGTTAAATAATAATTGAGCAGGAACAGTAACTACGTTATATTCTTGTTTTCGAAGCGAGCGGCTTGGTAATTGGTTCGTTTCCATAGATAATACCCAATAAGACTATGCAAATTAGTACGTACACCGAGCGCATTTGTCTTGGTTCGACTCACTGACAGACAGAAGAGTGTTCGAACACATGTAAATGTGAAATTACTTCCTCCAGCAGTTGAATTTTTCCGATGTGGTTTAGCGCGGTTGCGATATACGCGCGGCAAGACCTCGGACGTTCTTTAATTGCCCGATAACTTAATTACCCGTTACGTGACTAAAACAGAGCCTGTTCCTCGGTTTTTCAGAATATCCTTCAGTCATCGAGTTTGAACGCCTGTATTTCTCCCCATTACCGTGAAATCTGGTTCGTTACGAGCGTCGATTTATCTTGGCCTAACGGACTCTCGCTCTCGACAGCATTGTCGGGTGTTGGATAGTCGGTAACAGTTGGAAGGGGGATGTACTGAACGATCTCACATCCTGGCACGTTCTTTGGGGCCCATAAAAAATTTAATACATCAGATTAATCGTCATAAAGTTTCGTCACAACTGTTTGGAGATAAATATTGACCATCGGTCAATGGTAAGATCCTTAATTTAGTTTGTCGACCCCTTTTTGTGCAAACGAAAGAGTGGGGGAATAATGGGCCCAATGACAGGGCATCTAAACATTCTAAAATGCACTATGATTCAAGTTACACAATAAAAGATCCTTAATTTAGTTTGTCGACCCTTTTTTGTGCAAACGAGAGAGTGGAGGAATAATAGGCCCAATGGCAGGGGACCTAAACATTCTAAAATGCACTATGATCCAAGTTATAAAATAAAAAATCCTTAATATAGTTTGTCGACCCTTTTTTGTGAAAACAAAAGGAGTGGGGGAATAATGGGCTCAATGGCAGGAGACCTAAACATTCTAAAATGCACTATGATCCAAGTTACAAAATAAAAGATGCTTAATATAGTTTGTCGACCCCTTTCAGTGAAAACGAAGGAGTGGGGGAATAATGGGCCCAACATAAAAATGCCAAGTATCCATGGATACACTTTCCCGTTACAGCTTACGATAACGTTTCGTCGATTTAGAAATTATATAATTTTCAATAACGATATTATGGCGGCCGGAACTTGTTTTCGGTCGGGCCCCGAGATTGCGCAACGACTTCCGTTACGGGGCGGTCACGCTGCCATTTTCCGTGAAAAGGAGAGAAACAGAGGATCCACGTCACGTAAGAAAGCGATTCCGTGGTTTCCGTGTCCGGTTCGCGGCCATTGCATCGCCACGGGGACGTTCTGCCGGACGTTTTGCTCGTTCCGACGCGAATCGGCGACTTGTCAATGACCTCCGGTGAAACTCTCACTCTCCCTGCGCCATTTTCCCTGGACAGCGAGGCGGCAGTTAGCCTAACGGGCTTCGAAGGAATTCGGGCTAGACTTGACCCTATCGCTGCTCCCAATTTACCGTCAATATTGAGAACAGCATATTTATTTAAAAAAAGGAATATTACAGCAATGAATTTTGAACTTCGCGAGCTTATAGACACATATTTAGAGAACATACTGTATTTTTTCCAAACTAATACAGCAATAAATTTTAAACTTCGTAAGCCTATAAACACATACTTGAGAAACACAGATTATTTTGTTTACTATTTTGTTGCTTCGTTCAATTAAAAATATTAATACAATCCGAAGCTATTATTATATTTCTACCAAAGTCTCATCGAAAAGCCATATTCGATAACAAACATTATCTACCGCAATCGCGTAAAACTCTAAAATCCTGAGAAAATCCTAATCTATAACAATACTTTCATTATCTGGAGTACAATAAACGCAACATTACAAAGTAAAGAGAATGTTGTCGTCTGAGAAACGAACTTTGATCCACTGCAATCAGTTCTATCTTAAATCTTGAAAACACTGGATTGTTAATACAAATGCGTTTGGATGCACGAAAGTAAAAACTTTCGTACCATTGTTGCGAGACTGTGCAAGGTACACGGGTTGTCGATCAATGGCTCACGCCAGAAGAAAACGTGTGGCAGAACGGATCGAGCGAGATTGGGATCGATGCGAGCGGAAATGGGTCGCGAGATGATTCACGGAAGGCACGAGCGAGCTTCCCAGCGCGGCGCGGCACGAAAGGAGGATTCGAGACAAAGGGAGGAGACACACGCGTGTGATCGGTAAAATTCTGGCGCTGTAAAAGTACCGTTTTAGCTCTCGAAGAGCTCACGTGGCCGAAACGGCTCGGTGCTCACGTGGACTCCGCACGAGGCTCGAAGGACAACGGGGGCTGAGATCGGAATAAACCTAACGTAATTGCATTGCCTAACTGCTCCTTTATCCCTTCCCAACTTTAGTGCCCTCCTCTTATTCTTGGATCACGAGGAAACGGAGATCGGGCTCGGAAATTGTCAAAAATTTCACTTCTTGACTAGGGTAACTGCACCAGCGAATAAATGGGCACCAATAAATGAAAGCTTTTCTATGTTTCAACAAATTTTAAAATTAAACAAAGGAAATTAATTCTAGAGGATTTTTTGTGATTAAAGAGTTAAATAAATAGGAGAATATTGTTTAGTAATTTCGTTCATTCATTGGACCATCATTGTTCGATTACTAGAATGTAGTGTTCATTGACTGGTATTTTTTATATTTGTTTATTTAACGTTTAATGAAGAAAAATAATAATAATTTCATTTTAGTTATTTTATACAATTCTCAACTATACTATCCGTCTCAACGGCTAATTATTGAAAAACGAATTTTAATCGAATGTCAAAGTCACAACGTCTCTGAAATGCCATTTCAAAGCAAGCCTGCTTTTTGATCATTGAATGAAAACAGTGATCGATCAGATAGGCTCGATCAATTTGAAAACACGGAGCAGTGATTCACTGTTTTGCAGCTGGTGAAATGGAAAACATGTCTAGAACGTTTCACCTTTACTTTTGTCAATATACATCCGGCTTTCGCGACGCGTAATATTATTGTTGAAATTTTAAGAAAGAAACGCAGCTAGAGCTTTGTTATCTCTTCGCGATCCTCTCGTTCCCTCCACCCGCTGATTTTCGATGGGAGAACCTGTCAGTGAATTTCAACTGGTCCACGTGCAAGAATGTCTACAAATGTTTAACAAAGGTACACGGTTACATTAATTATTAATTGAAATTCTACAACGATATACAATTCTTAAGTCGTTTATCAACGACTTTGGATTTTATTGTAGATATACAATTAAATCTAAAATCTTTATATAAATATCCATCAAAACCATCTAATAAAATTATCAAAATAATTTTATAAGACAGTACTACTTTCAACTGGGATTTTTAATTTTAATTCTATAATGATATACAATTCTTATGTCGTTGATAAACGACTTTGGATTTTATTGTAGATATACAATTATATTTAAAATCTTTCTACAAACATTCATCAAAACCATCCAATAAAATTATGAAAATAATCTTTTAAGACAGTACTATTTTCAACTGGGATTTCTTCACTTTTTAGATCCCTGCATCGAGAGATCGTTACAGTCACCGAGATCTAGAGTTGCACCAGTGCGGAAAAAACACAATTCCGCCGACGCGAAATCTTTATTCCGGTCTAAGACGCCTATAAATCTCCCGGCGAACATTTCGGCGGAGATATGAGGTATTTTCCAGGAACGCGAGCGTTGTTTACCGATTTCGCCACCGCTGACGTTGCCCTCGGCCATTTACCGTGGACAAAAGCGTAGATGCAACGTTTCGTCGGACAGGTAGTTGTGGCCGACTATCGGACTCGAGAGATTATTCGATCGGGATCCGAGATGTGGGACACAATAATTAATTCCACGCGGCGTGACGCAAAGTACCGCGCGAGCTGACTCGCGTCGGAATCGCTGATGGTTGCGTGCGGCCAACGAAATATGGCGCGGTGTTATTCCGTTTGCGTATCTGTTATGCGGAAGGAAGTTCGGCAAACACGCTGAACGATAATTTATTGTGTTTTCTTCGCAACGCATGTGACGAAAAAAATGATCTTGGAACGCGAGCAGACTTAATGCTGCGCGGACCTTGTTTTTGATGACCCAGTATCTGCCCAGGAAGAAGTAGAGACGATTTTAAGAATAGTTTATTCGATATCAGCCTCGATGAATTTAATTTAATTTATCATTTATCAAGGATCATAGCTTTTGGTTCAATGCTTTTAGGCAAAGACACTCTTTCATTCCAGCTACGAACAAAGAGATCTGAGATCTATTAAAAATTATATTTTGATTGAATATAATGTTTTAATCAATTCAATACCACAATTTAAATCTAGATCCAAACCTAGTACATATTTAAAGCTTAATATTCTAAAAAGGAAGTCAACACCGATATTCTCTTTGATATTTTTGTTTTTCAATAAATTCTGGATCTGAGTCATTCGTAACGTAATTGAAATACTTTTATTTAATTGTACAAGACGTGTTTCGAGTATTATTGAGGTTAAGAAAATGGTTCCACGAGGCTGTCAATTTTTGGCAACGCATCGGCTGATGGATGCGAGTGGTGCACGCCTTTTTCCAAACAGCTGCACCGTGAGTTCTATTTTTAATCCCCCGAAAGACGCAGAATTATGCTCCTTTCTTTCGCGCGTGCTGCACCGCGATGTAACAAACTCGTTGTTTCTTGGGAAAACCGTGACGGAAAACAGTACTGCAAACTTCCGATGGAAAATCCTCCGGACGTTTCTGTCTTTCTTAAATCTTCTGAAAATGAACGAAATCGCCTTTTGTTTATGCAATATTTCAGCCAACAATCCCGATATATAAATAGAATATTTCTTTGTTGATTTATATGAAATTTCTCCTGATGCAACTTCTTTTTCTTGATTATTCTTCAGTGACACGCGTAAGTGTCATCACCTGTCGGCAATACGTTATCTGCATTGAGCTCCGAGAAAGCACGTCATCGTAAAATGCATCATCAATCGACGGTGGATGTTTATGCAAATCCTCATTTGCGCGCATACACAAAGCGAAGTCGAGTGATTTAAGCTAACTTTATTAATCGCGGCCGTAACAGTCGTGGAATATAAATGACCCACATCTCTAGTAAATTATATAAACCTTGTCGTTTCGTTATTTCTTCTTTTTTTTAAACATTTCTGCCAGCTATAAATGTATCGAGACCTCCTGCCTCATTACACGTCACACATTTCCAAGGCTCCAGTCATCCATTCATTTTACCATTTTATTAGTGCATAAACCGTAAACATATGCTGTCTATTTTTTCAAGATGAGAGTCCAGCGAAATCAAATGCATTTGCATCGTACTATCTCCAACTGTTCCTATATTTGTTCTAAAATTAATTAAACCACACAAAAAGAAGAAACATAGCCTCTTCTATCTATTTTCTGAACACGTGCAATGAAATCTATAAAGACATTATCCTCATAGTAAAAATTTTACCATGAGACTCATCCCCATAAAGTGCCGAGCACCACGATTAATCTCAATCATTCACATAAAATAAATAAAATAAAATCATCTTATTGTTAATAATTATTGTCTTCATTGCTTTCAATTTTGTTATTCAAGCTCTAATTATATGGAAAGCGTTCGTATCCTGATAGTAAAAATTTCTCCATGAAACTCATCCCCATAAAGTGGCGAGCACCACGATTAATCTCAATCATTCACACAACAAAACGCGAACATACCAAACAAAGAAACGCAAATATAATACGGTTCCTCCATTCTTTGTATCCCGAACGCACAATCCAGACGAGGTTCCATTATCATCGCAAATTGCATCATACAATTCTCAACGTTACTATCCGTCTCGCCGGCTAATTACTGAAAAACAAATACCGAAGCCAACAAACAAAGAAACAGACACCGTTCCCATTCTTTCGACGCTGTGCGTGCAATAAAAGATGCATTATTATCATCATAAATTGCATCACGCAGCGCGCAGGAGCTACGTTCTTTCATCGCGAGGGATCTAAATTCGGTGGTTATGCAGTCGCGATGCAACGCTGCGCAATCGTGCGGCGCTTGTTTTCGGAAAAAGCTCTGCAACATTCTCTCGAGGAGGGAGCACGACCAATGGTGGATCGTTCGAACAATGCACGTTCGGCGTCTGGCTTTGCATAATGATCGTTCGTCGCAGCATTGCGCCACTGTCCTGTGGATCTTCCTGCGGATGATCGGATGCTCCGCCCACGCGATCCCGACGAAAGTTTCGCGAAAATTGCAAGCGGCGCCGCGACGCGAGCTCTCTTTATGCGAGAACGCCGCGGCATCGCTATTTCTGCTTGTCAGAATTTAAGGTGCCGTTGCACCGCTTCTTCGCCGCGAAATCAAAGTCGCAAGTGGGTGGCCCGAGGGCGAGTCTCTGCCTTAAGCCGCGTTCATAACTGCGGGACTCGAGCCATTCGCGTTTCTTCTTTATTTCAACAGCGAATAGGAAGACACTAAACCAGGGTTTGAAATTTCAGTTTAATTGTATTAGTTGTTCATTTAAGGTACGTTCACAATGATGGACTTTTAGGGAAGCATACATGATTCCATATTTAGTGCGCCTCATATTCAAATTTTTTGATGCATCTAAATGAACAGACAAGTTCGAGTAAAATAAGATTTGAAATTGCAGTTCAATTGTATTAGTGGTTCATTTAAGCTACATTCACAATGATGGACTTGTAGGGAAGCATACATGATTCAACTTTTTTGATGCATCTAAATGAACAGACAGGTTCAAGTAAAGTAAGATTCGAAATTTCGAATATGTTCATTTAAGGTACGTTCATAATGATGGACTATTACGGAAGCATCCACTTTATTTGAACGATCGCATTCACTCCACATGAACTTTATTACAGTAAGATTCGAAGATCGTTTATTGATGATAGTTGATGGTCTTGAGCTGCGTCCACAACGAATAATTCACCTGAAAATGAGCATTACGGCAATCACAGTGGCGTAGTAATGGGAGGCCCAATCTTCCACGGGATTTTTCCCGCAGATTTCTCTACATCGATCTTTCCTTTATCCGATTCACCGAGAGTAAGTATATATAAATGATGACGCATCGTGACGGCGTAGATCACGTCACGTAGCACTTTCTTACACTGGCGAGTTAAAGACGCATTATCGTGGCTATTCTTCCCTATTTCGAAAGCGTTCAGAGCTTTCTGCGACGATAACGATTTCTGTATCATGGTAGGAGTACGACTGATCCATTGGTGGGATTTTAAGTGATTTTCCACTGCGCTGTTGATGTTGTGACTCTGGTAAGAAGTGTGAATCATTGACTTATATATATCAAGAAATTGAGTAATCGAACAAGTATAATTGCATGTATAATTTGTTTCTCTGAAGTACAAAATGACGAAACAAATTGGCCAATTCACGGTATAAAATTCGAATACGAAACGACGGACAAATTTCTCGAAGATCCTCGTCCAATTCCTGTCGAGTGATCCAGGAGAGTAAAAAAAAGATTCCCTCGCTGCCGATCATCGTCTGAAAATAAAAAGTGTCGGGATCGTTGCACCGTGCGGCCGGTGCATCGATTCGCGCCGCAATAAAGCAGTTATTGCTTCGATCGCCGTGAAACCGATCCGAAACTGGTCTCGGAGGGTCTCGGGCGTCAGTGTCAAGTTCACAGGCTGCGCCGCTATGCACGTGGCTTAAAGGAGCCGATATATCACGACGGAGGCAGATGGTGCGCAGACTTGTGCGTGTGTGGAAGAGAGGATGCGCGAGTGTATGTGGCCGCCAATCCGCAGCCACCGCCTAGGACAGGTCAGTGACAAAGCAAGGTCACGTCAAGTGCTTCGGGAGCTAGCAGCGCGTCGTTCCCGAACCGTCCTGGCGAAAAAATAGACGGTATTTTGGCAGAAGTGTATTTTTTCTAGCTGACGACCTGCGGTTTCGCAATCCGGGCTGACTATCGCGGAAAAATCTACTGAAAGCTGGCTTCAGAGCTTCGAACATTCTGGTACAAGCGTCCCATTAATAATTCATGGGACGATTACGCTCGGAGCTCCATTGTGCCGCCATTTTTGTTCATGGTCAAGCAAAAAACGTGGACTTTCCAGAGCCGACTTTCTTTTGGGGAAAATTGTGGGCGAATTAGGTTAGCGACCATTGTTCTCGCACGGGATTCTTTTATCAAGCTCTAGAGTCATCCACGAAGTATTCCGATATCAGCCAAGTTCCGGAGCGCATTAGTTGGGCGCCTTTCCCAAGTTCCGCCGCTAAGAGGAAACTTTTTCTGTACCGATTCTATGCTCTTTTTGACATTATTCATTATTTTAACAATTCACTGCATGATTTTTTTAATTGGTTTGAAAAATTAATTAATTGTATCAGATAGGATACACTGTGCAGCGAAGGGTTGAATGAAATATTAAACAGCAACATAATTTATCAATGTATAAGCAATTTAAAAATATTTACAAGAGTATATTCTTGACTATAATTTACCAAAGGATAATCATGAATTCTTCAATTTCCATATTTCGAGTTCCTGGCTGGTTTTGGGGGCTTCTACCCCACTGTGCGACGTACCGATGTCGAATCCGGAGGGGTTAATA
>CM052327.1:8070122-8106143 GCA_028455615.1 Lasioglossum zephyrum
TCAAGCTCTAGAGTCATCCACGAAGTATTCCGATATCAGCCAAGTTCCGGAGCGCATTAGTTGGGCGCCTTTTCCAAGTTTCACCGCTAAAAGGAAACTTTTTCTGTGCCGATTCTATGCTCTTTTTGACATTATTCATTATTTTAACCATTCAATGCATGATTTTTTAAATTGGGTTGAAAAAATTGTTTAAAGGAAAAATATTAAAACAAAATTGAAACAATATTTTTAGAAACATAAATTAATTAATTGTATCAGATATGATATGCAGCGAAGGGTTGAATGGAATATTAAACAGCAACATAATTTATCAATGTGTAAGCAATTTTAAAATATTTACAAGAGTATATTCGTAACTATAACTTACCGAAGGATAATCATGAATTCTTCAATTTCCATATTTCGAGTTCCTGGTTTTCGGGGCTGCTACCCCACTGTGCGACGTACCGATGTCGAATCCGGAGGGGTTAATAGAATTGTCGTACCGGACAGACGGTCTCGACGATTTTCTTCCATCGGACAAGACTGTCCGGCGAGCGTGATGGAGAAGGGTCCTCCGGATGTTAGGGAGCGAGCACAATGAACGTCCGTTTCGCAAAAGGACTCGATCGTTTCCAGACAGCCTTACGTAACCATCGGATCGGTTTTAATCGGCTGACACCGCGGCGGAATGTCTGTCGATATGAACGGTTCGAATGGGGTCGTTGTACGTTTAGGAACGCATCGTCGGATTGCCGGGACGGAAATAACTCAAGGAACACGGCTCATAAACTCTGTTGTGCAGCGCAATATTATTCTGCTCGTGCGTCAACGAGAATAAATCCGCGAGGGCTTGGGAATCGATTCGAGCTGGTCTCTCGTGTCTTTTACGACCGCGTTTCGCCCCCTCGGGTTCAACTTGGAAACCCCGAGACAGTGAAACGAAAGCGATTTCAGTCATCTCTTTGTCAGATTTCTTTGTTCGTTTGTTTTTCTTCGGATACATTTTGCTGCTCTGATGCATTACAGCTGCAACCCGACCTGCCCGCGGCTTATTCCACTGTGATTTTTGTCTGACGTGAAATCATTCCGTTCGACGTGTATTAGAACGTTTCAGCTTGGTCCGCAGTGGGTTTGGGTTATTCTACTGTGTCTGTGATACGTCTGGAGAAAGCTAATTTGGCTCGAGTTGAGATTTCAATATTCTACCGTGACGTTTGTCTGGCATGAATTAATTTACATTTGTCACTGTTAGGGAAGGACTTTCTACTGTGGTCAATGTTGGGTGTAGAACATTCTACTGTGGAGTGGTGATACCTGAGACTATTCTAGTTAAGTTCCTGTTCATTTTAGAATATTTCACTGCTGTCTGTGTCGGAGCTGAATCAATCTACTTTGAGCCAGATTATTCTACAGTAAATCTTGTCTCACTTGCAATTGTCTCTCTTAGGGTGTCTTTAGATCTGTATTTGCTTTAGAATATTTACTATGGTTCGTTTTCAGGCAAGATTGTTCTTATTTGTCCTGTTCTGGTATATCTGTCAAACGTAAATCAATTTACTCCAATCTGTGCTACACCTAGACTATTGGACTGTGTGTATATTCAGACTAATTTGATGTGTGTGTGGAGGTTGGACTACTCTGCTCTGACCTCAGTCAGGCTTCTAGTAATCTAGTTTGATTTCCATTACGCCTTGCACCGATCTACTGAATCTCTGTCGAGTCCAGATCAATCTGGCTCGGTCTGTGTCGTGTCTGGATCACTCTAATGGGATCTGTCTAGTTGTTTGATTCTTTCACTTCATTTTACTGCGTCTATGTTAATTATGGATTTGTTGAAGTCTATACCAATCTTGTACTACTCTGATCTCCATTCGACTGTTCTAACTCTTGATTACTCTAGCTAAGTCTGTCAAGGATTGAATTACTTTACTTCTGGCTGATTAGCTGCAGCTTATTCTACTGCGAGTCTAGCTCAATCTGCGACCTTCGACCACAGACCTTCTACATCATCGTTTTCATAAAAGTATTCAATAAACTATTAGGTCAGTGTTTATCGAATACTTTTATAATCTTTTTATTTTTCTATATTAAATATTTTTCCAAATTAAATTCTTTGAAAAGATCAGGTCAGTTTTGTATTAGATCAGTGTTGCATTCCAATAACGCCTTGTGTTTCTATACGAAATCTTTTAACTATTAGGTCAGTGTTACAAGATTTCGTAGGATTAATGATCAACTTCTTCCAAATTTAATATTCAATATTCATTCAAGAAATAGTTGAATGCTTTCAATGATCCTAGCGATTTAATAATCCTCCAGTGATCCTCCAGCAATTCGCTCGATCACAGAATCAAAGTTTTCGAGGTACTCTCGTACGCAATTCGTATATTTCGATGCACCGTCTTCAAAACGTTTCGGACGAATTTGAAACACGACGATCACGTTCCGAAGAATATTTACGCGAGATCACTTCTCTTCGCCACGAGTGTTTTTTTTCTGGACTCCACGGTTATTTCGAGGTGTTACCAGCGCTATGACCGGCCGCTGGTGGACGTCGGGTCTGCCGGACGGAATTTATGCCAGGATCACCGTTGCACGATTTCTATGAATATTTTTACGTAACCAGACGCACAAGACTCATCGTTTCATTGTAACACTTGCATAATATCAGAAACGACGAGCTGCGCGTGTAATTAGTGCCTGCGGGGAACGGGAATGATGATTATCTATGCAGTCATCCGTCGCTTCTGTGAAAACGTTCAGAAAATTTCTTCATAATCCGCGGCTATTTACGCCGATCCTCGATTAATTATTCCCGACGAGCTTTTATCACGCCGCCATCGCCTTTTCTAGTCCGCCTGAGAAAATCATCCATAGCGAATCCAATGGAAAATCCGTGGAAAACTAACTGAATTCTCTGACTATACGCCAGGCATCGTATTGTTAATAATAATTGTCGTAATTGCTTTTAATTTTGTTATTTAAATTCTAGTTATATGGAAAGCGTTAGTATTATTAAATCTATTGTATTTTAAATATTTTTATTTTATTTTACAATTATGATAATCACCTCTTCCCATGGGAAATGATTCAATTTTCTAGTCCGCCTGAGAAAATCATCCATAGCGAATCCAATGAAAATCCGTGGAAAAACTAACTGAATTCTTTGATTGTACGCCAAGCATCGTATTGTTAATAATTATTGTCATAATTCCTTTCAATTGTGTTATTCAAGCTCTGATTATATAGGAAACGTTCATATTGCTAAATCTATTATATTTTAAATATTTTTATTTTATTTTACAATTATTATAATCATCTCTACCAATGAGAAATGATTCAATTTTGTTATTCAAGCCCTTATCGTAATCAAAATCAATTAATTTAATCTTTCTATTCTTATATAGCAATACTGAGTCACTCCTAGAGCTCTGCAGGTTTAATAAAAAGTGTAGAATGATACATACGTTGGTTGCGCAGGACGATTGTTATTATTAACAAAAGCGTAGAATGTGTATTGATAGTGCTGTAAGCGTCGCATTGTTAATGAAAGATAAGCCATACATTTTTTCAGTATGTGCAATATTATCATTCTATCACGTCATCTACCAGCAAGATAGTTGAAGATTTCTTCATCAACTGTTCAATAATATCAACAATTCTGCACGTAAGCCACCGAATTACCTTGGGGAACACAATTCACTGACTGCTTAACAAACTGTTCTCTTCAGACTATTATTTACAAGAAAATAATTCTTTCAAGTATAACACTGATTAATTTAAAATTACTTCTCACTGGAAAATTAAATTTTCCAACCAACGAAGTCTCAGAGAAACGTTTTAAAAAATTAAATACTAAATACTAAAATAAGAAGGCGCACGGTTCGATCATTAATAATTCAGTATTATGATTGTAATTAATGATCAATATTAATGATCGAACCATGCGCCGAAAACACAAAATTTAATATCCATTACATTTTCGATCGAGAAGAATTTCAATTGAAAAATTGAAGCTTCTGTGTCGCTCTATAATTTTAGGTCCCAGGTTCATTCGTCGTGAAACGAGCATAATGATCTAGTCCACCCACTCGCGGAGTGCACATCATCGTTCGATATTATTAAACTTCATTCAACGGCGATGAATGGCGTCACACCGTGGTGAGCATTACTCCGAAGGAATTGCCGAAGGTTTCGCAACTTCGCGTGAGTCCGACGAAATTTGCTATCGCGGTGCATTGACGCAACGATTTCGAGAAAAATCGCTTGCGGCCCGTCCGGGCACGAGCTCGCGATTCTTGTTTTCTGGCCGCAGAAAGTGGTCGTTTGGCCGGATGGTCAGGACGAGATGTAATTTCGGCCGTTATTTTTTCCGAATATTTTTAGCGCGTCTGCATCTCGAGTGATTGTCTTCGGCAGTTGTTTACTCTCCCGTCTACGCGTTTCGTGAGCTCTCGAACGCTTCGCGAGACCAACGAGCCCCATAGTCGGTCATTATGTTTATTTAAAGTAAAAATAATAGGTGAATTTTAAAACAGTAGAGAGAATAGGAACATTCTGCTTATTAAAATGACGGTAACTATATAGAAAAGGTCTGCGTACTCCGATTTTGATGAAATTTTAATACGTTATAGATTTCGATGTTTTCAACAACTTTTTCCTGTTACAATATAGGGGGATCGCTTTTAGTTTCCGAGATATTTGCAAAAGACTATCGCTAACACTGTATTGAATTTTTCGTATTCCTGCATTCTCCGCGACAACGTAAACCTGCTTCGGAGCCGCATCTGTTTATTTGTTGTTTGTAAACACGTTGTGGAGATGAGAAACAACGTGACAGGCTTACGTTGCCGCGGAGCGTGCAGGAATACGAAAAATTCAATACAGTATTAGCAATAGTTTTTTGCAAATATCTAAAAAACTAAAAGCGACACCCCTAAACTGAAAAAGGAAAAGTTGTTCAGAATGTGTTGCTGCATAACATATTAAAATTTCATCAAAATCTCGCAGACTTTGTCTATATAATTACCAAAATGATTAACCATTTATCTGGCTCTTGTTCCTTACAATAAATGCAGACAATTTCTTATTTCGCATAGAGATCTAACGATAATTAAATTGTCGTGTGTGAAACGGCGTCTCGAAGGTCTTCGTCGAAGCGTCTTGTTCTTTTTAAAGAGAAGACAGTCCTGTTTGGTCGTAAACAACACGGTTGCCTTGGTCACGTGCGTGATTAACATTTGATATAACAGTCCGTGCAACAGAGTCCGATCGAGGATTAGCTTTTACGTAAGCCCAGCGAATTATGCATGCGTTGCGCTGAAAATTATATATAACTATTTTACATACGCACCGAGGCGTATGGAAATACGGTACCGGTGTGAGCGTGATCGATCGAGATCGCGACGATCTTACCTAGCTGGCGAAGTCTGGTTATTTATTTACTAGACGAACAGGTTCGTCCGTAACACGTAAAACAAAATAAACTCCGTACAAACATTAAGAAGTCAATTAGAATTCGTTATGGTTTTTACGAGCGGAAAAACACGTTTTAATGATTGGTACATTGGATTCTGGTTTTTTTCTGACTGCTCGTTATGGCACGGACTTGAATCCGATGATGACCATTAAATGAGGGTGCTGTTATAGCATAAACGATTTCGAATTGGTTTTTGTACACAATTTTTATCAATATAAGTGCTCGGTATAGGGGCACAAATGTTTGTCGGTCTGTAGACAAATAAATAAAAACGTGTATAAAATTAGTTACTGGTTTAACAGGATTTAAATCTTAAATTTAATTCTTACCATTCATATTGGAATTTAAAAGTGCCGATTATAATTTTTATTATACAATGAATAAATAATATCCTTTCTCGCTCTTTCTCTAATAACACAATTTAAAAACGCATGTCAAGAAAAATCAAATTAATATATTTATTCGAACAAACACGAATTATACATTAGTTTATTTTTTATTATACAATGAATAAATAACACCCTTTTTTCTCTGTCTCTCTCTCTCTCTCGCTCTTTCTCTAATAAGACAATTTAAAAATGCATTTCAAGAGAAATCAAATTAATATATTTATCAAAACGAATACGAATTATACATGAGTACCAATTATAATTGAAATTTGATTATAAAATTGGCCATTATTTATTAGATATTCGCCTACCACTGAATAAATGCAATGCTCTTGTTGTTAAAAAAGAATATACATCAATTTTGATCAGGGGAAGGTAGTTTCTGTTTTAAGCAATTAAGTTCGTGCGAACTGGGTGCGGACCATTAACATTTCAATCGGTGCAACGTTTGATCGTTGAAATCGAATTCGTTGGTTGTCGGGACTCGGAACACGCCCGGTAAAATTCCAAAAAACGAGTCAACAGCCGGGGCTCTGCCACGCGTCAGACGGTTTTAATTGCACCGGGGTTATTGCGCGGTGATTTAAGCACGGATAACAAGAAATCAAACGCATTGATACCGGCGCGCCACGCAGATTTCGTGGAAAAGAGTCGCGCCAACCGGCTGTTTTCCGACAGGAGGATTCAGT
This sequence comes from Lasioglossum zephyrum, assembly GCA_028455615.1. Lineage (NCBI taxonomy): Eukaryota > Metazoa > Arthropoda > Insecta > Hymenoptera > Halictidae > Lasioglossum > Lasioglossum zephyrum. Next base: position 8,076,662 of record CM052327.1, read on the forward strand.
TATCAGCGAAACACGTTAATTAAGCCTCGCGCACGCCAGACACGACGACGAGAGTCGACGATCCCGACGACCCTGCACAGTGTCGTTTTCATAAAGTAGGTGGAATTAGTATTTGCAACGATTGTGGGCAACAGGAGGAAACGAAACATTAATTACAACCTCAATAGATTTTTTACATTGGAAACATAACAATAATTTTTGTATTTACAATTGTATTTCATCCAGTCAATTATGCAAAAATTTATTAAAATGTGTAGTTTGTTTAGAAGGGTCAGTTTTACATTCTAACAAATAAGTAATACCAAAAACTAAATTTTAATGATTGTGGGCAACAGGAGGAAAAGAAAAATTCATTACATCTCTCAATAGATTTTTTACATTGAAAACATAACAATAATTTTTGTATATACAATTGTATTTCACCCAGCCAATTATTAAAAAATTAATTGAAATGCGCAGTCTGTTTATAAGGGTCAGTTTTACATTCTAACAAATAAGTAATACCAAAAACTAATAACATTAATAAGCTGCGAAAAATAGATGAGCACTCTTAACTCATTGCAACCATTCTACTGTTTTAAATTACACCCACTCATTTTTCAGTCTATTAATAATTAACAGAGATATAAATTTTGTTACGCCGTCTTCGATTCTGACCTACGCGTTTATTTCCCTCCTGTAATCATCCGATTAGGTCGCGCAACGAATTTCATCGGGCTTGCCAAAACTGCGCAAATTGCACGAGAAATCAGCGCGTGTTATTGCAAAAAGAACGCTTAATTGGGCGCTGGCCAACGTTGTTTCTTCCTCCTCCCTCTATCCTCCAAACATAAAACGACGTGGATGTTGGCTTCTTCGCTCGCGCATTAAGCAGAATCGCAAATAACGAGTTTATAGAATCCCAGACGCAGAACGCCATAAGTTGTTCTCGTTTTAAGAAACTGCGAATATATAAATTTACTGTTTCCAACTGCACAATTCACTAATTCTGTGTCTTTTAAAATGCAACGCAGTAAAACATCGTAAACATTGTTCGTATAGTGTTCAGAAAAATGTGTGCACGCAATTCAGTTTCATTTTCATAGTTAAATAAAATTATAAATATATTCGAGATTTTTTCAATTAAGAATGGCTACATTTATTATGTGGTATATAGTATACATTTATTATGTGGTAATATACGAATAATAGTATGAGGGTTAAAAAAATCCTTGATCGTGGATGATGACCTTCCAAAACTTATAGAATGATCATCGGCAGTTGAATGGCTAATTATTATTATATTTATTACATTTATTATGTGGTATATTTATTACATTTATTATGTAGTATATAATATACATTTATTATGTGGTAATATTTATTATATTGGCTATTATTCGATCAATTAAAATTCTAATTAATACTCTTACCATTACCACAAATATTCTTTGAGCCTGAAAATGTTGTTAAAATTATTTAAACAATTGTTTGCGTTGATTTAATAACTGTTCAAGCATGTAACCGTAGTACGGGCATAAGTAAAACCGGAGATAGACATAACCGAGGGCCGGGGACAGTCGATATCGCTGACGTTCCGACGGTATTACGTGTCGAACGTGCGTCGGATCGATCGGCCGTGTTTTTCGCGTCGCAAAAGTTCAGCGAGCACAGGCTCAGTGTCAAAGTCAATGGCACTTGGTGCCCGGTTTGAATCGGGCCTCGTTAATGCATATTTACACTGGTTTCCCGTACTCCGATAATCGTGCGCGCACACAGTGTGTCCTCCCATTCGTCGCATCGCCATCGTGTCGTTTAGCCAGCGAGCGTGTGCGCGCACATTTTTATTATTCCTCGGCCGGTCTCTTTCATTGGAGAGACACGCTTGACTTTCAGTCCCGAGCGTCATCCGGTTTCGTCAGCGGACGGATGCGCCGCAAACAAAATATTCCACGAAACGTCTGGTGATAGCGCGGCGACCGTAAAAATACGCGTCGCGTGTTACACACGAGCCACCAAACTGGACGACACCCTCCCCGAATTGATAACGTCGATAACAATCGTCCCGTTTCGATGCCCGCGAATCCTGGCATTTTTTTTTTATTATTTAACGTCGCTTTTTGAATTCTTATGTGAGAATTATTTCGCGATTATTATTATCCTGGCATTTCAATCGATATACATTTCCATTTCGCATAAGGATCCACTGTCTAATTGTGGAATTATAATGTGAAAGATATTTAAATCAGAAAAAATATTAATGATTTCAGCGCAACAAATTAATATAATTGTAAATAATAAAATCATAAGATCGATAACGATAACAACATTTGAAAGACATTTAACCTTGCTTTAGGTGAGGTAGAATTATTGGAAATCCTATTAATAAAATTCCGATAGGTAAAATGAAATTATTTAAAAATTCCACCATTAAATTCGGATTGTGACAGGGGTAAGATAAAGGGGATGGGTGGTAGGGAGGGAAGAGGGAGTGGGATTAGATATAAGGTAAGAAGTAATTTAGAAATTAACAGCTATTGTAAATAGGCGTGCTTTCTCTCTTTCTCTCTACGTAGGTTAACTAGATTTAAGTATAGCTTGAGTTAGTTAAGTTAGTACATAAGACAATTGCAAAGGAATATTGTAATTGCGGTGAATATAAAGGAGGAAAAGTTTTAAGGATTTGTAACCCTAAGGTACGTATATATAGCATATATAAATAAATAAATATAGTTTAAAATAAGGTATATATAGTATAAAAAAATTAGGATTGTGGAGGGGAGAGTTGTCTGTGACGAGTACCAAATTCTGGCAATCATTTTCAGGAGAGTTTAGACTGCTTAGACTGCAAGGTATGTATATATAGTATAAATAAATAAATAAATAAATATAGTTTAAAATAAAGTGTATATAGTATAAAAAAATAGGATTGTGGAGGGGTGAGTTGTCTGTGACGAGAGTACCAAATTCTGCCAATCATTTTCAGGAGAGCTTAGACCGCGGCTGGGAAGCATCGGCAGGAAGGGTTCAAAGCAGACTATTTCAATGCTCCTAATAATTGGCCGTGTGAAGTTCGAGAGGGGGGACAGGGCCAGACCGGTTAATTTATTTGGGTGAAGCGTAGTGAGAGAGGGGAGGGGGGCTAAGACCGAGAGAATGCGGCCTTGGACGTGTTTGGCCCGGAGAAGCCAGTTATGCAAGATCGCATCGCGAATGACCCGCCGCGACCATCCGCTTCTTTGTGCTGGTTCCTGGAACTTGTTCGGAGATCGATTAACGCCTGCCGGTTGCGAGCCGGTGGCCTCCGATGATCGCGTTACCGAGAGATGCGTTGTTCGGTTGGCTGACTTTTTCGCCGGATCGTCATCAAATTCATCCATAAGTTTCTGCGGTGCTCGTATCCGTGACCCGCTCTCTTGGACTTCACCCATTTTGTTTCAACGTCGAAGCATTGTTTGATGAGAGCGTATCTGGTGGTTACCGCGTATCCCGAGCAGGTTTACGAAGCAACGAGGAGTGTTGAGCAGGTCTAGGTTCAGCCTAGACCGGGTTAGACCGTGACCTTGAGATCTGTCTCTCGAGGCGCAGTGGACTTAGGTCTACCACATGGTCGGCTGGGTTGAGCAGGTCTAGGTTCGGAGTAGATGTGGTCTGCCATTCTGCGATTTCTTAGAGTTGTAAGAAAAAGCTGTATTTTATAAGACACACGGATAACCATTCGTTTTCACAGACGTGTTTCATGTCGCAAAATTCGTTTCAATCTAATCTTCTTCTTGCGATACGGTGATCGTAATTCTATGACTCTACATATTTAAATAAATTTTATAATAAAATGTTAAATTTATATAAAATTTTAGGGATTTTATATATTTATTTTCGATTCTCTGTTATTGCAAATTCTGCAATATCTACATGAACCCTATAGACCGTAGTCTAGGCTTGTTGTGGACCCTAGCAGGTGTAAAGATTCAGGGCAAGGAGCAATTCTACATCCCCAAATTATTTACAAATCATTAAGCAACATTCTACTGTTGAAAATGATTAATTACAACACAAGACAAATTCAATCATATACAAGGTTGTACACATACAATATCCACATCAACCCTGTAGACCGTAGTCTAGGCTTGTTGTGGACCCTAGCAGGTGTAAAGATTCAGGACAAGGAGCAATTCTACATTCCCAAATTATTTACAACCCATCAAGCAACATTCTACTGTTGAAAATTAATAATAAAATTAATAAAATTAATTACAAGACCAGCAGTCGACTTTCACCGTCCAACCCACACTCCATTCACTGGTCTCCACGAAGAATCTCAACAAGCCTACATCCGCAATGAAACGCTAGAAAAAGACGTTCATGTCGCAGAGCCATGAAAATCCTGCAGATTGGTATAAAATCCTGATGGAGAAGCAAGCAAGAAGGAAACAGACGCGTCCGCGAAGAAACTCGTCCGTCTCGTCATTATTCCCGACGGGGCCGTTGCATAACACGTTGCTCGTTTCTCTGAACTCTCTTTCTCTCTCTGTCGATCCGCGCATCGACGTGGCCCAGCCTAACCTCCCGGCCCCGGTTTGCGCGCGTGCAAAACTCTCCTCTTCACTCCCCTACGCTCCACGGGCGGTTCTCTTTGCTCTGCTTCGCTCTTCGCCTCCGCTCGTCACCGCTTTCGGTCGAGTGGCTGAATTTGTCCTGCATAGGGGGCATCGGGACATTACCCGGGTGACCTTGGCTGGTGCGGACTGCGACGCCCGACGCTGTTTGTGCAGCGCCGCTCGAGCATTGCACCTTGCTCTATCGCGCGAGGACCCGCGTCGTCTCTCCTTCTCTTCCCTCTTTTAGGTTCTCTCCCTCTCCCTTTCTATCTCTTTCTTCGTCGCTTCCTCTTCAGCTCCCTTCGGCTCCCTCTTTCAACGCACGGCCGTCTCGCTTCAGCGGACCAGCTGCCAGCACCTGTCTCTCTTCACTCGAGCATCTCCTCCCACGGTCCGATATCGCTTTCTCTCTTTCTCTTCGTCACTCTTTCTCTCTGTCTGATTCTCTCTCTCGGGTCTGTCTGTTTTCGTGCGTTTATCGAGCAAGCGTGGGCAGCCGGTCTCTCGTCGACTCTCGATTACACGCGGGAACGATCCTCTTCTTCGCTGCCGAGTTTCGGAGCTTAGGGCCCCGTGCTTAGGCCCACGACCGGTTTCTAGAAGAGTTCAGGGACTCCTCGGTCAGGCCCACAATTTTTCGAGACAAGCTCCGCTTGGGATGCTTGATGACGGGAAATCGAGTTTAGGTGGACGAGAGCGAAAGTGATTGCTGTGGATAGACGGGGGATCTCTCTATGCAAGCGGCCATGTTGGTACTTAATCCTTGTCCAATTAACAGAAAAGTTTTTGTTTTCAGGCTATTAATCTCGCTGTTGAAATGAATATTGGTAATTTTAGTTTTCGATCGTAATATTACGATAATTAGTTCGATCAATTTTGTAAGCAAATCCAAACGTGTCGATTCTGATGTGAATCATGGTGCTTGAGGCCACGTTTGCTATTAAAAAAATGTTTAATAGTAAGGGAATTGCTAGTGTGTAGAAATTGATCAAACCGTGGGCCATAAAATTAATTCTAATTAGTATGAAATGAATGTAGTGATTTTATGAAAAATGGTAAATAGGAAAGTGTTTTTTCGTTGATGATCTACAGTGGATCGTTGCGAAGGGTGTGTATGCGACAAACTAGTTCGGATTTCCACGAAATTCGATACCTCCGCGGCGATGTTATAAAATGATTTATGCAAATTGCGATTTGCATGATAATCCGGTCGCGTAATGACGATTGAAATGTAATACCCGGCTTGGTTACGACGGACTTTGTATAATCGTTGATTGACGCCGACCTACACACGCAATTGTAGATGGTTACAGCGGATTGTAATTGACAATTGTAGAAAACAACTGGCAATCCGATTAACGGTTACGTTTTAATCGGCGTGATCAATGCGCGATTTTAATTACATTTCGCACAGCTCGGCCCCGTAACGATTAATCGTTACAGGACCGTCGGGGGTGAATTATTTTTTCAACGTTTGAAAACTAGATTCTCATTTTGATATAAATGCTGGTCGGACTAAAATTCAAATGTTAACTAGCGAATTCAAACTGAAATATTAACGATGAGATTCAAATGTAAATCTTGAAGGTCAGATTCGAGTTTAAATTGAGACGTTAACGGCTACATTGAAATTCATTCTCGTCTGTGAATGATTACATTAAAATTAAAATAACAAAGATTTGAGAGCAGAATATTTTTTAATGGTTACCGCAATTAATTCCTTTCTAACGGAACAATTAATGACTTATAATAAACAGATTGGCTGGGTCAGCCATGTTCTCAGCGAGCGATTGCCGAGGCTGCAGGGGGACGTGTATGCGCTCTATTGCATCACTGTCACGAAACAGTGAACTCTGCCCGTGAAACTCCGGTCCCGTGGCAGCCGATAATACTGCGGAGTTATTTTTTCGCGGATCGTGTCGCGTATACGCGTCGCCTCGTTTGTTTTCGAGCTCGCGCAGATACCGGAGGTCGATATCGTTGTCGCCGCAACGAACGATGCACTTTGGCGAAACGTCCGGACGGCATTCCCCGAAAGTGAGATCACCGGAGCCACGATGCGACGGCGGCTGGCCCGGCGTTCTTAAGAAAACGTTCTCTCCCATCCTCTCTTTCTCTCTCTCCGTCTCTTTCTCGCGGTCCCATCTGTCTAGGCCCCGGCGAAGGTGTAACACAGAGAGATATCGAACATGCTCGTCACCGGACAACATTCTCCTCCACCTTGGTCGTGTTCAGATCCTATCTGCGACTGAAAGATGGCTCCGACCGATGATAACCTTGCACCAACCGATTTTCGTAGGAGCGGTTTCATTCGCAGCGGATATTTAAAACGCCACGGCGAACGAGCTGTCTAATTGAGTCTCTGGGATGTTAAGGATAAGCTTGAGTGCTCCTGGTTCACTGTTTTTCAACGTTCGGGCTCGAGAATAATTGCTTCTTGATAAAAGCCTTTGGCGAAAGCCCTACCTGAATAAGTATTCTTCTTGGCGAAAGCCCTATCTGAATTAATGCTGCTCTACTTGAATGAATACTGTTCTTGCCGAAAGCCCTAACTGAATTAATGCTGCTCTACTGGAATGAATACTGTTCTTGGTGAGAGCCCTACTTGAATCAATACTCTTCTTGACGAAAGCCCTATCTGAATTAATGCTGTTCTACTTTGAATGAATACTGTTCTTGGCGAGAGCCCTACTTGATTCAGTACTCTTCTTGGCGAAAGCCCTACTTATAGGAATACTTTCCTTGACAACAGTCCTATTTGAACGAATACTCTCCCTGACGAAAGCCCTACTTGTTCCTAACCTAACAAATTGTGCTAAAAACTCTCACAAGATCGATAGCAGAAGAAATCCTTAACCGTACATAACTTAAGTACTTCAATTCGTTTGAGATACGGCTCGAATCGCAGGGACGGTTAAGTAACGCGGTCTCTAAGGCAAACAAGTAACTTATATTTGCGACTCGTGAGGCAATCTCGATTAATCGAGGAAAAAGCATCGACGGCGTGTGCAACAGCCGCGGTGTTGTCCATCGGAGTGTCGATCTCGCGACCACCAGTCACAATAAACCGCACCGCCAGACGATTACGCAACCGTTGTTCGACAATTAATCGTTTTCTGTCCTTTTTTCTCACGCTATGTCTCTTTTCCACCGTTTCTCTGTTCTCCGTCCCGGGTTCATCCGCCGCTCCTTGCCTGATTCGATTTCATCGGCCGGCTAATTGTTTTCCGGCGTTCGCGGCGGTTAACCAATCAGCGTTATCAGCGGAGGGTCTGGCCGGCAGGCTCGATTGAACGTAACGACGACGAACACCCTAATAAAGCGACATCCATCGGACATTTTATCGCCGCACCGAACGTTTATGCACTTTTATTAATACCGTGGCGGAGCTAAACAAACGGCGAGCTTAAACCTAACGCCGGTTTTTTGTACCACGTACCTCTTGAGTCATAGAGCAGACTTTTTATTCGAGGAATATCGATACGGTGACTCACCACTGCGTCCTCTTTCCACCAGACATTATTTCATTTCATCAAGCAACGTGTTTCTTTTTTTTTTTATATTACTTCTGCATCATAACTTCTCGGAATCTGACGAAACTCCAAGGGATTGCGCAACCCATGGAAATATTAGTCGCATTCCTTTTGTGCACCGTTCGATTGTTGCGAGGGTGATATCAGCCCTTACAGATTAGATCGGTATCTACATTGTAGCCATCAAATCTTTCATGCGACGCTTATCAGCCACGCGATAGTAATATTACAATTTTTTAAAAATACAATAAATATTATATTCAATATTAAAACAAAATTGTGTTGCAAATCCTCTTTTTGTTTTTCTAGTTTTATTAAGTATTATATATATTTAAATTAATTTTCAAACTTGCTGTTGTTTTTAATGATCAAATGATCAAATTTAATCTTTTGTACAAACAGTGGTGAAAATTAGTGATTGTGAATTTTGAATTGCTATGAAAATACTTGTAAGATTTAAAATGAGAAACGTGGGGCGCAAGATGCATCAATTATTTATTAAAAAATTGATGATTTGTTATCTCTTTTACGCAGCTATTTTTCAAGATCAAAATCGCCGATTCCCACAAAAATTTATCAGGGTGCATTAAAAATGTTTCTCTCAATTCTCGAGACAAGAAGATCCACGTATCATCAAAAATCGGTAGACTCCGCGTGTTTTTTTATTTCGCGAGGCAATCCCCGGGATACTTTCCCGTGTTGTCGGAATCAGTTAAGCCGTCGATAACGGATCGTGTCGCGAAATTATCGTTGCACCGGCTCATGCAACATGGTTTGCACTGTTTTTTTTCCGGTGAAAAGCCCCGGAGTGGCGAGATAACACTACCGGGAACCGGTATCGTCGCATTCAGGCTGGTTATCGCGCGTTATTATTCGTCTGGTCGATCGTCGACGTCGACGACGACAACGATGGCGGTTCTCCGCTGCCATAAGAGACTAGCCGGTGAAAATGATGCGCCTCCCGGTGGCTCTGACACAAGATGGATCGCGGTTTCGTCGCGGAAAAACAGTCGGAGCCCGGGTTCATCGGCCCCCTCGCAGCCGAGGCTGTTTGCACGCCGCTTATTTAACGCTGATTAGCGCTCGACGGGATCGCGAAATTCTTTATCGGTCGTGGGGGACTTCGTTCCTCTTTTTTTCCCCTCGTCCTATGCCCGTCTCTGTTCCGCGAACAGAGGACTCGTAACAGCGATAAACGCGAACCACGAGCAAGGATAGCCTCGAAACCAGGCGACTGCAAATATTTTTGCAACGAGACGCTGCGCGTTGTGAATCACATTAGAGTCCCACAACATCTGGACCGCCTTAGCGATTTTGGTAGACGGGTTTTTTGTGGAGGAAATTATTAGCTTGTTGACTGACCGTCAATTTTAAAAGTCATACAGCACCCGAAATAATTATTTGCGCTACTATTTTTATTTTGCGGTCGAAACGATTAGTGAGGTGTGGATATTTATGCAAAATAAAATGTTCATGCGTCATTTACAAGAGAAGGATATCTCCCTTTTGCGAATAACAGTAATTATTTGAAAAATGTTGAACCTCCTTGGTTGAAAAATTCACAGTCCATTTATTAACCAGATAAATAACCTGGTTAAACAATGATGGCATACGTGATTGACGTGCTAGTCATTGTGTGATCGTTCTGACGAATTACTTGAAAATAGATCCGATAAAGTTCCGGAAGCCTTGAAACGCGTGTCATTGAGAACAGCTTTGTTTTCGTATGACGCGGAGATCGACGACGATTGCGGAACAATTGGAGAAATTATTTTCAATCGCGCAATACCTGGTTTCTTGTAATCGCGCGATAAGTCGCGATTTGTAATTGCCTCGATAGCCCCATCGCGTCATTGCAGGATTGACAATTATTGAGCTTCGATGCTCGGTCGATGACTCAGCTGTACGTCAAAACTGACGATGTAGAATAATCGAGTCGCTGTTAAATAGACGTAGAAAATCGTCTTCGAATTACCAGCGAAATTATTTATATTTTTACAGAATCAGTTTAAGTCCTGTTCACAAATTTTTTCAAATTTTTGAATGAGATGCATCGTAGTATAAGTTACAGAACCGTGAACTTTACTAATTCATAGGTATTAAATCGTCCTCGAATTACCAGCGAAATTATTTATATTTTTACAGAATCAGTGTAAGTCTTGTTCACAAATTTTTTCAAATTTTTGAATGAGAGGCGTCATGGTAAAAAATCTCTTTAATTATTCTATTCTATTATTCTTTAATTTAATCTCTTAATTATTCTCATAAGTTGTCATAGTTTCGTCATAGTTGAAAACGTGAAGGGTTGGTTTCGTTTTCGGGTGAGTCCCAAGATAGCATAATTCACACGGCTCTCGGAGTCTGTGCTGCCCGGCGCATATCGGATTTAATTGCCGTCGCGTGGGACCCGGCGATCGGATCGTTTGAATCGCGTCCTCCTGGCCGAAGGAGTCGCAGGAATTCCAACAGCATCAATTTTTTCGTGGCGGGTCCGAGGCGACGGAAAAGATTGGCCGTGTCTGGCCGCGTCCGGCTGAGATTTACCACGAACCGGGGCCCCGTCCTTCCCGGCGAGCTTTGAACCGGGCCCCTGTAACCTCTCGCGGTCGTTCGACTCTTCTCGCGCCTTTCGGATGGCTCACCTTATCCCTGCCTCCTCCCTGAACTCGCGCATCCACTCAATTATCGTCAAATCCTTCGTCGATCGTCCAAAAAAATTTTCGAACTTGCCTGACTCTTAGTAACATTTTAAAAAATCGCCATTTTGGAAGTCTTCCTAAATTGTTACGAAATTTCCCAAAAATTGCGGACAATCCCAAAGCTGGAATTATTGTCACACCGATTAAAATATTTATATAATAAAAATGATTGCATTACGTTATCGGGGGTGAGTTGTTGATTCACGATGGAAATTGCGAATAACAAGTGAAGGGTTAAAAGAAATTATGTACGACAGAGAAGACCTAATCACTGCAACGGTAAAATAATTTTCAGCGCAAGGGGTGAGAAAGACTCACCCTCGGAGGATCAGTCCGAGTACTTAAACCTGAGTCCAAAAATATAAAAGCCCATAAAGCATCGCATTCCCCCAACATTTCTCACGGCGTCTCCGTTTCCATGTCGTTCCTTCGCAAGGTTAGGCGAGAAGGGGATGGAAGCGGGAGGGGTAGTGACTTGATATTTATAAATATGCGTTGTCGCATTGGTTCGGGAGCAAGCAAGGAAGGAACAAGAAGAGAGTGCCCGAGGAGAGACCTAACGAGATCCAAAATAAGATTATGGAATTATGACTATATAGATTAACAATTATAGATTGCTATAGATTAATAAAGAAGGACCTGAGGAGAGACCTAATGAGATCCAAAACGAAAGCATGGAATTACGACAATATAGATTAACAATTATAGATTACTAAGGAAGGACCTGAGGAGAGACCTAACGAGATCTAAAATGATAGCATGGATAAATTAAAAGGATAGATTAACAATTATAGTTTAATGAGGAATGACCGAAGGAGAGACTAATTTCTACGAAAAATTGAGAGGTGAATTAGTGAAGATATTCGCAGAATTCTGCAAAAGGAGGGAGTACGGAGGGGAAATCGGAGACAAGAAAGATCACCGAATGAAATCGAGGAGTTAGTCGAGGAAAGTGGGAGTGAAGAATATGGATAATACGGACTAGCAACGTCAGGATGAAAAGGAGGCGAGAGAGCTCGAGGCCCCGTCGCTCTCTGCAACTTATTCCAGGCTCCACGAATACAAGGTCAGCCGGCCACCGCTCCAGTGCAGTGGTACTAACCTCGCATGCTGCTGTGGCTGCTGCTTTGGCTGCTGTTCCTGTAGCTGTTGCCCGCTGCCAATGTGCTTCCCTTCTTCCTCGTCCCCCTCGCTTCGTCAACAGAAACGGCATTCTACTCTCCTCCGCCTCTCTCGCCTGTTCACTCTTTCTCGCTGTCAGACATCGGCCTTTTTACTTGCCACGCCGCGCACCAATCTTTTTTATTGCCCTTCCTGTTTATCGTTCTTGCGGCACCGACACTCGCGACCGCCCTGTTACGCGATTATGCAACTCCACGCTGCTCTAGCATGATGGCCGACCGATACAGGATGCGATACACTTGGTCTCAAATTCATTAAAATTTCACTGGCAGAAGCACTTCATCTATGCTTAATTCTATATTTAACAGTTAGACTTGTCATCATCGAGGGACAAAAGCTGAAAGAAATTTTGATACATTATTTTCACGCTGCTCTAACATATACATTTGGAACATTGAAAGGTAGCCATGGTCCCAAATTCATTAACATTTCACTACCCGAAGAACTTCATCTATGCTTAATTTTATATTTAACAGTGAGACTTGTCATCATCGAGGGACATAAGCTGAAAGAAATTTTGATACATTATTTTCACGCTACTCTAGCATGATGGCCGACCAATCCAGGATGCCATACACTTGGAACATTGAAAGGTCGCCTTGGTCCCAAATTCATTAACATTTCACTGGCCGAAGCACTTCATCTATGCTTAATTATATATTTAACAGTGAGATTAGCCATAATTGAGGAACAAAAGCTGAAAGAAATGTTGATACATTATTTTCACGCTGCTCTAACATATACACTTGGAACAGTGAAAGGTCACCTTGATCCTAAATTCATGAACATTTAAAATATTATATTTAACAATAAGACTTGTCATCATCGAGGAACAAAAGCTGAAAGAAATTTAGATACATTATTTTCACGCTGTTCTAACATACACACTTGGAACATTGAAAGGTCACCTTGGTCCTAAATTCATGAACATTTAAAATATTTAACAGTAAGACTCGTCATCATCGAGGGACAAAACCTGAAAGAAATTTTGATACATTATTTTTAAAATCATGGTCCGATTCAATGCATAAAGCAACCAGTTAAACAGCTTGCTATCTGAAGAAGGAAGGGTTTAACTACCAAGGGAACGCGAAGGTAGCGACGGCAGTGTGGACAGGGGTCGCGTCGGGTCTGATATAAGAGGCAGTCGGTGCTAGTTGCATAATCGCATTCTCTTCGGTCGGGTTCGACTGGCACGTAGGTGGGTTGCAAGTGCGCGAGCACGGGTACAGAACCGACGATCTCGGAGATAACACGACCGAGAAAGAAGAGGAGGAGGAAGATGAAGAAGCCCAATGTCTCGACGAGAAAACAAGACCGGGTAGAGAGGCCGGCTGCTGCCGCTGCTGCGTTGTTGCAACGAAGAGGATCTTCCGGTGGGGGTACGGCGAGGAAAGGGGTTCGGGGTTTAGTAGCATTGGATCGGTGACCGGATGGCCTTGTGAATATGCGCCACGGGCGAAACACGGCCCGATGCAACCGCTCGCCCGATATTTCTGGACCCGATCAACGAGAGAGAACACCGCAGACTAGCTGTTTAGGCTCCGACGAACTCCTCTCTTGCGGATCTCCTGGCCCTGTCTTGTGAAAAAAAATCTGGTGAAAGGGATTCTGCGTTCGGTCTCCTCCGTTTATTCTAGTCGAACCTCCTGGTCATTTGCTGCAACCTTTTTGTGCAACCACAAATCTCCGTGGCTGTGAAAAAACGTAAGTTTCAAGAAATTTGAATTTATTACAGGATTCACGTATTTAGCAGAATAAAAGTAATGAAAAGAAAAGGCTCAAAAAAATAATGCAATTTTACCGATGTCCAGTGTGAAGAATTAATGATCTTTAAACAGTATCTCGAAAGTGAAATTAATTTTCGAAAACGACCATTGGGAATGTTTAGGCTAGATTAATTTGGGGGATCGTTAGTTCAGCAACTGGAACTCGAGCGCAGCGGCGTTATCAGTGCGTTATCGCGAGTGTGGCAATCGGCCTTGTCCATTCAAAAATAAAGCACGTTTCCCATTCACGGGTTAAATATAGTTTCTAGAGCTTATCAGACTAAACATCAAGGCGGCTAGGTAAATAAAACAACAACATCTTACGCAAGATCGTTCAAACACTAGATTAGCTACTCTCGAACCGACTCACGAACGCCCTTTTCTACTCCACGCGAAAATTTCTGCGCGCAGATTCCTTGAAGCTCGTCGAAGGCCACGGAATCGGACGATAAAGTTAATCGTCGACTAATCGCGTTACGCTTGCCAGGAAAAAAAAATCGTCGGGGACATTGTTTAGACCCGCGAGTCGAAATCGAACGATACGGGTGGAAACGATGTCAAGGTCGCGTGTCTCTCACGATTTCAAAGTCACCCGGATGAATTCGGTGACCTATAATCCTGTGATCTTTAAATGATCTTGCGAAACACTGATTACGTGTTGTAACCATTGCCGGAATACGTTCAGAGACGATTTCGTCTATTTTAAGTCTCTGATAAATCGCAAGAGGAAAAGAGACTAATCTCTCGGTTATTTTTCTTATTTATAAACTTGCGAATTCGAGCTGGCAATCTACGGCCGGTTCTTCTTTTTTTATCCGCACACCGTTCAAAGGAGAGCGGATCTAGCCTTGATCTTGAGCGTGATTTATACTGTCTCGGCTGGACAGCTCGCCAAAAAGAAAATGCAGATTACCAGGAGATCCTATTCGACAGAAAAAAAGTCCCAGACGGCGACCACCGGAAAGTTGATCTTGTATTTTAATTTCTGTGTTAACGAGCCGCGTTAACTCGCCAGAAGAATTCGTGGACGATGCGAGCCGCCGGAACTATAATTGCCCATGCGAATTAATCAACGATTTTATGCGCAAAAAGCCTGATGAGAATCTCTTTGTTCCTGGAACGACGATAGTGTCGTAATCGTGCAAACTAGTCGCGCGGGAATCGCAGAAATGAGTGTTAAATGTATTTTTAATCGAAGGCTGGCCAGATGAAATCAGTCAGGGAGGCTGGCGAGTTCAAAATAGATTGATGTGTTTGTTGATTTTTTTGAGAAATTGCCTGCCGCTTGCGATTATGGAGTTTCTGTAAGTGGAATCGGCCAGCCATGGTCAGACATCGAGGCTGTTCGATCATTATGACACTTCTATGTGGTCAATTATTCTGAAATTTCACAATTTAATATTTCTATATTTTTGATGTAACATATTTTCATTTTTATTTGTGATCGAAGCCCTGTTTTTCAAATTATTAACTATTAATTCGTACAAAATATTGCATTCTACAGTTCTCGTTTCGAATTCCCATTATTAAACAAATTTATTCGGAGACTGTATCACGAAATCCATTTTCGAAATTGTTAAAAAATTTGGAATCAATGGCACATCGATTAATATATCTCTGTAATTCAAAGTTGATGTTTTTGGCTCACCTTAATCACTTTAATTGAAAGCAATTTTGCAATATATTAATTTCGACGTTTCGAGCTTTGTTTAGACCCTTTTCAAGAAAATAATGATTGCTTCTGAGCATTATTAGAACAACAGAAAAAGTAATATTTTGCTGATGAGAACATGTTATAAACAATTTTTGAAATATGTCAACTTACTTGCTTACTGAATTAACTTTAAAAATTACAGAAGAACAAGGGTCTACACAAAGACTGAAACGTCGAAATTAATATATTGTATATACATATAAATATATTATAATGTCGGCCAAGAACATCAACTTTGTTGAAATTTATATTTACTATATTATATATAATATATATAATATTTGCTATATTATATATTTATATAATTTGTTGTAAATAGGCGTACTTTCTCTCTACATAGGTTAACTAGGTTTAACTATAGATTAAGATACTTAAGATAGTATATAAAATAGAATTAAGGGAATAATTTAAAGGGGGTGAATGAAACGAGGAAAAGTGTAAGGATTTACAACCCTAAATGGAATCAAAGAAAGTATTATATATAATCTCTGTAATTCGATGAGAATTGCGGTTCTTTTCGCAAAAGTGTCTGATCGCAATAGCGTTTCGCGTACGATTCTCGGACAGGCTGGTGGCCTCGCGGAACGCATTCGCCGAGGCTATCTCTGCGATGCAAGTATGCCGGCACATCGTTCGCTGCTTTATTTGCAGTTTGATAAACGGTATCTGTCGTGCCGCTAATTTCGGAGCCGGTCTCGCGATACGAATCTCTCGCCGCGGAAAAATATACGTCTCGTCTGGGCCTCGAGAATCTTTCTCAAATATCGTTCGGTATCGCCGCGACACGGGATTAATTCGGATGCAATTAATCAGCCGGCGGCTATCTGGCCCTGGACGGAGGTCCGGCTTTATTTTTCCAGCCGGCTCTCCGTGTTACGTAACCCGGTCGACATTCGTCGTCATCGTCGGATCCACCGTTGACGGCCGACTGCCTTCAAAAATTCCTCTGAAAAACACGGATCTATTTCCTAATTATCCCCGAAATCTGTGTAACGAATTAATTAATAGATCTAGTTAAAAACATTATAGCACTCTTGGCGAGTGGAACTAATACCTGTAAAGTAACCATTAATATAGTAAATTTATATAGCCTTTTTACATTTATAATTTATATATATATATATTTATATAATTTTATTTATATACTATATATATATAATTATATATATATAATTTATATAACCATTAATATAATAAATTAATATAGTAATATAGTACATTAAATTACGATCGATAACCAATTAATTAATTATTAATATAGTATAGCACAGAAAGTTTATACGATTATTACGATATTAATATTACGATTAATTTACACTTTTTATATTATTATTTATGTAATGAATTTAAGAATTATTTTGTTTTAATTGTTAAACTCTGTAAATATTATTATACACACACATACATATATATATATTTTGAACATTGCTTTGCAAAAGTCATCGTAGAAATTAAATTATTAAATACTATTTTTTTTATACACATGGAAGACTCATGGAAGAAGTTGGAAGTTGAACTTCAAACCTAAAATTAAATACTGCTAGTCTATCCGACTGCTAGGCCAGCCTAGACGAATGAATGCAAGGCTAAAATCGGCTAACACCCCCAAAAACCAATTTCGATCAATTTATCGAAGAGCAAGGTGTCGAGCAAAAGCGATCGAAGCGATTCGGCGGAGCGTTTGGTCACACGCTCGAAAACCGGGGCAAAGCGTGCGGCTGAAAGAGGAGATCCTTGGAGCGTGAATCCGCGGATGTGCAGTAGGCTGGTTACAGGCCAGCCAGGTAGGGTGAGCACGTCCCTATGACACAAGAACCTAGCCGCGCAACTAGTTGCATAATCGGCTGCATTCCCGGTACGCCGGTGCTCTCTATCTTTCTCGCATCTCTTTCCCTGTATAGGGCTGGCAAATGCTGTGCCGCCGCTTCTCCTCTTTTCTCTCGTCAGTCGTCGTTTGTCGAGGTTTGTGCGGAGGCGTGAGGGACGAAGTGGCGAAGAGACGAGGAGGAAGAAACAAGAGGGGCGGAGTGGCACGAAAAGGGAGGAAGAAGGGAGACGGAGCAACGTCACGTAGGCGGTTAGGGCGCAGTTCGCACACGCGAACTCGGATTCAGAAGAGAGGGAGGATAGAGGACACAGGATAGAGGGGTGATGGCGGCGGAGAAAACCAGCCGGAGGTGGGGACCTAGAAGGTTGAGGTTATAATACCATTGGAGTAGTGGCCGCATGACCTTGCGTACGCGTCTAGGTCGATGAGCCACGGTCGTTAAGGCGTCGCCGGGCCGATTCTTTCGTGTCGATGCAACTCGCGGTGCAGCGAACCTCTAAAATCGATTTCCTCGATAATAATCAGATGATCAACACTCTTGTACGATTGGAGAGGCTAACTGACCATTCTTACCATTCCTGAACCACGTGTGCCAAAAGATTATGACTGTTCTCAATTAAAAATTGGTACCTAGAGGCTGAGAAAGCCTAGTGACCATTTCTACCATTCCTGGATCACATGCAACAATAGACTAAAATATTGTTAGGCACCTAGAGGCTGAGAAAGCCTAGTGACCATTTCTACCATTCCTGAACCACGTGTGCCAAAAGATTATGACTTTCCTCCATTGTAAATTGGCACCTAGAGGCTGAGAAAGCCTAGTGCCTCATTCTACCATTCCTAAACCACATGTGCCAAAAGATTATGACTATTCTCCATTGTAAATTGGCACCTAGATACTGAGACAGTCCCATTCTACAACTCCTGGACCACATGCACCAATAGGCTAAAACATTTTTCCATTGAAAATGAGTATCCACAGCCCAAAAAAGACTACTTGACAATCCCCATCAATTATGAACAAAGCCCGGCAAAAATCCACAAGCCTACCCTGTCTCGAAAGATCGATGAAGCACAGTGTAAAGATCCAATGCGACACATCACGAAGGCGACGAGCTCGCTGAAGTAGGGCTAAACGCCACGAAGGCGACAGCCGATAATCCACGCTCGCGTGAAATCAGGTGATTCACAGGCTAGTTACGTGTCCAGCTGTCTGTCGTCGTGGTTTCCCATGACGGAGGGAACGCGAGTGACACGAAAGCCTAGAAACTGGTTACATCATTGCGGTATTCCTGACTAGTTGGACAGAGATTCACGTGTGCGGAGCTGTTAAACAAGACGCTCGGCGAGCATGCGTGAACGTTCCGGCCTGATAACGAGGGCTCCCTTCGGCACCGACTATCGAATCCGTAAAGTTATTCTCGAAGACCTTTGACCTTGGTCTCGCTGGCGGGGAATAGTAGTTCGTCCTTGCACTTCGGCGAAAATGGTGCGCAGCGAAACCTGTCCTCGTTAATTGCCACCTGACAAAGACGAGTGGCTTGTGGTTCTCTTTTGGAAACCATGAAATTGTTAACATCGAGTAAAGTAGAGCTATCGGATTCAAAGATGTTGATATGTTTTCGTAGGAAACATTGACTCTACAAAAGATTCTAAATAGGGGCAGTCTATTTTCTGAAGAATATGCCAATGGGGCTTTTTCAAGGACTGAGGCTTGCACTCAGACCCTAAAGCAGGTTCCAAGGTCAATTTCTCAGTCGACTTCCTCCTCGCAACGTCTCATTATCGTCGGCATTACGACTGGCTGGTCCGCGCAAGAGGGTTGCTCGAAAACAACCGTTGACTCTTACGCAACCAGGAGGGAGTATGCTCGCAATGGCGGTGGGATGAGCGTGTGGTATCTGCCCTCTCCCACTCTCCCTTACCCTTCCCTACTCTCTCCAGCCCCTTCTCACTCTCACGCTCTGTCGCGCTCTCTCGCACCCGTTCGCGATTCCAGGAATGCTCTTTGTGCCGCGCGTTTTTCCCTGCCGGTTTAAACAGCCGAGTCCGACGACCTTGATAACGAGAGTGGTCGTCGTAGTTGTCCTCGTCATCGGTGTCCCATCGTGGGACCCACGTCGAAGATCCCAGGTATCCCCAGTAACCCTGAGAGAGTATCGCATCCACCTACGCGGCTCTTTGTCTCTGGGAAAATTGTCCTCCGGCTCGCTCCATCTTCCACTGGAGGGGCGTTCAGGATCGATGCGATCTTGAAGCGGTAGCCTAACGCGATAGGACCATGTAAATGCTCCCTCCCGAGGGAGGAATGCGCTCGTAAAACGGCTTCAACTGAGATATCTTTGACTCCGGCGAGCTTTGGTTATTCGAGGAACTGGACGCTTTCGGAGAATCTTCGTGCTCAAGCTCGGGTTGATAGAGGATCAACCCTGCGCGTGATGGAGACGTTTCGGGTAGGATCTATGGGGAGGATATTGCCGTCGCAAACTGGCTGCCGATACTTTGACGGTTCACTGGTTTGAATATTTTTCTTGAGGACTTTTAACTTTGTCTTAAGGGATGATACGTCTTATTTCCTATATTATCAGCCTGTATTATAGAAGCCATCTTCAAGAGAAGTTATTTCCTTTCTGATTAGAATCTATGTTCAATTTCCTCACGTGTGTACAGTTGGATCTCTGCAATAATCTTTCTTCCTGCCAACCCCCAACCCTTTCAGCATCACTCCTTTCAAAAACGTGATAGCTGGAAGCACGATATTTTCCGAGACCGAAAATAGCATAGAAACGTGAAAATTCTGCAGAAAAGCTTGACTTCAATACTCGTTTTATTAAAAATGTTTATCATGTTCGAAACCACCCCTAACAAAACCACTGGAAACCATCCAGACCCCCGATCCAAAATCCTCAATCAACCACTCTCGAGCGCATCACTCGCCAACCCTCTGAACAGTCTGCCAGTCCAAAAACCACCCCCTACGGTATCAGATTTTCAAGGGTTGATCGGTGAGAGAGCTCTCCTCCGCGTACTGCCCCCGAAATGAAACCGAGGCCGAAGGCCGGCAACGAAAGCAGACGGTGGCGTTGACTACTGGTGCAGCGATCGAGCATGGTCGGGAGGTGGGGTGTGCATCGTTGGTGTGGGTAACACGCGGAGGGGAGGGGGGCGGTGATCGGGGGCGTGAGGGGGGTTGGGCGGCGGACGCCCTTGAGCGACGGGCAATGCACCGTGCGAGGTTCAAGGCAGAGCGGCGGTTGCCGTCGCGCCGCCGCCACCCCCCTCCAACGTCCTCTCCCCACCCCCTACGACATCCACGTCCCCCTGCCCCCACCAACCCCCGCTTTTGCACGTTACACTCTATCCTCGAACCTCACCCCACTTCTCGCGTCACCTTCCTGCTCGCCTGCATCGGTCGTGCTAGCTAGGCTGCTCTTTCTGCTCCCCATGTTGCACTCTCTCTCTTTGTTCCTCATTTCTCGCTTTCACTCCAGGTGCAGGCGAGCTCCCTCTTTGTCTACTCGCTCGTTTTCTTCCCCCTTTTTTCCGCCCTCGCGCGCTGCACACCTCGCTACCTTGGATCTTGACCCATTTTTCCAGCCAACTAGGGGACTACACCACGATGAGTCTTGCGGAGGGGGTGGGTAGCTGTGACAACGTGTGGGGGTGTGCTAGCTCTGATATTGGCTTATGCAATCTTCTAAGAGCTGGCCTCACAACTTTTGTTGCTGGTCGGGGGTGTGTTCGGGATTTTGTGAGGGTTAGGGGATGTCTTCGGTGTGACACAATCCTATGGTGGGTTAAAAGTAATGCTTTCTATAAATCAGATGTACAAGTATTGTCAAAGTTAGGGGGTGTCTTGTCTTGGTGTACTTTTGCGATCCTCTAAGAAGAGATTATTAATATTAACTCTTAAATAATTTTTGGTTTTCGTTTATATTTTTGTTTTTTAATATGGAAGTGAACTTGAACAATATAATTTACAGTGGTCTAATTTTTACAGACGCAATTATATGTTTCTTGATAATGAATCTTTGAAAAACATCAATTTAGTTATCTAAGAAGAGAGTACAAATCTTTTGTTCCAGAATCGTGAATGTACTAAGGTAGATTTTGACGAGTCGATTGAAGTAGAAATTAGGGAATGTTTTTCTTCTTATATCTCCTTATAAATAAAAATTATGTATTATTTAATATATATATAATATTATACTTGTTGTACCCTATGCAATTTCTTCAGAACAGCTTTTCTATCCTTAAATAAGAAATCTGTTGGGCGAAAATTCACTGTAATTTCAAAGCATAAATTTTCAGTTTTACAGAGGCCCTATCCAGTAGCGTATAAATAGCGGGCAACGATTAAACCGCGAGACCGCATCATCGTGGCGTGTAGGTAATCCAGCGAAAACTCGCACGTGCGTAACCTTATCCCTCCCATACTTCAGCTCTCTGTTTTACGTTTGCTCGCGAGCGATGCCCTCGGCAGAAAAAAGCACGCGTAGCCGCCGCGCGCGTATGCACCGGCGAAGGTTACGCGGCGAGTCCTTTCTTTTTGTGGAGCAACCGCGCAGGAAATGCGCTCGGATTTGTTTATTTCACGGTGTACGCCGTCGTGTTTACGTTTGCGCAAGACTCTAATCGGTTTGTGCACTCTGGTTGCTCGCCGATAACGTTCGGAAACTGTGTTCCCTGGGATTTGTTTGGCAGGCTTGCCGCTGATACTGATTCTATTATCTTTGCTCCGGTGACAGTAGAAAGCTAGATTTCGGTAAACCTTCATTTAAATCGTATTAGGACCTGATGACAAGCAGTTCAATTTAATCGAATCGTTCTACAAAATAAAAGGGTTAACATGTTAACAATAACTGCTTTCACATGTTTATAATATTTTATACAACGTTGAAAAGAATATTTAACCTCTGAGGCACCACTAAAAATTGCTGTATCATTATTCAAAATATTTTTTACATTATTAAATATATTGGTAAATAATCATTTACTAAACATTTACCCCTTTATTCCCTCATAGGGAATAGAAATATTTGCTGTATCATTATTCAAAATATTTTTTACATTATTAAATATTAAATATTATATAATTTTTTTACATTATTAAATATATATTATTATACTAAACATTTATGTATTGTTTGAGGTATTGAAAAAAGCTCATAGGGAATAGAATTAGGTTATAAAGTTTAATTAATAAACTAAATTAATACTAACTATGTCTAATTATCTAGGTAGACTGAACTTGAACCTAGATACAAATCTAGGTCCAAGAACTGATCGATTCTATGAATTTTCAGTATTTAGAAAGAGTCAAAAGTTCAGGGTCCTCTTTCTGGAGCTCCTCTTTGATCCTATTGCGTGTCCACGATGATAGAAAGGGGCCACGTCGTCGCAGGAACGTAATTCTACGACGCAAGCGGTGTTTTTCCATGGAGATTAGGTGAAAGCTGCCTCGTTCGCCGACACGATGACGCGGGCATACTCCAAAATCGGGATTCTGTCACGTTGCGGCAATGTGACCGGGAACGAGGCTCTTCACCGGGTCACCGACTCCCGTTTCCACCATGGTGCCCCGAAATAGAATCATTATTTGCCCCCCTCCATCATCCCCGACTGTTGATCTTGTTCTCTTTGTACTCCGGGACCAGATCGTACCGTCAAAATCAACCGCTGCAAGTCCCTCGTGCAGTTTTCATCTTGTTTATGACGTTGAGGTGTCATTTCGTTCACTACGTTCATTCACCGTCTACGAAATTGACGACAGATTTAGCCTGCCATTCCAGCATGTCAGTCGTCGCAGATTTCCAGACAGTGCTGGTCCAAGGTCAGCAGTCGAATCATTAACTCGTAAATAAATATTATTATTATTATTATTTATTATAGACGAGCAGAAGCACTTGTCTTTCGAAAGATACAAGACTATTTATCCATCCAAATGCTACTCGTACAATCGATAGATATTATCATATAATCCTGCGTAGTTGCTTTTGAAAATTTTGCAGAGATTCAATAGAAAAAATTAATTAATAATAATATATATATTTTTACTAGGGGTCTTAATGCAAAATAACAATGTTCCAATCGGAGTGAAATAGAAATTGTAAGGAGTTGACACGGAATTCGACGAATTTTTATTTTAATAAAATCATAACGTAAAACATTTATTTAAGAAAACATTAACGTGACATGCAAATCAATAAAAATATATATAACACGTAAATTAATAAAAAACTATATAACACTTAAACATATGTCATGCACACTTATATCATTCTTACAACAGCTTGCAAAATTTATTTTATTCTTACATTCTACTGCTGCACAATTACTGCAGATTATTGTCAACTATTCAACGTTCTTCAAGCTAACATTTTAATATTCCCATTACACCTAAGATAACGATCTTAGATGGCCTGGCTAATAGAAAATTTAAATAGAAAGTCGGTAGCTCCGGATGAGTATGGACACACGAGTCCCAGCGTCTGAATACGGAATATTTGAGGAACGTTATTTGCCGTGGAACGATCATATTTGTTTTTGTAATTACATAGCGTTAATTCTCCTCGCATGTTCCGAATAGGCGTGGCGCGCAATAAACAAACAGTGAGCCGCCGATATCGTCGGTTTGATGGATGTCTAGATGTTACCATTCGTTTGTAAATCTATTGAGTCATTGTTGTTGATCGTTAACGAACACTCGGTTATCTCGTGTCGTCTGCGATTTGTTTATCGCCCGATAAACGGTTCTCTTAATACGCAACCGCGACGAGGAAAATCGGATGACGGTGCCTTCGGCCATCCTGTGAACGAAAAAACTTACGCCGTTACATTAATAACCGTGACTAGTCTTTTCGGGTATGCAGAATATAAAAAAACGTTATTTATGCGTTTCTTCTAACAATTTTAACAAGTCGAAGATAGTACATTGGTGTTATTAAATTCTTTTTATCTTCATCTTTAATGGTGCATTAAAGTTTCATTCAATTTTAGCCCAGTTATATTGTAACTCATTATTTTTTTATTTAAATAATTATTTTGCCACAGCAAGTACGTGTTTTATAATTTTTTTTCTAAGATTTCTTTACACAGCTGTGTCGCAATATATATTTTTTTCTATTTCAATATATAAATGTATTAATTTTCAGACGCAAAAATGTCTCTCTTGAGGAAGATTCATACAGGGATCGAGACGTTGAAAGTTTAATCAAACTAGCAAAATTGCTTTAATGAATTTAATGAATTAATTAATGAATATTCTTGATCGAACCGTTGCGCTGAGAACGTTAATACATCTTTTGTTTTTAACAATCTTACATCTTTAATCCGTCGATACTATTATTAATTCTTATTATTTCTCTACTCCGTAACAATATATGATAAACTCGAATTGTGTAATAAGTCGCTGGTAGCCGCTAGAATTTCACTTTCGAGTGCATCAGCTCGAGGAATCCTTCGCCGGCGATGCAAGCGGGGCTAGCAGTCGCTATTGGCTCTTAGAATTTCACTTTCGAGTGCAGTCGCGGCTCGCAGACGTAGAATCGAGCTGACACGAGAGGCCAGGGGAACATTCGCGGCGGTGGCGGCGGCGGCGCGGTTAGGCGAAGGTCGAAATCGTAATCCCGGCCCGGGCCGGTTTCAAGTTCACGGCTCCGGAGCGAAGAAGACGCGAGGGAGTGGCTCTCGTCGACTCCGAGTGAAATAGAGACAAAGAGAGAGAGACTAAGAGAGAAAGAAAGGGAGAGAGAGCGAGGGCAGGCAACCGGAGAATTCGTCATCGAAATTTCTGGAAGAGCCAAAGCGAGAGAGTGCAGTCATAGGTCCCTCTCCTCTCGCGAAGCTGGCGAAGAGAGAGCACGTTGGCCCGGCTCGTCCGGTCTATGACTCAGGAATGACCCTCGTTGAACCGAGCTGAAGCTGAAGCCCGAGCCGAGCCAACCGAAATGCACCATGCGAAAGCGAAATTCGCAACGCGCCGCGTTTTTAGCCACGCCGGACCCGAAAATATCAAGCGTTGTCGGCTCATGCGAAGGTCGATCGCGCGCTGAACCCGCGCGAGACGGCTACCATCCGCGAAAAAGAGAACATCGGGTCCTGGGATCGATTTAT
Source organism: Lasioglossum zephyrum (assembly GCA_028455615.1). NCBI lineage: Eukaryota > Metazoa > Arthropoda > Insecta > Hymenoptera > Halictidae > Lasioglossum > Lasioglossum zephyrum. The sequence continues at coordinate 8,102,079 of CM052327.1, forward strand.
TTTTGTCCTGCGTCCTTTCCGATGCCGATCTCACCGGTCCCTCGGTGCTCCAACACTCCACGCATGCTGTATCACCGGATTCTTCATCCTACGTATCTCATTTCCTTATTTAGCGAATTTCCAACTTCTTTCTAGATTTAATCCGTTGCATTCAGAACCATTTTCAGTCTAAAAATAAATTTTCCTTTCGACCTACAATATTTTCATTTTGTCCTGCGTCGTTTCCGATACCAATCTGACCGCTCCAACACTCCACGCACGCTGTATCACCGGATTCTTCATCCTACGTACCTCATTTCATTATTAAGCGAATTTCCAACGTCTTTGTACATTCATTCCTGCGCATTCGGAACCATTTTCAATCTTCCAACCATTTCAAAAATTAATCCTTTTGAATGGCTTTTACCTCGATGACTTAATCAATTTTAGATTTGCTGATTTCAGTTTCCAACCGTGAAGTTGTCAACCGTGAGTGATTAAAAATAAACGTCTCTGTTAAAATATGGAACATTCATCTCTCTCACTGCGTTTTATTTTCAATCATTTCCGGGAAAGAGGTACCAGTTCCTCGAGGATTTCATCCCCGTTAGAAATAAATATTTAAAAACTCCGTTTAGTGTCTATCTGAATATAAAGTATTTCAATGATTTCTGGGACAACATACCAGGGGGTACCAGTTTTTATTTACTTTTATTCAAATTCAAAATAAATGTTCAGAGATCCATATTTAAACGCGAAATATGCAGCTCCGTCATTCCAACAATTTGAACAGTTTCCGAAACAGGTTTCGGGGTTGCCATTTTTTCCAGACGGTGGTCCCACAGCTACATTTCAGCCTCTGTTTAGATACCAACATTTTTCCTCCTCCGCGTTTTGTATCACGTTCCACGAGCCTGAAAGGTTTTATGAAGATTTGTTAGTGTTTGCCGTTCGTTATTAGCAATAAAGCAGATGGTACAAAACCGCTCTCGACCAATGTTATCCTTCGCTCTCTCTCTCCGCACGCCCCGCGCCTCCTACCCCGAAATCTCGAATTTCAATCGAAAGTCCGTTGCCCCCGCTAAACTTAACTCTTTGCCAGCGCGGCTGCATCGCTTCCGGTCGTTCAGACATTTTTCCCGAAATTTCATGCAACCAGCGCTGTCGCCGGCCTTCAGAGCCCGTGGATCTAAGGCAGGAGGTAATGAATCACGTGTTTTCTGACTGGAGATGATTTCAGACTGCCCACACGTTGTCCTGAAATATTTTATACAGATCAAACACTTCGGACCACTACCCACTACACAGGAGAATAGAATTTTATCTCGTTCGAACTCGTTATTATGCGAGAAGGGGTTGAAAGCTTGCTGCCTCAGAATTTTTATCTACCATAGTATAGGCAAGATTTTTAAATAGACTAATACCTGAATAATATTCACTGCTAATTGAATTTTATTTTATTTTTTATTAATTATATTGTATTAATTGAAGTGTAATTGAGAATAATAATTGAATTAATACATAGACATTTATTCAATCTCGTATAGGCAGTTGTGAACGGAGCCTTTATGTTCCCCTGAACCATTATTTAATAAATATAAATATACTTGGAAACTGGGGAGCTGATAAAAAATGTCATATGGCATAAATTGTTGGAAATTTATTTTCTACAAAAAAGGACTTGATATTTTATAAAATAAAATATTAATAAAAAAAAAAAAGAAAATCTACTTTACTGGCTAAACCACTCCCACTCGATACCTGCGACATATAAACATTTTTGTCTTAAAATAGCCCAAAGAACACAAATTTAATATTTAAACAAAGGGTTACGTAAATCGTAATCTCCCCTAAAGAAGAATGACTAGGCGATTGTCGAGTCTGGAGACCGGTAACCCGCAGTGAGATCAACGATCAGGAATTTCGACGAGCAACGATACCGCGAACGGAGGCTCGATCACCGATCATTGTTTCTGCATGTAAACGCACCGCGCGCAATATTTCGACCCGCGCCACGCGTTTCGCAACCCCGAAAGAAAAGGTTAGCTAAATGTCTGCGGAGAGAGAGATCACTGCAGCGGATTAGATTGTCTTGCACAACTGTCTATCGTGTAATAAACGAATTTTTTCGCGGTCGTTACGCGAGCTACGTTCCGCGTCAGTCTCTGACAGCCAAAGATACGAGCGGCCGTGTGTCGTAACGTATCCGCGGTAATACCGGATCTCGCCGCGGAATTAAGGCCTCCGCACACTGGGATGAAGACGTTGGACGCGTTGAATGGGCGGCGATTGAAAGCCCGTTCTAGTCCATTAGTATCGGATCACAGCGTGAACGACGCAATCCACCGTGCAGTGGCAGATACCGCTGGAAAGCGTACACCGGCTAGAAAAATTGCCTGGGTGCAAGTTTCTTAGTATCCGGTGATCGTTACGGCTACGGAAGAATTTTTACCCGATTTTTTCCGGCCGAATTACTCGGTCACTTTATACTTTAGTCACGCCCACGTGCGCCATTTAGATCCGCCCACTGGTGGTCCTTAGCGGCACCCATTACTTCGTTGTAGTTACAGATCTTTTAATATATTCGATTTTGCATTAATTTTGTAATTGATTTGACTGTTTCTTTATTTTTACATCCACTAACGTGTTGTTTACAACCTCCCACCAATTCTAGTTTCATTTATAATTACTATCCCCGCCCATTTCTTCGTCGTAGTTACAGGTCTTTTAATATATTCGATTTTGTATTTGACTTGACTGTTTCTTTATTTTTATATCCACTAACGTTGTTCACATCCTCCCACCAATTCTAGCTTCATTTATAATGACAAGCCCCGCCCATTAGTGATCTTAGCCCCTCCTACAAGGGCCAAATTCTTCCAATACTCCTCAAAAACGATTCCAAATCGCTGAATCGTCAATCAAACATTTCCCTACATCGGAATCGAACATTTCGCAAAGCTCTTCGGCAATTTCTTAAGGTTCGTGTTGAACGATCGCGTTCGCAAGGCCGACTCTATTCAATCGTCGATCCGGCCGCCGATAAATCCCGTGGAATAGAGAGATCTTTCTCTGTTGAGACACGCGGTTCTAGCTGATGGCAGGAGGAGGAGGAGCTATCGGAGAAGAGCGAAGGGGACGGTGTGCGTGGGCCTTTAAGCCCGTTAAGAGGCCGAACGCGCGGGAAGGTGTATCCCGTATCCGAGAGCGCGGAGGGAAGCCGTTAATTCTTGTGCTTTGACATTAGCGACGTGGTTGCTTGCCTCGCCGCTGTACTTTATTTCGCAGTCGGTAAATCGTAAAACGTTAAGGCGACCGGCCCGGTCGAAGACATCGTTCCGTGGCTACCACCGCCTATGTATCACGCTATACTATACTACGGTCTCGGCCCTTGGCCGACGGGACGCCCGCCGTTTGCTTCTGTGGGCATAGAATTAATGGCTTTATTCGCCGGCACTGGCCGCGATCATCGGCCGTGACGGGAAAACAACGTTCGCCAATTTTCATACAACACCCGCTAAATTTCTCCAACCGTAACAGACATCCTAAAGTCACAATTCTTATGTTGGGAATTTTCAGGAATTCATGTGTTCCTCATCTGTTATTTTATTTTTCAAGCGAAGGTAACCAATGTTACACGGGTTGTATTATTTTTCTTGTAAAAATAAAATTGCTCCGAGTAATTGTTCCTTTCGACATGACTGAAATTATTATTATTATTTATTATAAACGGGCTGAAGCCCTATTTTTTACATATGAGAAAGATACAGACTACTCGTATAAGTATAATGACAAAGGGACATGCACAGGAAGGAAAATTTTGACAGTGGTACAATAGAAATGGTATTATCATATAATCCTGCGTATTTGCATTTTAAATTTTACTAATGTATTATTGAAAAAATCGATACAATTATAAATAGTGCATGATTTTTCAATAATGTGATTCATTGGATTAATTAGTCCATAAGTCGATTTTACTTTAAGTGTTTGAAAAATGTTCCATGATTATTAATTATCATGATTATTAATTAAATTAAAAATAAAGCTCTGATCAGATACTATTCTTCTTTGCAGATAATGGTT
>CM052327.1:8115121-8132034 GCA_028455615.1 Lasioglossum zephyrum
AAAGGAAACTATTTTTCCTCATTTCGCGATATTTTCTTCTGAAAAAAAATTGACAATAGAGTCAGAGTTACCTTAACATCATTTTGAAAATCTGGATATTGTCACCCATTAATTATTCCAGAAAAAAATCCTGAAAACGGTGGCTTCTGAAAAAAATTGACAATAGAGTACAGAGTTACGTTAACATCACTCTAAAAATCTGGATGTATTCACCCATAAATTATCCTAGAAAAAATTCCTGAAAACGGTACATTCTCAGGTGGCTCTCTCGAAGGCTACGATCTTTCCCCGGAAAGCTTATGGTTCCGCGATCGATTAGGCAACGAGAGATGCTGTAAAAAGGGGTATGTTTTCCTTTTCCGCAGAGGTGGTACAGGCATATCGATGCGCCTCGGGCAAAAAACGTGATCGTTATACAACGCGGCTCGCATTATACGGGACGGTTACGCGGCCGCTTCTCACGGCTCCGCGTATAAATAGGTCTGGAAATTAATTTGCTCGTCGGAGGCCTCCGGTTTGCCTCTATCATCCGCGTTCTTCTCCTTCGACGGCCAATAAATACGTCTTGTCTTGTCTTGTCGCGGAGATGTTGCCGACCTACGGCAACGATCGTCGATTCCGCACGTGACCACTTCTTCCGGCCGCGCAGTCATCCTTCAAGGCCTTGTGTTTCACTGAACAACGCGATTCATGCTATCGCATGATCCTCTTCAATCTCCGATACCTCCTACGATTATCCACGCGATACAGCGAACTGTTATCCTAATCTTTAATTATCGCGTTCAGGGTATCAGCGGTGCCATTTTTTGGTACCTGGAGGTTACGTCAACTTCGTGTTCGTTTCTCTCGGCAACCGGTCGACGAATCGACTTGAAATTTTGTAGGTTTTTACTGCTAAATGTTCTATGTATTTCAAGCGAAGATATTTTTGAAACTTCACCCACTGCTTTAATTTTATTAATTTTTCTTTTTTATATTTATTTAATATTACTTTCAACTCTTAAGGTTATTTCGTGACTGGACCTACCCTTAGTAGCACAAAATATTCTATACACATTCATATAAGTGATTCAAACTTTTTTTAATATTCAAATATACATACAATATTTATTTTATATTAAGTAACAATTTTTGTCTTAAATAGGCAGAAGATATCTATTTCATGTTAGAAGAAAAATATTCTTTCCTAACTTTTTCTTCTGTTTAATTGAATGTTATTTAAATATTGAATTTATATTTTTCAAATATTAATTTCACATTCTTTGTAATATTTGCTTTATATTTTTTAAATATCTAGTTTATATTCTCCATTCAATTCATATTTTTTAAACATGCATGCACTAGTTAGATCCAATATTTATCTCATATGAAAAGGTGTGGCTTAAAAAATATTTTTCCTATATTTGAAAAAGTTATTTATCCAATATTTTTGTGCTACTAGGGTACAGTTTATTAAGCTGGGTTCCGAACCACCTTGGACACCACAGTATTAAATAGCACATGGAATATTTCCATCCAATCCAAGAATAGGATTGTAGGATTGTTTCTGTGAGGTATTATCAGATTACCTTTAGCTAAGATACGTGTTTAAAAATTGGAAGTTGATGGCTGCAAAATCTTTCAAGAAAAAGGATTGTGAAATTATCCGATTTTCGGTGTACCTAAAAAATGGCCACTCCTTCGAGCTCTACGTCTGATTGTCATTAGAATATCAATGTCGCAAGGCGTGTCTCGGAAAGAAAACGGCGATTAGCTCGATGGAGTTGTAAAAATGGCATAAACGGTCAGCACAGGGTCTAATTAAGGATGCAGAGCCACTCGGCGACGTGTTCATAAATTAATCGAGCGGACAGAAGGATCGTAAATGCCCACGAGATCCAAGGGGATGCGAATTATCGAGATGACAGGGACAGTGAAGAGAGAGAGATCCCGGCGTAAATTATGATCAAGTTCGGTCCAGACGGAAAAAATGCCCGGCCATGGGGATTGGATCATGGCGAAGGACGGCTGGTTGTGCATTGCGGTCCTTGGCCGGCCACCCTGATCGCTCCTTTTTGTCCGATATCTTTTATCCTCGGTTTTATCCCTGGCGAGGCTCTCGCTGCCGATTGCTGATCGCTCTTTGTCGCTGATGCGTCGATCCGGATCAAGCTCTGTTCACATTCGTTGTCGCAGCTTCTTTTATCGAATGCTGCTTAACACAGTGCCACATTTAATCATGGACGGAAAACATTATTATTTATTCCTATATTTAAATGAATTTTTGCATTAATGTAGGATTACCTAATTAAATTTTAAACATTCATGAATAAATTGCGGATCTTTATATGGAATAAAAACTGTTTGGATTAATTGTAAGAAGCAAAAGATAAATTAAAATTTCTTTCTTTTTGTTTTAAGGGAGTAGACTCCTTTTTCCAGGATTACAAGGGTATCTCACTTAAAAATCCTATTTTTTCTTTTATGAGTTGTAATTTGCATTATTCTATTAATTTTTATAGTGAAATGAGAATGTGAATCCCTCCTAACCTAACCCTCACCCTTGCAATTCTGGAAACGAGTCTATCATCTTCATTTTTTTACCAAGAGGTACATCGATTGCCACTGGTAGGTTATATTCCATATGAATAAAAACAGGCAAGATATAATTGTTTCGCGGGACGCTTTGTCTGCGAGAGAATCGAAAAATTCCTTAGAACCTGTCTTTAAATAGGATGATGTGTCTATTAGTCATTCGCCGCAGCTGTTAGTCACGGTTTAGTGTAATTATCGGTTTAATGGCGGGGGATTAGCCGTGTTGCAACTAGTCGATGCATAGTCATTGCTAAGTACCGTCGATACCGATAATTATTCAGAGAAATATTTGATAATGATATAACTCGTAAAGAGATGCTGAAAACCGGTGACGTATGTTCTCGAACAATTGTACAATACATTTGTGCTCGTTGTGAAATTCGTTAATAAAGTAAAATTCTTCTCGATCGAAAATGTAATATATAATAAATTTTGTGGTTTCGGCGCACAGTTCGATCAATTATATATTTTTTTCATTCTTTGTCTACAATCACTGTCGTATTTCCTTTATCAAATTGAAGCAAAAGTAAATTGTCATTATTTTTTAAAAATTGTCTCGTTTCTTTTAAATTAAATGTATATAAAAATGTAGAATTTGATTTGTGTGTGTAGTTTCTATTTGGTGTGCAGGTGGTGTAATTCATAATTTTATTTATTATGCAAATTTTCCAAACCAGCCTCAAATTCGTTAATATTGTGTAAACCGCTCACGTGGAAGGGGAAGATTTATTGTCCGAGTGCTGTTGGTAAGATATTATTGCAAGATTCAAACACGCCATATCATTTCCTTCGAAATTTGCTGTTGGCGAGGTTCAAACACCTGCAGGAAATTCGCTAAAAATAAAAAAGGGGAACGCGTTCGCGAGTAGTCGGCAAGGAAACGTGTCGGATCGACTCGATCGATCGCAGCAGCACCTGTCGATGGCTCGCGCCGCGTAATCCTCGTGCTGGCCGTTGTGTAACCCTCACGTTTTGCCGAGCTCACGTGCCGGTCTACCTGTAATCAGTCATCAGACGCAATTATCGTGAGCTCAACCTCGCAGCAGCCGCGCGCAACGATTCACAGGCAAGATACAAGCGCGTCGTCTTGTTCGGGAACTGTGATCAGAGCTTTAATCCTGATCAAGGGCTCCGCGCTTCCCGTTGAATCTGGCAAACATCGGCGGTCGATGAAGCTACAGAAAACTCTCGCCGAGGAAAGTTGATCTGCTCGAAACAATTGATAGCGAACAATGAATATTATTAAATGAAAAAGAAAAATTAATTTCTAGAACTGTCCTTATTGCATTATAAAGTGCCTCCATTGTCGATCCAGCAGCCTGAAAAATTTCACAGAATCAATGCAGTTTGTTTAATTAGTAGAATGTATTTAATATGTAGAATAATTCCCTCAAGTTTGTTTAACGAATTAAAAAAATTAATTCGTAGAACTGTGTTACCTGTGTGTGACAATTTAACTTGATGATACTTCCATTGTAAATCCAGCAGCATCAAAAATTTTACAGAATTCATGCAGTTTGTTTAATTAGTAGAATGTATTTAACATGTAGAATGATTCTCTTATGTTTATTTAATGAAATAGATAAATTAATTCTTAGAACTGTGCCACCAGTGTGTGAAAGTCAACGTGGTGACACTTCCATTGTAAATCCAGCAGCTTGAAAAATGTCACAGAACCAATGCAGTTGGTTTAATTAATACTTTAAATGCCACGTGGCGAGGCAGTAAAGTAAGATCCTGGAAAGATTCCCTCAAGTTTATTCAATGAAATGGAAAACTTAATTCTTAGAACTGTGCTACCTGTGTGTAACAATTAACGTGATGATACTTCCATTGCAAATACAACAGCATGAAAAATTTCACAGAATCGATGTAGTTTGTTTAACGAATACCTCGAGTGCCACGTGACGAGGCAGTAGAATAAGATCCTGTAGTCAGACACTGATCAAATTGCTGATAGAAACTGTTCAAGCCGAAAAAGGACGAGCCCAGTCCTCGAGACAGTTAGCGACGGTTAATCGGTTGTTTGTAGAGGATGTTTTTGCGCGAAGGTGTAAAAGAAGTAGAACGTGACGATGAGATCAGACGGCTATTAAACCGCGGCGTTCGTGGCCGAGAGCTCTTCAAGCCGAATGTATAAGTAGAATGGGACAGCCGACAGTCCTTTTGCGTGAAGAAACGGTCGCGGAGCGCTGATCGAGTGAAACTCTTCACCGCCCTGCCTGTTTTATGTTGCAAGTAGATCGAGACTGTCGTTGTCAGCCGACTACTTGAAATTAATTGAGCTAGATGAGACAACGAGGAGAACTCTCTTTCTGTTTAGTGTTGGGAAACATGGTCTATTGGAATCCTGTTTGGAGCAATGTTCATAATTATTGTTCATAATTAGTAGACTGCAGACTTGATGCATTTGATGACAAAATTTGGTGGACGCAAATGAAAACAGAAAATATATTTAAGACGATTTAAAAAGCTCCAAATGTAATTATAAAATTATAACAACTTGTTAAAGAAATTTTTTATTTTAAAGATCCACAGTCTAATAATTAGATTGCGGATTTTATGAGTTGATGACAAAACTGAAAGATAAAAATTTATAATCATTTATTGAATAATTTTTTTATTTTACGTATAGATCCACAGTTTAATAATTAATTAGATCGCGGATTTTACGAGTGGACGACAAAACTGAAAGACAAAAATTTATTGAATCATTTCAAAGACGGTAAAGTAAACATTTTCAAAATGGTCATTCTGACCAGAGCTAGTGGACATAATGTTAAGACGATGAAGAGGTAAAATATACTTGTTTTCAACTTCGATTTCTCGCAATCGACTTGGCCAATTTTTCTTAAGGCCTATTAATAATAGTCGCGGTAGAATCGGATGATCAGACCGGAATCTCGAGAGCGAATTTGGAAGTTTAATCGGATGACTGCATCAACTGTTTGATCCGGAGATGAAAGATCACAAACAAGACACTGAGAGGATTTAATGAATGTTTATAATTGCGGCGGATCGAGACAGTCATGATCAGACGTAACGGATCGTAATGGAGAAGCGTGGAATAATTGAAGTGTCTCTGGCGAATTCTACTGAATCCCGTCACAACGAGTTGTATTGTAGACGAGAATATTGGAAGTAGATTACGCTGGTTATCGTCAGACAATGAGGTCATATTAAAATAGAATAAATCAGATAAATCGAAATTTTACCAACAAGTTTACCCGACTAAACTCAGAAGGAAAATATCTTTCCTCGGACAACTATGACGGGTCATCACGAAATCCTTCCAGGAGGCTGCGAAAAAATAACCACGGTCGATCTTCCGTATGTAAATCAATTCAGCATTCTTTTCCGAGCATAATAGCCTTAGAAGAACGTCCGCAGTAGAACCAGACAGCCGTGATCAGACGTTCCGAATAAAATAATAAAAGTTAACTGAATCTCCTTCTGCTGAACTCTTATAAAGATGAATTCTCTTACAAATATAGAATGTAGGAGCATAAGTGGATCCAGACAACCATGGTCAGCCAGTCTGTAAAATTCCCTCAACAATCCACAGCAGAGAAAACCGACTCAGAGTTCAACAACTTAAAAAACGGAATTCGAAGTTGCTTTCGACTTGCATTGGATAATTCCACTGGTGGTCAGACCTTCCACAGGTCTCTACAAGGAGTCCTAGCTACCGAGGAGGAAGACAATGAAACTCATTCGATCGGCGTCTATCCTCTTTAAATTTACCTTCGATCTCTGTCCTGTTCGATTGGCTGGCGACGAGTCAGCGGCTCTCTATTATATAAATACACGATAAACCATCGACCGTGGAAAGCCGATAGCTCGTTGGTAACTTGGCCGCTCATTATTAGACTTTGTTGCAGGCTCGACCTTAGAACGCGCGCTTCGAGGCTAGATTCTTGGCCGGTGTCGGAGATACAGAGAGAGAGAATACGTTTCACGCGGGGGCGGCATGAAACGAAGGAAGAGGGAGCTTACGTAACACGAAGTAGGCGAACGATAGTACGAAGAGTCACGTGCCGGCGTGGTTCAGCAGCTGCTCGTCTAACGACGAGGAAACTAACGGACGATCATCGTTCCTAGACGTTTCCTCGATGTTTCCACTGGAAATGCCAAACGATGATCGTCCACACACACTACGGTGACATTACCCAACCCTAGAACCACTGATACGTTGTTATATCGGATTAAGTTTGCTCCCTGATTGTTTGACGTTTGCCTGCCGATGCAGACGGGCCCACGCCCATCGACTTGTTATGCGAGAAGATCCTGATGCATGGCTGCTTGACGGGATGTTCCCAGGAATATGTCAACGCTGGAGGTGTGGCGGGGTGGACGACGGCATTTGGATCGAAAATATTAACAATTCCTACTTCTTTGTTGCATTTTTATGAAATATGGTGCTTATAACATTCTTATTTGAAGACTGGCCCCCTTGAAGAACATCTTCAACCTGCCATGAAGACAGACAATACTAAACATGAAGTCAATATTGAATAAATGGAGAACATGAACATCCTCTTCTTGGCAGTAATTTTATAAAATGTTGCTTATAAAATTCTTATTTAAAGACTGGCTTGCTGAAAAAGATCTTTACCCTGCCATAAAGAAAGACAATACTAAACATGAAGTCAATATTGAATAAATGAAGAACATGAACAAGATCCTCTTCTTCTTAGCAATTTTATAAAATGTTGCTTATAAAATTATTATTTAAAGACTGGCTTGCTGAAAAAGCTCTTTAATCTACTATGAAGGAAGACAGTAGCAAACTTGAAGTCAATATTGAATAAATGGAGAACATGAAGAACATCCTCTTCTTGGTAGCAATTTTATAAAATGTTGCTCATACAATTCTCATTTGAAGACTGGCTCTTTGAAAAACATCTGTAACCTGCCATGAAGAAAGACATTACTGAACATGAAGTTAATATTGAATAAACGGAGAACATGAACAACATCATCTTCTTGGTAGCAATTTTATAAAATGTTGCTCATACAATTCTCATTTGAAGACTGGCTTTTGGAAAAACATCTTTAACCAGCCTTGATGGAAGACATGATAAATGAGGAAATGATGATGAAGACCCTGCTGGGTTTTCATCCCCAATGAATCAGCCCGCAATATTCTCTGAACAAAGAGGAATTTGCAGACGCTTTTTTAAAGTGTCACACTTGACCATTCCCACACGAAGTTCCCATGAATATTCGTAATATTGATTCATTCGTGTCACGATACGACGTGAATCACTCGAACGTCTTTCCGACACGTGACCGGCGGATTATCGATAGCTCTTGCGCGCAAAAACGTTAGCATATTACGGGCCGCGAGTTGCGTAAACAGCGGCGTTGCTCGCATAACCACGACCGTCACGTTTCGGCCGGGAAAAGAGCGTGATAACGAGCCGGCGTCGTTTCAATCGGCGCGGCCTGCACGTGACCGAGCCGGACGTTCACGGTTTTCGATAGGAACTTGCGGTCTATTCTCGTATATTCTACTCGTGACCGCGTGCGAACGTAATTTATACCTAATCGAACACTCTGCGCACCGTAATTCTCCCGTTCGGCGCGAGCTAAAAAAAGTCGACGACAAAAAACGGTCTCCACGGTCTTTAGAGCAATTTTATCGAACGATTTAATTCGAGATTGATTGAATTATGGATGAAAATAAAATCGGAAAATCTGTTTCACACTGTTGTCTCGTAATCCAGTTAGAACTTTAGTTAAACCTCGGTCTAATTATCCATTTACTAATTTTACATACTATAGAATAATTAATTGAACATGAAACATATTCTATTGATTTATGTAAAAGAGGAATTAGTGAAATGTCACTTTAAGATTTAGCACTTTTGTTAACCCTCGGATTAATTATCCATTTACTAATGTTACATACTGTAGAATAATTATTTAAACAAGAAACAAATTCTGTTGATTTAACGTGTAAAAGAGGACCTAGTGAAATGTGACTTTAAGCTCTAATGCTACCAAATTTCGAAGGGTTGGTGAGGAGAATTTTTTTGAGAAAGTGGAAGAGGAAGAGGCGCAGATGCTGACGTCTATTCCCGTTCATGTGGAAATCAATGAGAAGGACGAGCGGCTGATATAATTAACCATTTACAGGCGCGCGAAAAACGCTCTGCTCAAACGGTGCGGCTAACACGGCCTGCGCCGCAATAAAAATCGCGCCCGCCACAGCGTGGCAAACCTGCATCGATTGGAATTTATTTCTAGGCGACCTCTCTCTCTTCTTTCACGACCGATTATGCTCGGAGACATCTGCTCCGCGCGAAGATTGATTAAACGCCATCCGATCAGACGGTTATCGAATAATTGCGGACGCCGTTGAAAGAACACCGAAAGAGACAAGCTCGGAGCTGCGCTATTAACTCCGGGGACCCGACAAAGTGAGCTATCAAGGCTCAACTTCAGGGCCTAACTATGGTTGTTAGAGCGTAATTGAAGTCATACCGCTGGGAGATGAACTTGATCTAACTCTATTATCTTCGAGTCTGAGCTACCGAGCCTCTACTTCGAGGTGGCTGGGGGACGATTTAAATTGGATCGAGGGAACTGCTGGCAAACTTGACCTAGCTGCGTTTGGGATAGATGATGTGGCAGACTTGGGAGAGATCAGACACGGTCTCAGAACTGAGTCTTCGAATTGGACGATGATTTATAGAGTCAGAAGAAAGAAGTGGCCAAAAAGTGACACTTAAATGTGACATCACTAGCCTACGAATTTTGTGTATTTATAACAAAACTGAATAGGACGAACATGAAACAGTGAAAGCATTAAAATAATTTCAAACTATTGTTACATTATTTTCAGACTACTTGTGGCAGACTTGAGAGAGATCATACACGGCCTCAGAAGTGAGTCATGGAATTGGATGATGATTTATAGGGTCAGAAGAAGGATTGGGGCTAAAAGTGACACTTAAATGTAAAACTGAATAGGAGGAACATTAAACAGTTAAAACATTAAGATAATTTCAAACTATGTTATATTATTTTCAGGCTAGTTGTGGTAAACTTGAGAGGGATCATACACGGTCTCAGAAATGGGTCATCGAATTGGACGATGATTTGTAGGGTCAGAAGGAGAAAGGGGCTAAAAGTGACACTTAAATACTGAATAGAAAAAAAGAATTTTAAAAAACTGATTAGAAGGAACATTAAACAGTTAAAACATTAAGTTAATTTCTAACTATTGTGATATTATTTTCAACTAATCAAGCTCGTTAAGAAAAAAATAACTTGGAGCTTATCTTAAACGTGTTCAATTTTGGGACTGATTAAACTTGATCATCTTTAGCATCTATTAAACTCGAACAACTTTGGTGCTGATTCCATAATTGGCTAACTTTAGAACAGATTTTAAACTGTGTTTTAATAACGTAGTTCTAATTTCTCTATAAAGTTTGTTACCTAGTTGGGATAGGAGAATTTGATTTAATAAAATTGATAGCGATATAACGATTGGAGGATGTTTATAGCACCCAAGGAAGGAAATAAAAGCATAGGTGGTTTTTGCCTCGCGATGCAAGCGTAATTCTATATTTAAACAACTACGATGATATTATTGCTAACAGGGAGCATAAACAATGATTGCGCAAAGTGACGCAACCGTTATCGACTGCGAGAACCGAGGAAAAGGATCTCGGAGTCGGGCCGATCAAGGCCCGAACCAGATGACGTTTACAAATATCGATTATCGGACGCGATATGCAGCGACTTTTGGACCACCTTGAAACCCGACCAGACAGCGTTCGCATATTTTTATAATTAACTCTCAATTATTGCGTACTCATTGATAGTCATCTTAAATTTTAAAATTTTTTTAAATTTAATCGTGTTGATCGATTCAGAAAATTGCGCGATCGAACGCCAGGAACGAGATACTGTTATCTCTGTGGTTTTCGCGAATTACGCAGCGTGGTAACGGGTACCAGGGAACTTAGGGAAGGGCGAAGGGAAAATGGTCCGACTCGCATAATCACGCCGATGACGCAAACCGAAGAAAACTATCGACGGTAATGATATCTCGCCGGGGAGCCGAGAGGTGCAGTTAGCGTGGTAATAGCCGCGCTTACGTAACTGTGCCGACGCGACGCGGCAGGTAAAAGAGGTAATTTATTCCTAACTAGTTAATTGGCCGAGCGTAATTCCAACCAGGCTATCCTAATTAGCATGCGCGAAGGTCCCGCGAATGTGAGCCAGCATCCCCGCGAAGATTTGGGGTGGAACGCGTGGGTGAAAACCAGGGTGCAACGACCTACGATACTCTGACGTTCAAACTGGTACAAAGTCTTTATAAAAAATCGTACGATGATCATTCTAGGCTGGTTTTAAAGCGTGAAGATTCTACTTTCACACAACTCAATTGGTTTTTCCAGAGACGTCTCTATATCGTGTGGAAAAATGGAAAAGCGACGGTACCTTCTACTTTGAAACCACTTTTCGGTGATGTGTTCAAGTCTTCGACATTCGAACTGCCATAACTTCGAGATGAAAAATCGTACGATGATCATTCTAGGCTGGTTTTAATGCGCGAAGCATCTACTTTCAAAGCTCTTAATTGGTTTTTTCAGAGACGTCTCTACAACATGTGGAAAAATGGAAAAAGACATCTCCTTCCGAACATTTATTTGCTAGCAACAGATCATCCATTCGAAGTTCGATAACGTAGCTCGAAAAAATCGTACATTAAATTTTTATATGTCATTATTTTTATATGGACAAATTATAACATTATTTGGACATATTATAAATAATGGACATATTATAGATAATGGACATATTACATTATGGAAAAAAATATT
The DNA here is from genome assembly GCA_028455615.1 of Lasioglossum zephyrum. Lineage (NCBI taxonomy): Eukaryota > Metazoa > Arthropoda > Insecta > Hymenoptera > Halictidae > Lasioglossum > Lasioglossum zephyrum. The sequence goes on from CM052327.1 coordinate 8,126,539, forward strand.
TTTTCCCGCACACCCTAATGGAAACACTGTCTAAAATATTTATAATAAAAGCAATTGGGTAGATCGAAAGAGATCCAAGATCAATCGCGCGCCATCTGTGGAGAAGCGGTCGCAGCAGAGAATAATCTACATCGATCATTCGATCCGTCTTCGGCGAGCGAGAGATTTTCCTGATCGAGAACAAAAGAATCTTTGAGACACGATAGATCGATGGGAGAAGAATCCATTAAACGCCTATCGGCCGACTATATTTAACCGGTCCGCTATTATGCTATACAATTACATCACGGCTCGATGGAAATAGTAAATCCCGCGAAGTTCAACCGTGGAACGGGACTCGCATCGGCCCGGCCTCCGATAAGCTCGGTGCACAGCTGCACCGTAACACTGATAACGTTATCAACGCCTCGGACGATGTCTGCAAATATGTTTGCGCTCGAGCCACGGCAGCCCCGAGCCTCCATTATGCTATCCGGGCTTGTTATTCGGATCACTGTTTGTCCTTCCTGCCATCCCGAGGACTTCCATCCAACTTCAAACATCATTCTCGACGATTTATCTATGGGATAGTTGATGGCAGCCATAAGCAGAGTTCTGCTAATTCAATTACATTGTAATTCAATTACGTCATTCAATTATATTGTATTTCAATTAATAGTAATTCAGTTACGTCGTAAATGAATGTAATTTTGTTTGATTTTTGTCATAATTAAAAAATATATTTATTCGAGCACATATTGTAATAACAAGCAAGTTTAAACAAGTTCAATCTCTCGTTATTTTCACGAGGCAATAAGTGCCAGTCATTTAATTTTAGTGCTCGTTTAAATTGTTATAACGTCGTAAAAAAAACTCACACAACAATAAACCTGGAGTCATTTTAAAGCTTGAAGCCTCTACTTTCACAAGCCATCATTCATTTCCCCCTAAATTTCCCCTACACGCTGTATCGTTTGACGAAACGAAGACACGATTTTTCCTTCCTTAAATGAGATCGATCATAAATTGTAACGTCTATAAAATATTTGAAAAATCGTTTTTGGAGACTAAGTATACCACGAGCTTGAAGGGTGAAGCTTCCTCTTTAAAACGACATCTTGAAAATTGATGTGCAAGAAAAACGAGGTACACGTTTGGTCTCGCAATGCAATCTTACTTCAAGTCGTTGAACAAATTTGATAGAAAAATTGAAGAAAGGAATGTCTGGTAAAATTGAAACGAACCGGCATGTTCTTCTGCTGATAAAATGCGTCGAGGGACATTTTCATTAATCACGCCTCAAGGATGCGTCTCGTAGACCGAGCGAGATTGCGCGAGAACATTTTCCAAAACACTCTCGTGATTATCTGTGCGCACTACCCGTAATCAACTGCGTTCGCGACTTGCATAATTAATTCGTATTTGCCGAAGACGGTCGATAAGACTATTGTTCGGTGCAATTAGCCTTCGGCCGTTGCGTTGTATTTAATTGTGCCAATCAATGCCGATCATCTACAAGCACGAAATATCTGTCGCTGTACAAATTCCACGAAATACAAAAGGTATCAAGGACATCAAAAGCAAAATAAACATTGCAATAAAATGTACAGTGCAACGGATAAAACGTTCACGCCCGATAAAAATATAACAATTGATTACCGATACGTCGATTGGGATCTGGCGAATTAAAAACATGAAGGTTCACTTCGACGATTTTCAGGAAGAGGCCGTTTGCAGTCGCATAAACAAAAATTTGTTTGCGCAGCTCCCGACCACGTGAGTCATTATTCTCTTTTATCTACGTAAATTCGATCGACACCGGTTGCGCAACGCGTTTATTGTTTACACTCAGCCGATGACGTTGCCTTTTCACTTGTCTCTCTATATTTTCGACAAGCGGGGCCGATGTAACTGACCTTGCCGGCCCGATACTGATTGCATAATGTCGCGGCATTTCTTTTTTCTTCTCCAATCCCCTCCCCTCTCCTCGTACATGTTTTTCTTGTTCTCGGAAAGAGAGAGAAGGGGGAAGAAATGTTAACGATCCGATAGCTATCTTTCCGCGACGATCGTTCCGGATGACTTTGACGGTCCGGCGATCGATCAATCTCTCGTTAATCGATTTCCAATGTTGCCGGTGAATTGCAACCTTTGTTAAGTAACCGTGAAATTTTTTTATCCGAGACAGACCGCTCAATTTTCGGGGATCAACGTCGTCTCGAATAAATCCTCGCGAATTCAATGTTTAACTATTTTAATATTTTTTTTTCGAACTGTGTTTGTATCTTGGATATTCAAATACTCGATGATTGTGATAATTCGAGACCGATTATCTTCTTTGGAGAAAATACGAATTTTGAAACACTCCAATTTCTATAATCATCCAATATTTGGTGTGTCACATTCGGTGGTTCTGCCATGATTAATATGAAATAAAATCAATTGTATTATTTAAAAAAATTAAATTAAATTAAATTAAATTTAAAAAAAAGATTTTCTTTAGTTGTTATCGCTCGCAATGTGGTATAGTATATGATAATTCAATATTATTTATTAATTATAATAATTGATGTTATATCTCTCGTGCAACATTAATAGAACAATATGAAAAGAAATTCTGAGATTATATAATATATATACGATTGATTTTTTTGATTATTACTCATGGTAAAACCACCGGACGTGACAGGTGGACTGCGAAAATTCAAAACGGTAAGTGAAATATTAGGTTGGTTCAAAAGATCGTGCCAGATTCTGCCTTGTAAGAAGAACTTAATATAAAATTAGACTTTTGCACTGTGCTACTATAATTTTAAATGGTAATTCTCCTTGAGGTAGTCGGTCAGATGATTAGAATGCCGTGGACCACTTCCCGCGTTGAATTTCTAGAAAACAGGCCCCTGAACTATCGAAACAAACATTTCGGCAACGCAAATAGTCATTGCCGTTGAAAACACGAAGTTCGGTTTATCGTTCGCAGACGCAACATAAAATTACGACGCTCTTATGCGCCGAAAATGCGTCGATAATGGCCTTCGAGCGATCGGTTATCGTTTCAGCAGCCAAAAACACAGACTCGCATAAAAAACACGCTCCTGTAATTCTAAATTATTTAGCAATTTTAAATTTTAACTTGAATTCTATTTTACGTTAGAAACAGATTCGAACTCTCTTTGGCCATTTCCACCTATTTTCTACGATCCTCCCAAGAGGCCCACGATGTTTTCACAAACATCTTCACTTTCACCAATCCTATAATCTCCCGTCACGTCAACGCCGACCTAAACTCGACAGTCAAAAACAAGATGATGTCGTAGAATCGAGTTAATTTACATTGCGGTGTCCTCTCCTCGACGATCAAAACATAACTCGATGGAGTAAACAGTTAGGTGAACGGTTTATGTACAGTCATTTCACGGAACGCGTGATTTACTCGGGATGATCTCCTTTCTGTTTCGCTTCGGTGATTTCTCTTTTATTGTACATCGTTAAGAAACTGATCGCTCGTTCAGTGAATTGCTTAAACTGTTTATTTTTCTGCCTGTTTTACGTATATTCTAAAGGAGGTCATTTAAAAAATTCTATAAATTTCCAATTTTAACATTGTACCTAACTGGAATCCATAGAATTTTCATTTTGTACATACTAACCCATTGCCGTACCATTTTCTTTACAGTTACAAAGATTAAAACGTCTTATCCCCAAAAATGTCGAAGAAAGGAAAATTTATATTTTTTGTACGACTACATTTGTTTCAATGTTGAAATTACTCATTTAAAAAAAATGTGTAGACAAGAACAAATTTTTTAATCATATGGAAAATTGGTAATTATATAGAAAAGGCCTGCGTACTCCGGTTTTGATGAAATTTTAATACGTTATGCAGCAACACATTCTGAACAACTTTTTTCTTTTCCGATATAGAGGGTCGCTTTTAGTTTTTGAGATAATTGCAAAAAACTATCTCGAATACTTACCGCGGAGCATGCAGGAAAACGAAAAATTCAATACAGCATTAGCGATGGTCTTTTACAAATATTTTAAAAACTAAAAGCAACCCCCGTATATTAGAAAAGGAAAAAGTTGTTGAAAATGTCGAAATCTATAAAACATATTAAAAAAATCGATAATCGGTTTGATTTTTCATATGTTCTAGCTTATGATCTACTGGAGAAAAGATGTAACGGGCACGAAGCTCAATAATGGATAGTTATCGAGTTCCCCATATGATTTTCCATATGATTAATGCGAGGTTCTGTGTTAATATTCTCTTTTTAAAATCCGAGAAGAATCCAGGCAACGCAAGGTAAGAAAACAGCGACGGCCCTGGCTCGCAAAGGTACCGCTCGCTCGTTAACCAGCTTACGGTAAACGTTACGTAACAGGCTTGAAATCTGACATAATGCGAGCTACCGTGTGCGCTCGCATGATCGCAAACTTTTACTGCGAGACCGCGGCTTAGGAAATCCCGGAGCCGCCATTCGCAGCCTCCGCTAATTAGATCGCGAACGCGCCAGCGCCGGAAAACGCTTTAAAACGCTCCTATTACTCGGTTCAGCAGTTTTTGACATTAATCGATCCCATTTATTCAGTGTCTAAACAATTTATATTATTTTTTTTAAATTATTAACTTATTTATTATTTTCATTAAATTAATTATTAAAAAAAAACATTATACACGCTGTAAAAAAATTGCTCGAATAATTTCCTGTGAAGTATCCATGCAATTTCAATAATGAAACTAGTGTTTAATCAATTTTTATTGTACCACATGCTAGAACGAGGAAACTTCTTGAATAATTTCCTGTGAAGCATCCATGCAACGATTGTAAAATTTCAAATCTGAAACCGGTCATGTGGTGGCAATCAGCTACAAATTTCTACGGCTGTTTCTTTCAACGAGCATCCTTGCTTGCAAAATGATCCACTCGTTTAGCAACGGCCAGTGAAACGCAGTGAAGTGTTTCGTCGATGATTGCCCAGAACCTCCGTTTGGAAACCGATCAATTTGTGGACGTTGCGCGCGGGACGCACTAATGAGGAAACGCGAATCAACCGTCTGGTTGTCTTGGAACCGGTGCGGAAATTTGGTTCGCGGCAAGGTAGAACCCTGCGGGATCGGGGAACCTTGCGAAACCGAACTGAAACGCGCAGCGAAGCGAAATCGAGACTTTATACATAGAACAGTAGAATGGCTGAATTGCGAAATTTAGCGGTGCGAGGCACTCGTTGGGAGAACTGTCTAAATATGGTATCATGTTTGTACGTGTAATTAAACATATTCTGAAGTTGATCCATAGACAGCGGATTTTATTCATTTGTGAGAAGAATGAGTAGGTGTAATTTAAAACAATAAAATTACTAGAAGAATTTTGAAGTAGTTGATCCATAGCCAGCGGATTTTATTCATTTATGAAAAGAATGAGTAGGTGTAATTTAAAACAATACAATTACTAGAAGAATTTTGAAGTAGTTGATCCATAGGCAGCGAATTTTATTCATTTATGAGAAGAATGA
>CM052327.1:8132134-8152120 GCA_028455615.1 Lasioglossum zephyrum
TGCTACGTCATTAATCATGTTGTATCTTCTCCCTGGAATCTTGGAAATTGAAAGATTAACTGCTTAATCTTTTTTGACAGAGATATCATAGGTTTCTTATGGTAAACTTAATTGTTTTTAACTTTCCATCATGTATTAATGTATACAATGTTTATTTTAACTCGAGCATCTAAATTATGTCCTCTCTCATATTTAAAGTAAGAAAAAATTACTAAATAGGATGTGCATGGTTTAAAAAAAATATATTACTTTTGTAGTGTATATATAGTATGTGAATAATTAAATAGTTAATTTAAAATTAACACCCTGAATAATAGTAGCCTAACCATTGTAAATTTATTTCTATATAATAGAAATTTTATTTTCCATCAATACATATTTATAATTCATTCCTGATTTTCTATGTTCTATGTCGTCCTGCAATTGGTCATCTATAAATTTCTGTAGTTAGAATTTTTTTAATTCCTATTGTTCGATGGAATTACCACTGAAAATTTTTAGAGCATCAGATGTAATAATTCGAAAATGTGATGGCTAAGGGTGCGTTCCGATTCACGCATTAAGCGCATTAAGCGCATAGACTGTACTTCACACGTCTTCGAATGAATGTATGTGAGTGTGAAAGTATCCTTTCTCAGATCTTTTAAACGTGGTTTGAAATTCTCGCGCAGCTACCACAGCGAACGGTTCAATTGTCACGTACACAAATAACAAAAACGGTTACCGAAAGGTGAACCCGAGAAGCAGATGGGCCGTTTCTATAAAACCAAAACTGTTGTCAGTTAGCGCGCAATTGGGCAACTGATCGCGAGAATCGAGCATCGTTTCGGTGAAATTCTACTGGACTCGAATGTATGGATAACATTGGATCGATGGTGCAATAGAAATTCTAATCGCGAATCTTTAATCACTGTGTTAAATCAGATAATCGTGTAGTACAACGAATAAAGAGCAAGGTAAATTAATCAACATCTACGGCGAAGGAATATTTATGATATCGTTGCTGAAACTGGAAAACAGAATGAGGTAAATAATCGTATATTAATAAAAGAGTATTAAATGGAAGGAGTGAGTATTATTTATTCAGTATTTATTACGTATAATCATTTATTTGAATTATGTTTATTTGAATAACCTTCCGACATCCAGTATATTTGTTTTCCCATTCTTTCGAGTTGAATATGAGACACAGTGTAGGTTAACGAAGACGGTTGGAAATTATGAACACTGTAAGATTGACTAATAAAAGTCTAATAAAAGAAAATATTTAAAATATTTAATCTATTAAAATTAATATATTAATTTAATATATTATTTATAGTATTTAATATATTAATATATTTAATATATTTAAAATATTTATCGTTAACGTGGGTAAAAAGTACGACTGAATAATCCCATTAAATTGCAGCAACAAATATCGGTAGAAATATTTTTCGTTCGAAAAATAAAAAATCGAAAAATGTTTACGATAATTTATCACGACAGAATATTCTTCGAAATTGATTTACGAATAAATCTGAATAAATTATACATAGATAATGGGAAAGAATCGAACGTAATAAGGGAAATATACTGTTTTTTACAGTTGTAGAAGGTCAGCTACGAAAATCTTGGCCAGGAAGCCAAAGTCTTGTTGCAACAGCCGCTACGACACGGACAGCTCCAGCGACAGCTCCTCCGTCTTTTCAGATTCATCCTCCTCGTCTTCGGACAGTAGTTGCGGCTGTTTCGATTGCGACTGCGACGACTGTTTCAACAGTCCTCCGACGAGGAGGAGGAAGGGCAAGGGCAAGGCCAAAGGGCGAACTCTGCAACCCAAGAAAACCTCGAAACTCTCCATAACACCCTGCAGCACGAAGAAAAAGCCTGGTCGTCGAACAAGTCAGTCTTTGTCCACTTAATCAATATTTTTAATCACATTAATCTTCTTCGCTTTGATTATAATAAATTAATTTTTTATTCATTTTTACCCTTCATTGACAGTTGCTAATGGGTCCTATTCAAATTTTGTTTTCTATCTGTTTACCGTGTATCGATGTAAATAATTATTTAAGGACTTGTTGCATATTGTTCGTAATAGAGTTTCGATTTTATAGGAAATTATTTTCGGAACATAATTTATTTCGTCAACCAAATAATCAGCAAATCTTTACTCGAATTTACGAAATAATTACTAGCTAACAATTAAATGATCTTTTCAATGGTTGGTTGTTCGAAGATTGTAATTTTAGCGAATAATTACCCGACACAATTTCTACATTTTTTATAAATAAAAATATCAGAGTGATTCCAGTTGGTCTACAGTATTTTTCAAAGTCCAGAAAAATAAAAATCTGTTTTGTATTTCAGGAGAATCTGCCTCGTCCTGGTGTAGTTCCAAGGGGGGCTGTTCGGACGGGTGCTGCACCGACGACGACGACGATGGCGATTGCGATAATTGCGAATCGCCCAAACCTCGCCGAAAGAGAAAATCCGCACCAAAACGACCGCGGAACCGACGAACAGCTTGTCCGAGTTAGGTCTGGATACATCGATGGCCCAGTGACGCCATTTTAAAGCGCAAAACTAATTAAATCTCACCCTCGTCGTACAATTGTCGCGTGTCATCGATCCATGTTTTATTCGCGCGCCCAATTATTTATTAACCATTATGTACCAAGTTATTTATTCCCTTTCCCCAATATTATGGCGTTAAATTACGTTAAACATAAAAGCACTGAGGCTTTAAAAGCTTCTAGCGCTACGGGTCGCCATAAAAAAAAATTTTAATCTTCAGACCCCTATTAATCTTCTAACTTATACGTATATATTTTTATGAATTGTGATTTCTAAACAATAAAAGTGTCAATTCGAACGCAACAAAATCTGTTTTCAATCAATTTTCTGCTTAACCTTTCGAGTTATCGACATTATAATATATCTTTTTATAATTTATAGTATTTTATATTATAGTATTATAATAGATAGTATATCTAACGTTAAGTTCCAATATAAAAGTGACAAGATTAATTTTATTTAGAGTTTGCTTATTTAAAGATTTCTTACGTAATTATATTTTTATTATTTCAATAATTGTAAAATAAAAAATTTGGAACTGTCGTTTCGATCGCTGGTGGTAGTTCAGGTTTGAACAATTTTCTAGGAACAAAGTTACCATTAATGTTTGCTACATTTAACATTAACATTTGCGTCGCAGTAAATCGTAAGATAGAACGATTATTTTTTCTATTAGCAGAGTTAATGTTAAATTGACGGAAATTCGAATAGAAGACACGGTAATTAGCGAAATACTCAGCAGACGAAACGGACTATAGGCGCTGTTTAATCCCCACGGGGGTGCCGGCCACGATTATTTATCGTGCTCATTCTGTACACGCTCTAACCGGAGGGTCGGCTCGCTCTTAATTGGATTTAAGGGTCGAAGATTTTATGGGCGACCACGGAGACTGGTGATTTTCTTGCTTTCTCGTTAAATTCACCCTGGACAGTCTCAATCCACACCATCGATGCCACGAAGTTCCCTTGAAACGCATCATGCATCGACGCAGAATCAGGGTACCCTGAGTCATCCTGCAATTTATCTCTGTTTCATTTTAATTAGTATAGTCTGCTTAATGTCATTGCAACACTTGCCTTCGGTTTATGGTCTTTCGGAGAACGATGATTCACTGCTCAGTGAATTATTTAACAATAAACCTACCACGAAGGGTCAAATGATCAATTTTAGATTTTTTATTGAAATTGCAAAGGTGTTTTTTCATGGGAATTTATTTTTTGACTCCAGTATATACTACAGTAAAAATATATATATAAATAATATATATGAATATATAAATATATATATATATATATATAAATTTAATCTTGTTATTTTTATAATATACTATGCACATCAGTCAATTTTGATGGTCGATAGGTTTAGTGTTAAAAGCAGTTAGAATTAAAATCGTAAATCTAAGACAATTATTATTTTAATTATATAATTTTCAATATTTCGAAAGATTCTCGAATTTGTTAGAATTAAATAGAACCTCGTTCGAGTGATCGACAATTTTCCTGATCGAGTATAAAGTAATCTATTAAATTTCACCATTCTTGATTTCGCTGAAACTTCTAAATATATTTCCAATAGAAATGTGATTTCTGGATTTCATGGAAGATTGTCAATCGATTTACGAGCCGCGCTTGATAACTCCCTAACAGCGGCGTTACAGGTCATTATGCAACCCGAGCATTGACGCAATTCAAATCTGATCGGCACAGAACCGATCCCTGGGAAATCTTGAATTACACGTTTTATATGTATCGATCTGGCTCGGAGAATTGAAAGGGCGACTGGCTCTTACGTTGATCTCTCTCTATCTTTGTCCACGATTATGCCATAAGGCAGCTTGGCCTTGCTCTTCTGCGAATTTCCAATTCGTAGCGCCGACGACGTTGCAACCAACAAGAGGAATATACTCTCAATGCACAGAGAAGAAACACGTTGGAAAAAGAACAAAAACAGAGTGGTCGCACGACGAGGAACAATAATTAAAAATACACGAGCTACACTTTGTCGAAGTCGTTATCAACTATCAACTGTTTTAATTTTTTTATCAAAATTAAAATTATACAGATAATTCTGATAATGAAGAACCAAACAAATTAATGAGATACATGACAAACGTCGAAACTCTAAAATTCTAGGTTTGTCGTTCCAGATTTTCTTTTATCGTTCACGTAATAGAACTTATTATAATCATTTTTATAATTATCTTATCATAATCATTTTTATAATTATCTTATTATAATCACTTTTATAATTATCTTATTATCATCATTTTTATAATTATCTTATTATAATCATTTTTATAATTGTCTTATTATAATCATTTTTGTAATATGAACCTGACAATTATCGAATATTAGCGTGTTCCTAAACTGTCATCGTAAAAAAGATGCAAGGAGAAGAAATACGTTTGAAAAAGAAGAAAACAGAATGGTCGCAAGACGAGGAAGGAAAATTCGTCGGTCGGCTGGCGATTTTTCCGCGAGCCGAGGGTGGATCGGCGAAACAGGTGCGTACAATGGAATTACCGGCGACAGATTAACGGGACAATGGAAATATCCGATGCACGGCCTATTGTCGCATCGATCTTCAATCTGTCACGCGGAGCCCCGGCGTCAAAACGCGAAACAAAGCGATCGCGTCTGCGGATGACAGGACAGGATCCGAACGCATGAATGGACGGTCGCGAGTATTATAATGGACATTCCGGAGCAATGGCGGCTCGAGTGTCCACGGCCGGTTGCATAAGCCAGCTCGTTGTCCTCTCTCTAATGGGACCCCTTGGCTTCTACTCATTCCCCGACAAGTGGCCCTTCGCATTTCCAATGGGAACCCGATCCTTCGATCTCTGATCGTCCAAGGGAAAAATGATCGAGCATCATCTCCCGCGAATTCTACGCTAAATGGACCACTGGATTGGCTATGGTGTTCCATTTTAGAAATAATGTGTGGAAGATGTCTTCTTATAAAGCAAGATTTTAAGACTATTATCAAGAAATATATAATTGCTTTTGCTAAGTGAAAAATTATTTAAGAGTTAGTATTTATAAACATAATAAAATAATACAATAATAACATAATACAAAGTGTATTATGCAAACATCAATTAAATATTTTTGATTTATAATATTATGTGGTACAGTAATTAGTGGACTGCGAATCTGTCTGCGAAATAAAAATTTTCCGAGTTAATTAGCTAGTTGAGTTTCGAATATTCAATTTCTGGAATCTTGTGACTTTTTTCAAAATCATTTAGTCCTATCTCCAGAATTTTTGAAACACGTGCTGGCTACATGCCGGCATAATACAGAGTGTATTATTTAAACATCAATTAAATATTTTTTTAAAATAATTATAGGGCCCCCCGAACGAGCACACGAAAGAATGATCCGCCAGCAAATTGCTCCGTACACCATGGAACGGAGTTGATTTAGGGCGTATCCCCTAATCGTCGCTCGCACGAGCGCGGACGAAAGAAAGAGGGGGAGAATGTTCGAAGATATGTCGAGCTTCTCTTGCTCTCTTGGCTGGTTCTCTCTTTTCATCATCGCTCCCCTAAGTTCCCCGTTTTCTTACGTCATCCTCATCGCTGAGTCACGTCGTTCCCCTCTCCACGGGGCACCATAAACCTCGGCCACCCTCGGTCATACACCTTAAGGAAGCCGACTCACCCCTCGAACACGTTCGAGAGGGGTGACTGGCCGATTGCGTGGGCGGTTGTTCGTGGATTATCGGATTTTGCACCTTGTTTCGACAACTGGGATCGTTGTTTGCCGTGAAATCGGAACGTGATGCTGCTCGATGGGATTTCACGGTTGATTAGGATGCTCGCGAGTGAAATCGTGCCGGGGGAATCGAGTTCGGGGAGTGATCGACACGTTTCGATTGTCGGTGATCTGCGCTGCAGTGACCGAGCCCTTTGTATCGATAATTAATTACTGCGGATCTTTGCGCGAAATAAATATTGTCTGATTCAGTTGTAGAGAACTTATGCAACAGAATTTCTCTATTAACCCTCGGACAACGGACGATTTTTACAGTTATACAATTGGCAGAGCTTAGAACCGTTCACAGCTTTAACTAATAATTTTTTAACATTTAGATTTGATGATATCCTCAATGAAACATGAATACTTAAATGATAATTTGTCTAATGCCTTGATTTTTTCCATAAACGCATAATTGAAAAGAATGTGTCTTTAATTAATAATTTTTTAACATTTAGATTTGATGATATCCTCAATGAAACATGAATACTTAAGTGACAATTTGTATAATGCCTTGATTTTTTCCATAAACGTATAATTGAAAAGAATGTGTCTTTAATTAATAATTTTTTAAGATTTAAATTTGATGATATCCTCAATGAAACATGAATACTTAAATGACAATTTGTCTAATGCCTTAATTTTTTCCATAAACGTATAATTGAAAAGAATGTGTCCATGGAAATGGTAATTTCCGAGTGAAAAGTCGGCAATGACGTGACTCAGGAACGAAAGGAATGAAGAGGATGATGGAAGGGATCGGAATGGAACGATAGGGCCGTCTGGGATGAGGATCGAGACCGGATGCGAGCGTCTCCACCGAGATAAAGATAGCTCGGGAGCCTTCTTGTTGCGTTCCCCGGTTCATAAACGTCATCCTCCTATTACCGAGTTCCACGTAAGCGCATAGAAAGTCCTTTGATGCTGGACGGGACCTCAAAGGACTCCCTTGAAGGAGGAATCCGCGAGAGATCCAGTCGACGATGCTTAAAAATCGGCTGTCCAGCGAAAAACGATCTTTTCGTTGTGAACAGGACTTCCATTCAGAATTACACAACAGTTAATGCAACTATGGTACAGCGAAGACTGTCAATTAGTATCGTTTCACTCCATCAATCAGAAGATTCATCCCCTATTCCAGGTACTTCTACCAGGAAAATTCGATTTTTATCTAAACGAAGTTTTGTATTCCGAATCGTCTAATAGTGAAGGAAAATCTGGCACAGAGCGAGGACTACAATGAGCACCGCTTCACTCTCGGCACCACTCGAATCCCTTCATCAATCACAAAACAAGATCCTCTATCTGGAGGACCTATTGCTGGAAGGAGCAAAGATGCCATCGAAAGATTGAATACGTGGAATTCCAATTTACTCCGGTCAATAATCGGTTCGGGAATCGACGCATGGTGGTTCCCATTCGACGATTCGATGGAGGAATGTCTCCCCTGCCCCTCTGCGGCTTGTGTAATCCTAAATGAATAAGCGTGTAGGTGCAGCCGGGGGATTGCGCCAGCGGGACACGCTCTCGGACCTTTCGATCAACGACACGTGCAACTCGCTCGACAATAACCGCGGGCCCGGTGCGCGCCGCATTGATGCCATAACCGGGGGTGTCATAACCCTTGCCGATCGTTGCGCAAAGAGCCGTGCCCGATCGTATCGGCGCCCGTTCCCGGGTTAGGCTCGTTTAGCCGGGACAAATTCACGGATCGCTTCACACCGGATCGATACGCGTGTCTATGCACGGTGCCGATCGTATCGTCGCGTTCCACGACGTTGACGAAACCGTGGAAAACGTTGTCCAACCCCCTGTTTTTCCATTGTAATTCATCGGGCCACCGTGGTAGAGTAATTACTGGACTGCCGATCTGCCTGCGAAATCAAAATTGTTCAGAGTTAATTAGCTAGTTTAAATATTCAATATCTGGAATCTTGGGATTTTTGCAAAATCGTTTAGTCCTATCTTTAGTGCTCAGTAGCTGTAAAATTAAAATAATTTATATTTCTATGTATGGACTGAACTGATTGATCTTTATTAATCGGTCTACACAATGTAGGATTTAAAAACGTTAATTAATGACGCAAGATTAACAGTTCATTTATAAATCTTCTATGATACTTTATATTTCTGATGATAATTTATATTTCTATGCATAGAGACAGAACTGATTGATCCTTATTAATCAGTCTACACACTGTAAAATTTAAAAACGTTATTAATAACGCAAAATGAACAGTTCATATATAAATCTTCTAATACGAACGATTCTTACCGATAGCCAAGTGCTCAGTAGCTGTAGCGTTAAAATAATTTATATTTCTATGTACAGCCACAACTGATTGATCTTTATTAGCCAGTCCACTCTCTGTAAAATTTAAAAACATTATTAATAACGCAAAATGAACAGTTCATATATAAATCTTCTATGAAACGAAGGATTCTTACCGATTTCGCCATAAGATCCACGTACTGGCAAAATGTTTAAACTTGTCGATAAAATTAACGACAGAGCTGCAGCTTCTGTTCGGACATTGTCGCACCATCTGTGAAGAATGTAAGAAGGATTGGAAAGCATAGTATCTCGTCGGTGACTTCAATGCACCATCTTCTCTATCGACGCTGAAATAGTAAATGCTTGTTGATGCTTGTTCATCAGGTGGCGCCACAATGTCCGAACAGAAACCTTAACTCTGTCGGTAAAGGTCGACTGTTATATCTTCCATCGCAATAGTTTTAACTGGAAATAGATTTTTGCAACATGACACAACTGACGCAAGCAACATCGGTAGATTTCCAATTTGGTCAGGTCCTACTGCGCTATTTTTACATATCTAGTTCGTTCACCTGTCTAATTCATTCAACGAAAGAGACAACATGAAACTCTTGATTCACCAGCGTCATAGTAGATGTCGCTTCGACGTCCACATCGTTGTTGTTCCTTCTAAGTCTTCCTTCTTAATTATTTTCTAAATTCAAAATGGTACATCGCAGCTAATTAATCCCGCATGAATCACCTGTAGAAGAAACTCGATACTTATACAGAATTACCAAGCAGAAATTCGTGACAGGAATATGATAATCGAACTGCACCTATTCAGAGAAACGCGTCCTAAATAGACAAACCCATCGGCTGATTGGTCTACCACGTTGTTGGCCATGCCGTAACAAAGTATATCACCGTCTTTTTCGTATAGTCATCCACGAGTGCCCAATTTTCACATAATCTGTTCGCGAATTTGCTTTATCTCGATGACATTGCTTTTTTGTCAGCAGGTCGTCAGATATCCGTGATAAATGGCGGTGTTAGATAAGGAAAAGCCGATTTCCATGGTTCTCTCGAGAGATGCCGCGTGAATCGTGAAACCCGCCATATCGCGTCGTCGTCGCGACGAAAAAGAGATGACGATGATACGGAAAAGCCTGGAAGGCGACAACCGAACCATACACCACAAGGTATATCCAATCTATCAAAGCCGTTGTTCTTGATCACGTGTCGATTTAAGGTTAACCAATGACACATAAGGCAGCCGAGCATCGGGCAGTCGTGCGCCAGTCGAGTAACGGCCTTCTACTTAACTGGATGTAGCCCGTCATTCGAGTCAACCAAGCGGTCGAAAGTGTAATGGGCCAGTAACGTGCTGAGAATTAGACAGGACCGTATCATCGTTATCGTCGTCGTCGATCGTAAGTCAGACGAAACTCTGGGATCAAAACGTTTCTCTTCAACGCTATCGTTCGTCCAATCGATCATCCACACCGCATCGAAACGTGCCTGCACCGACAAAAACTCTTCCGAATATAGCTCGAAATCTATTGGAACGCTGTTCGCCAGTTGTCATCGTCAATTGTTATACCCGATCGATTCGCGACGTCCTGCTCGCGTTTTTCCCAACATTACATAAGTACATTTCAGCCGACCACTGTTGCCTGTGTGCACCGCTGACACGCTGCTCTTCCGTGGAATCCCCGCTGGCATCATCCGGCCCGGGAATTTTTTCTGTCGCAACGTTAATCGCCGACAATGATCACGCCGAACGCGCTACTATCACGCTTGTCGTGAATCGATTCCTATGAAACGTACGTGATTGATTACACGCTCGATGGCACATCTCACTTATGCGAACCAGCGCTGCGAAACATAATTGTTCGAGTACGTGCCGTTATTATCAGCTATCTTTCTAATAACCGGCAATTCTGAGTCAGACAAAGTCAGATAACCCAGAGAAGTGTTCGCTGAAATTCAATTCGGAGAACACGCCCCCGGTTTCCCGTATAGGGTGTACAAAAATTTCTGTAATTTTTGTTTCGACACCGAGAGTCTATTCAATCTGTGAATATATTAAGCACTTTATACGGTTTCAATTTCTGTGAATATTTCGCAGTTGATACACGTGGTTGTAGCATCCACTTTGTTCGAAACGATTCCGTTCAGAAAAAGCGAGATAATCGAGAGAAGTGTTTCTCTCGCTGAAATTCAATTCGAAAAACCGGCGAACGCCCCCAGTCTCCCGCAAAAAGTGTATAAGAATTTTTGCAATTTTTGTTTGAACACCGAGAGTCTATTCAATCTGTGAATATATTAAGCACTTTGTACGGTTTCAATTTCTGTAAATATTGTATAGTAACAGCCAACAGTTTCGCAGTCGATACACGTGGTTGTAGGATCCACTTTGTTCGAATGCCCTTCGCATTCTTCCGAGAAACGATTCCGTTGTCCTAAAGCCACCGTTACTTCTCGGAAAGAGTTTTTGGTTGGGCCGGCTTTGATTTCGGCGATTTTTGCGGAGAGCCTCGCGACGCTTGCACTTCGGAATAATTATTATTCGATGTAACAATGAATGGATACTTAAATATTCAATGACAAGCTATCGCTGTTGTTACGGCATTTATCAATTCGCTTTGTGACGCGAGGAAAGTTTACCATGCCATTAATTGTATCTCTGGTTGTGACATTCTCTTTTCATGAGTAATTTGTATGTGTCATATATATTTAACATTCATGCACGTCATGTTGCGCACATTTTAGGCGTTAAAAGTAAAGTTCAGTGTTTCTAGTATCATATTCGAACGATCATGCTTGTTACGCTTCCGATTGATTGTTTTCTGTAACAGTTGTGTGACTAACAGATAATGTTGCTCGCGGTGCAGGAAAAATTGGTAGAAGAATAATGGTTACAGTAGTTTATCAAGCCGATGTGGTTTCCAGAACACGTTCTCTATTTGCTAAAGTACTTTATCGCTGTGTACATTATTTATCGCGACGAGTAGAAAATCTCGTCCAGAATGTGTATGCTTTTATTTACACTGTGAATTATGATTTGTAAGACAAAGATAAGTTAATTTTGTTGTCGCTGGTTACGAAGTTAGAGAGAACTCGTTATGTAATTTATGTTTACACATCTTTTCGATTGTCATACCGTTGTGGTTGTCTTCTTCGCTTTTTGTATGTAAAACAACGGATCTGTATTACCTGTTAATAAACAACGATGTTTTCGAAGAACTGTGAAATGTTTGTCACCTGATCCTTTCAGAAAAATTATTTCTTTAGTTATCGATGACTTTGCGTCATTGTGATTCATTCCATCCTATCAGTTGTATACCCTTTTCGATTGCCACTTCACATGATTCACGTTGTTTACGATGTACCGCAATCGATATAATATCACATTGTTGCAGGTGTGACAAACAAATACACGAGAGAATCATGGACGGCAAGGCGAAGTCCGAAAGAAGAAACAATCCGCGTCAAGGAGTAAATCCTCTCAGCAGTCTCACCTTCTCGTAAGTCCGACGAAAAAAGTTTCCTAATTAACAAAACACCCTCGCCTTTTTT
This sequence comes from Lasioglossum zephyrum, assembly GCA_028455615.1. Taxonomy (NCBI): domain Eukaryota; kingdom Metazoa; phylum Arthropoda; class Insecta; order Hymenoptera; family Halictidae; genus Lasioglossum; species Lasioglossum zephyrum. Next base: position 8,144,292 of record CM052327.1, read on the forward strand.
TCCCTTGTCATTGTCTAACAATAAAAACACGAAATCAAGGCGATAAATAAGCGTCGGTCTGAAAGAATCCTCGTATCAGATACAAACAAAACCTTGCGCAAATAAAAGGAGAACTATCTAAAATACGTGTAACAGAAACTCCATTGTTATCTCTAATCACTCATCATTGATAGAACAAACTCAAAAACACAACGATAAGCCTGATTTAATATACAATTCGGTGTGGTCGTTGATTCAACGATAATAAAATCTCAGATTAATTGACCTAGTTACATTTCTTTATTAATTATTATATCACTGATTGATACGCTTATGTAACAACGAAACTTATCTACTTTCTTTTACGCTTGTTCTCCACAGATGGGTTTTAGGTACCTTCTGGCAGGGCTACCGCCGAGACTTAGAGGTAGACGATTTATACAAACCTCTGAAGGAACACAAGAGCAGCGTCCTAGGCACGCAGATTTCGAAAGCATGGGAAAAGGAAATGGAGGCGTACGAAAAGCGGAAGCAGCAATACGAATCGAAAAACGCTGCCAGCAAAACGTACGATGCGAAAAATAAAGTGAAGCCGCCCAGCTTGACCAAAGTACTTATCAAATGTTTCGGCTTGAAATTATTGATGTACGGATTAATACTAGCCGTGATGGAGATTCTACTCAGGTAAATGAAACGACGTGTCGTCTACGCAACAATATCCAAATATGTAGACGTAGAACTATTCGAAATATTATATCACGAGATAGTAAAAGTATTTCTATTGCCCCTATTCAGATTATCACAGCCCATGTTTCTCGGCCTTCTGATTCGTTACTGCAATCAGAGAAACGGTAGACACTATGTTCCCGTGCATAGTGTGCTACTGCCTCGAACACGAAACTCGTCTGAACCACAAGTTCATGAAAACGAAGATGCGACGAGATCGTTAAGTCCCTAAACTTCTTTGCATTCTCTACCTATACTAATTACACATCCTGTTTCATAGAGACATAATAATTGGACTGTGGATTTTACGAATTTACAACAAAGATCACTAGATTTAAGTAATCCAAAATGATTCAAATACGTAAAAATCCGCAGTCTAATAATTACCGTTGAACTACTTATGATACCCCATTAAGCTTCGAGATGCTCGTTTACCATTGCGTAGCGTTTACCTAATCCCTTAGACGGCGAAGACCTTTTGCGACTTCGTAAGCTGCACGCTTAGATCCTTTTAGTCTCTATTCAGAAATCCATATTGCGATATAATGTGTGACCAAAGAAAAAATATTTTTTTACCTCCGCCGTTCAAAGGCCGAACAGTGATAGTGAATTTAGTTTGAGATTTGAGCATGCTACCTCGGTATGCGTACACGTTGATCGTCCCACTAATTTCCTTTTATTATATAGGGTGCTGCAACCGATATTCCTTGGAAGACTGTTGAAATACTACAGTTCCAGCGAAGAGGCCGACAGAATCTCGAAAGAGGAAGCCTACTTGTACGCCACCGGTGTGATATTGTGTTCAGGGTTGCTAATATTTGTCATTCACCCGTACATGATGGCCATCCTTCACATGGGCATGAAGATGCGCATCGCTTGTTGCTCGTTGATATACCGGAAAGCGTTGAAGCTCTCGAGGACGGCGCTCGGCGAAACGACAATAGGACAAGCGGTAAATCTGTTGTCCAACGACGTGAACCGATTCGATGTAGCAATTATATTTTTGCATTATTTGTGGATCGGGCCGCTCGAGACCATTATCGTTTTGTACTTTATGTACAGAGAAGTTCAAATGTCCGCTATCATCGGGGTCGCTGTGCTAATGTTGTTCGTACCGTTGCAAGGTAAACACCGCAATCTCCGTTATCGAATGCAGCCGGTTTGTCTAACACTCGATATTGTGTGCGAACAGGTTATTTGGGTAAAAAGTCTTCGATCCTGAGACTGAAGACTGCCATAAGGACGGACGAGAGGGTTCGATTGACCAACGAGATCATCAGCGGTATCCAAGCGATCAAAATGTACACCTGGGAGAAGCCTTTCAGCGCTCTGGTCGAGAAAGCAAGAAAGTAATTGCAATATCGTATAAACTATTTAGCCCGGAAAATAATCCGGGAACTTCTATATCGATTTCACGCGAAATGATTGCAGGAAAGAGATCAACGTTGTCCGATTCACGTCGATGATCAGGGGTGTCACCTTGTCTTTCATCATGTTCACCACCAGGATGACGCTCTTCATTACTATACTCGCTTACGTGTTACACCCTCACAAAATAACTGCCGAGAAAGTGTTCATGTTGACCGCCTACTATAATATTTTACGTCAGACGATGACCGTCTTCTTCCCGCAAGGTAAACACCGTTCACGCTCGTTAAGATAGTCGATAAAACGAGTCTCTCGCGGGCACGACTATTAAAATGAACATTCGCAGGTATAACACAAATAGCGGAGGCGTTCGTCTCCATAAAGCGTCTAGAGAAGTTCATGATGTACGACGAGGTCGAGCCCCACGAGGACGAGCGGAACAGCAACAACGTAGACTCGAGCACCGAGAAGACTAAAAGCGACTTGAACGGAATCATGAAAGAAGGGAATAACGCGACGGACAGGACAGACAATACAAACACGAACGACGGAGACTCCTGCTTGGTTCTGAAGAACGTCAGCGCTAGGTGGATAGCCGACGACGAGGAGGACACGTTGAAGAACATCAACATCAAATTGAGCCGGGGCGAGTTGCTCGCCGTGGTCGGCCAAGTCGGCACCGGTAAAAGTAGTTTGCTCAACGTGATATTGAAGGAGCTACCTGTGAACAGTGGCATCGTACAAGTGCGTATTATCCTTATCGCGCAGCGACTGTTTACCTTGCGGTCTTCTAATGTTCTTTCATTTGTTCGCGCCAGGTGAACGGCAAGATAGCGTACGCCAGTCAAGAACCGTGGCTGTTTGCCGGTTCCGTCAGACAGAATATTCTATTTGGCAAGAAGATGGATACGTTCCGATACGATCGCGTGGTCAAGGTCTGTCAATTGAAGAGAGATTTCAGCCTGCTGCCATATGGCGATAAAACGATTGTCGGCGAAAGGGGTATCAGTCTGTCTGGCGGACAGCGTGCTAGGTAACCACGATAATCGCGGCGGATCAAACGAACTGTCACTCATCCATCAATTCTTGCAGAATCAACCTGGCCAGAGCGGTGTACGCGCAGGCTGATCTATACTTGTTCGATGATCCGTTGAGCGCTGTCGATGCTCACGTGGGCAAGCACATGTTCGAGGAATGCATCGACAGATTCCTCACGGGAACTACCAGGATACTCGTCACGCATCAACTGCAATATCTGCGGAACGTCGACAGGATCATCGTGTTGAAGGACGGCCATATTCAAGCGGAGGGGTGGGTTTCGTTATTCAGCCATTTCCCCATAGCCCAGCTTTACAAAAAATCTGAACAAAAATTAAGAACATTGCTATCGTTCTTCGTAGAACTTACGACGAGTTGACCAGAATGGGAATAGACTTCGGAAGGTTGGCGGAGAACCAAGCTGCCGACGAAGAGGAACGAAAGCTATCGTCCGTTCCACCTAGCAGAAGCAACTCGAGGAACGCCAGTATTACGTCGTTAAGCTCATACATGAGTACCGGTACCGAGAAGCTAGATCCTGTCGAGGTACTAATTTGATAAGTGCATAGTAACGTCATGTTGAATCGCGAGGACAATTACAAAATCTTGTGTGACTTTTGAACAGGTGGAAGAGTCGCGTTCGAAGGGAAAAGTTTCCGGCGCGGTCTACGCCGGGTATCTGCAGGCAGGTGGAAACTGGTGCGTCGTGTTAATGGTATTCCTGCTGTGCTTGCTGTCGCAATTAGCTGCTAGCGGCGGCGACTACTTCATCTCGCAGTGGGTCAACATGGAAGAGCAAAATGTGAGCGTCAACTTTTTTTAACCCTCGAACAAGCGAACGCTTCTGATCCGTCCACAGAATTCTCAGTGAATCGTCTTTTCAGGTAAAAGAGTACAGCAACGGCACAATAGTCGATGAGTTCGAGAATCCCAACACTCGCAACATTTATATATACGTGTACAGTGCTCTGACTGTTCTAACGATAGTCGTCACACTGGTTCGTTCGTTCGCATTCTTCTCAACGTGTATGAACGCGTCCATCAAGCTGCACGACCAGATGTTCCGCAGCATCAGTCGCGCGACGATGCATTTCTTCAACACGAATACGTCCGGTCGTGTTCTGAACCGATTCTCGAAGGACATGGGAGCCATAGACGAGTTGTTACCCTCCGCGATGATCGACTGCATACAAATTGGTCTGAGTCTTCTTGGTATCATAGTGGTGGTGGCTATGGCCAATCCGTGGCTATTGATACCCACGGTACTCATAGGAATTATTTTCTACTATCTTCGAGTCTTCTATCTGGCGACCAGTCGAAGCGTCAAACGACTTGAAGGAGTCAGTGAGTATTGAATAGAATCGAAATAAAACATTGTCAGAATCGCAGGCTAACGACCGAATCGTTTCTAGCTCGATCACCGGTCTTCGGACACCTGAACGCGACTCTCCAAGGACTTCCAACGATTCGCGCGTTCGAGGCTGGTGAAATCTTGACGAAAGAGTTCGACAATCATCAAGACTTGCACTCGTCCGCTTGGTACATATTCATAGCGACCTCGAGAGCTTTCGGCTTCTGGTTGGACCTCTTCTGCGTCCTCTACATCGTCTTGGTTACGTACAGCTTCTTGGTCTTAGACGAAGTCCTTGGCAAGACACTCGGAGGCAACGTGGGCTTGGCCATCACGCAAAGTATCGGCTTGACCGGCATGTTCCAGTGGGGTATGCGACAGAGCACCGAGCTGGAGAACCAAATGACATCGGTCGAGAGAGTGTTGGAGTACAGGTAAGTCTTCTAACGACCTAGCCACGTCGACTTTCGACTTGTAACGCCGAATATAAGAGCTAAAATTGTAAATCCTGCGATCATCTTTCAGCAAAGTGGATAAAGAACCACCACTGGAAAGTACGCCCGACAAGAAACCGAAAGACTCCTGGCCAGAGCAGGGCAAGATCGAGTTCAAGGACCTGTCGCTGTGGTACACTCCCGGAGAGGCTCCAGTGCTGAAGAACTTGAACTTCGTCGTGAATCCTAAGGAGAAGATAGGCATCATTGGTAGAACGGGCGCTGGAAAATCGTCGTTGATCTCGGCTTTGTTCCGGCTGTCGAATCTGGAAGGCGTGATCGAGATAGATGGGGTGAAGACCAATGAGATCGGCCTCCACGACTTGCGTGGCACGATCAGTATCATACCTCAAGAGCCGTTCCTCTTCTCGGGAACGCTGCGAAGGAACTTGGACCCATTCAGCAGCTACAATGACGACGTGCTCTGGCAAGCGTTGGACGAGGTCGAGTTGAAGGAGATGGGCCTGGAGGCCCACATCAACGAAGGTGGCTCTAATCTCAGTGTTGGACAACGTCAACTCGTGTGTCTCGCTCGTGCTATCGTTAAGAACAACCCGATCCTCGTTCTCGACGAGGCAACGGCGAACGTAGATCCTCGCACCGACGAGCTGATCCAGCTGACGATCCGCAGGAAGTTCGCCAAGTGTACCGTGCTGACTATCGCCCACAGGCTGAACACTGTCATGGACAGCGACAGGATCTTGGTGATGGATGCTGGTAACGCGGTGGTAAGTTTCCAATAGACTTTTAAAATTCCCGAGTCTACCTCTACTAATTCAATTTATGCGTCATTGCAGGAATTCGACGCTCCATACGTTCTGCTGCAAAAGGGCACCGGGTTCCTGCACAGCATGGTGAACGAGACAGGTCCAACGATGGCGGAAGCTTTGAAGGAAGTTGCTCGCGAAAGCTACCAGAGCCGCTTGACCACCGCCCTTTGATTGCCGTACAAGGAATCGACGAAATCCCCGATTTGGTCCCGTTACTTATAAGCTGTAGCTCCTAATTTTTAATGCATAGTCTTTTTTTCTACGAATATACCTGAAGATCGTTCAGGAGCCGAATTCACTTCAGCAGTCACACCATAATTCGCCATTTTCGGGTTCTCTCGGCGTCCTCGGTGCGCCGCGTTCCTGGATACAGTATTATCTTCTAGACTTTTTGTAACTGGTTCATTGTCTTTGTACTCGGAAGTTAATCGTAGCCTTCGCAACACCGTTCTGCGGCTTCCTACAATCGACTGCACTGTGTATACTATTTTTGTATATTGTACAAGAGCTACATACGTATGTATATAGAGAAACGTAGACACAGAGCACAACTAAGCGGGATACGTGCGATTCGTTAGATTCGTTTTATACAGGATATTATAAATGTTATTTTTCCCTTCGGCCCGTTTCCGAGAGTCGGTGCTTAACGAACGTTTGTACTTCAGTCGGGAGGACGGGTGATTTTTAATTTTCTAGGGTAGAAAAGATTTTTATTTTCGATCGATGAATAGCGTACTATGTCGAAACAGTTTTTATTAAAACACCGATGTATCAGCCGTTATGTACATAATCGTCGAAGAATATGGAGACTCTTCGGCCTTCTCGCGTTTTCCTGAAGAATTGCGCGCGTACGGGCGAACACGTGATCCAGCAGGTCCGGCGCGTAACTTGAACCCGCGCGAGGGAAAACACTTGGCCAGTTTTTTGTACTGCGTCGAAACGGTGCAGGATAATTTTCCTTCTTTATCGTTTTTCTGTCCCTACGCGAAAGCTCGGAGGGAGAGCTCTTTCTCTCTTTCGCGTACTTAGTGTTATTCGATCGTGTCGCGGTGCTATACATCTCGTTCGTCGTGCCAAAACGTGTATCGTACCGGTCGGACGAGAATACGATTGCCTTACGTACAAGTGCCTATGTAATTGAATTGTTACAGAATGAAAAATATAGATGTGGAGCATTTTTTTTATGCATCTGAAAACGAGCAGCTTCTTTCTCCATTGACACACGGCTTCCGAAACCGTTGCGCAACGATCCGTCCGTGAATAAGAGTGTTTCCGGGCAGTGTGTCTTCGTCCGTCGTACAGTTAGAGAAAATATAGGGCAACAGAGACCGACGGTTTCTGGAAATATAAATATTCTCGTTTATTATTGGTTTTTTTTTCTTTCACGAACAACAATTGTTTTCTCTGTTGTCTTGCCGCGAAGAGAAGCAACAACGGACACCTTCGCGACAATTTTTTCCATTCGCATTCCCGCCGTCTCGTTGCGCGACAAAATCGATACGGACTTGGGCAAATAGCAGCGGGAAGTCGCGCGACGTTACGGTGGGACGTGTTCTGTTACGTTGTGAAGAAGAAAATAATAATTAAAAAAAACCATAAGGGAAAGGAAAGAAAAAATGAATGAGTGGATTATTTTTTCAGTGAACGCGTCGAATAAGTCTCTTGTCGTAGATGTGTGCCTGTGCTCTATCGCTAAACGAACAAACGGGTTTCAACTTCTACAATCTATACTCTGCTTACTCGGCTCGCAACGATCTCGCTCGCTCCTGTGCGCGGGCGGGCTTTGCTGTCCGCCTGACAAATGGCGAGCGCGTCCCCACGAGACAAGTACACTAGTGTATCGTAATACTGACAGTAAAGAGATTACCATATGACATTAAAATTAAGCTCGCCTCGCGGATCTGTCTGCGCGACACCTAAAGTACACTTACACGCGATCAACGGCTAGCATAATGCCGCACGGGCGTATCGTGGGAACGCGACTTAACGGGTAACCCATCTTAATCTGTTAACACGGGGCGAAACGTGTCTCGCGAAACCCTCGCACGATTCTATCTGTATAACGCGATTGTGTATTTCGTATAATTTACACGTGGCCGGCGG
>CM052327.1:8158255-8176182 GCA_028455615.1 Lasioglossum zephyrum
GAACGTCGCTCGAATGTCTGTTATAAAACATTACCCACTTCCTCTTTAACCTTCAAGGCATTGAACAAAACAATTTCCTCCCTTTGGGGGTAAAACTCGCCCCAAAAATTGAGACCAACAATAAAATCGAATTTCCATTTTCCGAGGCTTGTGGCTCGATTTAAATTGCACCGATCGCAGTATCACACGGAATATTCTTTCGGAGAGAATCTTTTGAGCCCGTTGCTTAATCCCCCGCGATCATTCGCGTAGCCAACCCCTAATCGCTCGGGATCGAGTGTGGCAGGGAGACTCGCTCGTTTCTAAAAGAAAAATCGAAAACGCGGAAGTCGTTTCGCAGGACCGGATTAAACGAAGATTAAGCAAACTGGCCATCGGGCACCGATCTCCGCCATTTTGTCCGGCTAACCGGAAGAGGAGGTCGGAGGCACATAGTAGCACAGAGTTTCGAGTATCGAGCGGTAACGGGGTTGTACGTAAAGCATGCACGAAATGGGAATTCGATATGTTAATTTCGGCTCGGTTTCGCGAACCGCGCGCACGTTCGCCAACCGGGAATGTTAAAAGGTTGCCCGAGCACCGGCGACGCCATCTTTGAATATGTCGTTTCGATTTCGTGGATCCGGGAACGGTTTCCCGATTGAAAAATGGCCGAGCGAGAGACTCGATGGCGAGAGGCTCGCTTGAAATTGGAATCCGATGCCGGAAACGCGAGCTCGGGGGTCTAATTCCGCAGACAGTGGTCTTTAATGGACGTCGGGCTAATTTTCTAATAAGCTCTGATCGTGAGGACTAGGATTTTTTACGATTTTTTTTACTTCATTTTCCGCAAGATTTGCAATAAAAGTCGACCTTTGAGAAATGGGTTGACGGGTTGAGTAGAAAATTATATTGTGAGGTATTCTTCCATTCCGATTTTGTGCAAGTATAGTAATTCCGCAGATAGTGGGCTTTAATGGACGTCAGTCTAATTTTTTAATAAGCTCTGATCGTGAGCACAGCGGACCAGGGTTTTTTACGATTGTTTACTTCATTTTTTCGCAAGATTTGCAATTAAAATCGTCCTTGGAGAGTTGGGTTTGACGAGTAGAGTAGAAAATTATATTTTGAAGTGTCTAATTTTCTAACAAGCTCTGATCGTGAGGACTAGGATTTTTCACGATTTTACCACGTTTTTTTTACTTCATTTCTTCGCAAGATTTGAAATTAAAATCGACCTTGGAGAAAATTATATTTTGAGATGTTCTGCCATTCCGATTTTGTGCAAGTATAGTGAGACTCATGTAGTTGATCACGACTGCTCATCTAAATTTATTGGACACTGTATTAAGACTTATAAAATTGCACAATTATTGATAAATCATTATAAAAATACTTTTGATATTCTCAGATTGATGAGCTTAAATGCGATGCAGGTAAAATTATAAGACATGATATTTAACGGCAGAGAAAATAGGAAAACTGTCGGTCGTGAGTGTGTTAAGCCATCAACGGCGGCGTCTGAGTCCATTTTAACCCAGCTTTTTAAAGGCTTCTCAGCTTCTAGCGGCTAATTTAACACATTACGAACGCCTCGGAGAGCATGTTGCTTTTAATACTCGATTTTACTCGGTAAGGATTCGTAATAACCGCATTCTTGAATTATATACAATCTTGAAATAATTTCTAAAGCATATTAACTTGTTTATAAAAAATTCTAAAGTAAAATCCTGAATGCTTGTCTTAAAAAAATATGTACACAAAAATTCGCAGTGTAGTTACAAGAACCTTTATAATTAATTTCTTCTTTCCCAAAGAATAAAATCAATTACAAAATATTTACACAATCTTTGAAAAACAATTTCAAGTCTCAGTAAAATGTGAACGTCGACTTGCCACAGCGTCGTGGCCATTAATTATTTAAGTTGTTTATAAAAAATTCTAAAGTAAAATTCTGAATGCGTGTCTTACAAAAATATGTAAACAAAAATTCGCAGTCTATTTACAAGAACTTTTAATTAATTTCTTCTGCCCCAAAGAATAAAGTCAATTACAAAATATTTACACAACCCTTGAAAAACAATTTCCAACCCAGTAACGACACAAGATCGCGGAACCGCTTGGAAAGAACAAGTCCCAGTAAAATGTGAACGTCGTGGCGGTTAAAATGGCCGAGAAACGGTCAGAATGGCCCCGAACTGCATCCCCTATAAACTTGTCAAAGAGAACCGGTCCGCGAGGGTTAAAAAGTCGCGGCACCAGCAAAACGGCCACGGCTGCAAACGCTTCGCGTTCCGCGAAATATCGAGGTCAGGATGAAAGGGGAAAGCAGAGCGAGGCTCGGTGCCCCGCAAAGGCTAAACGCTCGCGAGAAAGCGGCTCGCGAAAAAGGACGCACGGTGTGTCTTTTAATTCGCGAGTGACAGAGGTGCGAGAAAAAAAAATATAACAAGTTGTCCACAAAGAGAGAAAGAGAGTATACACACACGTCGTTCTACGTATCGCGACGATAATTAAAAGCGCCGGATAACCGGGCCAAAGAAAAAAAGGACTACTGTGTCCCTGATAATTACCGTTCTCCTCGAGGGGAGCGAATTTGTCGCGACAAAGCAGCACCAGCGGCAGCCAGCAGCGCGCGTAAAACGCGCCTGCGGAGATCAACAGGACCAAAAGCAGCACGCCCAACATGAACGACTTCCTCCAGGAGCCGTTCCGGAGACCCAAAAGCGGCTCTGCGAACAAAAACGTACCTCCTGTAGAATCCGGACCCTTCAAACTTTTCTGCTAAAAGCTGCGCGGAAACACATTTTTCCTACACGTGTCAAAACATTTCTGTCTCCTTTTATTCGTGTTCGTGTCAGAAAATTCAAAGCACGTTCTTACTTTCGTTTTGGTTCCTTAGATCACGAAAATTTTTAACGCCTTTTGCGTTCCATTCCATTTTCAACTCTCTCTTCAACGGATTCGTTATAAGGGTAAATCTACACCTCCGCATCGTCGTCATTTTTGAAAGCAACTTTCTGCAAAATCGTTTATACCAAAGAAAATGATTGTTAAAGTTTGCTTTTATATAGACAACCCCCATTCATTGAGAACAGAAACCATTTTAAATATGATAGTTATTTTTAATATACTAGATAGTATGTAGAATGCTGTTAGACTTTATTTTATAAATGGCCACCGATCTAGACGTGTAGATCCACCCCTAGGACGGACGAGCATTACTTTTATTCACCTTTTATTTCTACACGAACGTTCAGACTTTAAATAACTCTTTCTAAGCAGACATTAAAGTATAAATAAATTAATAAAAATATCCAAGAGAGCGTTTCAAGATCGACAAAATGGCCACCGATCTAGACGTGTAGATTCACCCCTAAGACAAATGAGCATTACTTTTGTTCACCCTTTATTTGTACACGAATGTCCAGACTTTAAATAATTCTTTCTAAGCAGAGATTAAAGTATAAATAAATTAATGAAAATATCTAAGAGAGCGTTTCGAGATCAACAAAATGGCGCACCAAGATAACAAGAATTAACGATTTGCGCGAGCACAACCGCGTCCAGGACGAATCCGCTCGGTTTTCGCGCACGCACCGCATTTCCACGATAACCAAAGCTGCTTCACCGTCGGATAGATTAAAAGACTTGGTTACTTACCTTCTCTGTAAACGTGAGCGGGCAACGTGATCTCCTCGTCCACGCCGTTGCTAACTTCGCACTTGTACTCCCCGTAATCCTCCAGAGTTATGTCCTCAATCTCCAAATAAGAGCCGATGATCTGATTGTTTTCCCTGAAACAGAGTCGTTAATCTTTTGAGTCGGCGTTCAGCGTACAGACAGAAGGACAACAGAGGGAAATAAAAAATCTACGATGCCCTCACGTAATCGTTTCTTATTCGCGCCGATCGCGGAAACCAAGGCTTGCGGGCCGAGGTTTCAGTGGAATGACGATCCTGTCGACGACGAAAATGATCCTCCTTCCAGATTAAATATTATCGTTATCAAGCAAAAACTAATATATATAAAATATCCTAAACGCACAGTCTTTTAAATTTTTTTTAATATTGTATTGTTAGTTCTGAGCTATATTAAAAATTTCGAGTCTCTAGCTTATCGGGAAGTTAATAACAACAACGACAAGTTGGCAAGCTAATATAAGCGTGGTAATAATAATAATAAAGTGTTGAGCACCGGTACGATGTTTCGCGATGAAATCATTGTGGTGGGGATTTTATTGACTGGGCCTCGAGCAATGTAAATACGCCCTCGGGAACCTCGACGCCCCGCCATTTTGGTTTACGAAGGACCGCTACAGTTTCTGGCCGAACGTGTTCGAGACCAATATTCTTGGTAATTATATAGAAAAGGTCTGCGTACTCCGATTTTGATGAAATTTTAATATGTTATGCAGCAACACATTCTGAACAACTTTTTCCTTTTCCAACATAGGGGGTCGCTTTTAGTTTTTGAGATAATTGCAAAAAACTATCGCTAATATTTACCGCGGAGCATGCAGGAAAACGAAAAATTGAATACAGTATTAGCGATAGTATTTTGCAAATATCTCGAAAACTAAAAGCGATCCCCTTATATTATAACAGGAAAAAGTTGTTCAAAATGTCGAAATCTATAACATATTAAAATTTCATCAAAATCGGAGTACGCAGGCCTATATAATTGCCGAATTCTTCACCACAACAACCCCACGTAATTTATCCAAGTAAATAAATTAGAAAATAGCTAGAAAAATTAATATCGGGTGTTCCTTTCAAAATACGGTTAAAATCCAAGGGCCAAAACAGGACCAAGGCCCAACTGTATATGTACACAGCATCCAACACCATTTGAAGCAACGCAGACTCACCGGCAGCAACACGATCAAGGCAAGCGATTCGCCATAAGATCGCGGCGTTTTTTCGCGGGGATCGAAGGACAGGGGAATACTTATGGCTGGTAATGTACCCAAGAGCACGTGAGCGGGACAGAATAGCCCGTAGGTTCGATGGGAAGAGGAAAGGCTCGTCGTTCGAGAGCCGGAGGCTGTAAATCTGCCAGCTGGACACCCGTTCCGCGGTACTTTCGAGAAAATATCACCGTCGTCTCCCGATGAAGTCAGCACAGCCTCGCGATGATTTCTCAATTTTCCGTGGAATCCCTTCCGGGCTTCTATCCGGGGGAAAAATAATTAATCGTGTTGCGCATCGTGCTGCTATAAAAACGCGCTGATCTCATCCGTTTTCTTTCTTATTACGTTCCTGAATCATTTTCACTATTTCTACGACGTTTTGCTCATCTGGGGAATCAACTCATCAGCTTATAAGTAACAATTCTGCGAACGACTAATTTTTTCCGGGTTCATTTTATGCGATGAACAACGAAATTATAAATTTAATATATGTATAATATATATAGAATAAAACCCAATATTAATTTTTCTAGCTATTTTCTAATTAATTCATTATTTATTAATTATATTGAAAATGTCTGCGTACTCCGATTTTGATGAAATTTTTAATATGTTATAGATTTCGAAATCTATAATTTAAAATATAATAAATCCTTTGGATTTCTGGAAAAGCAATGGAAAATCATTTTGTACGATTGTTGATGAACATTTTAATCTTAAATTTGATTGATTTCATCTGTGACAAAAATTGATAAGACTCTTTTTACCAGATGCACTATAAAATTGATTTCTAAATGCGTCCATGGTGCTCCGGTGTAATTTTCGAGGCCAGATGAGACGCGAAGCTCTCGCGAGCACCGTTAAGGAGGGAAAGAGAAAGTCGACAGGAGAAAAAGGGCCGAAGAGGTCTTGATCGGGGTCGATCGATTAGTTTACGAGCAATGGGACGCATCCGAGTGATAGCCAGGCAAAATATCAGACGTCCACGGACAGCTGACGGCTCTATAAGCTTAATAAGCCGCGAGATCGCGAGACCTCGACGAAAGAACAGCCGGAGAACGCGGTGCTCTCGCGAGGATCGACTGATTTATGACCGTCTATCCCTCGGTCGATCGACGATCCAGAGAGAGAACCCTCCTTTCGCTCTCGACGAGGAATCTTAGACGGGGAGAACGCGAAACTTTGTCGTGGATCGTTTCGCAGGGATCGAGCCAGAAACGGAGCTATGAAACTGAACTCGCTGCGAGGGTGCTGCGTTTGCCTTTCTCAAGTACAGTGTCGGGCAAAAGCTCTCCTTGGAATCTGGTTTCGTCTCGTTAGTGTCGCTTGTCTCTGAAATTCACCAATTTATTGCACGATTTTATCGAATCATCTGCGAATAAATATTTTTGACAATGTGGCTCTTTGTTGTTATTTGGACAAGTGTTAGTGGAACGATTTGTTTGACATTTTATGGTATGGTTTTGGTTAAAAGGATTTTATTGGAGTCTGGTTTAATTTTTTTAGAATAGTGAGTCCGCGAATTTCACAAATTTATTGCACGATTTTATCGAATCATCTGCGAATAAATATTTTTGGCAATGTGCTTCTTTGTTGTTATTTGGACAAGTGTTAGTGGAACGATGTGTTTGACATTTTATGGTATGATTATGGTTAAAATGGTTTTATTGGAGTCTGGTTTCATTTTTTTTATTTTTTAGATTCATTGCATAATTTTATTGAACTTCGTGTGGATTGCAATTTGATTTTGTACGATTATTTTGTATCAGTCATATAGTAGTGCAATTAAATAATAAAAATTGATCAATTCTCAAATTTTTATGTTTTTTGTGTGTTGCATAAATTCTAGCATTGTTTGAAGCGTAATTTTACCATTAAAAAAATTTATTTACTTTATTATAGGCTAACGCAAATGGACTGTTTTATATATTATTTTATATATTTATAGTTGAAGTGAAAATAAGAAGAATATTTGAAGGATTAAAAAACAGTGTCATGCACCACTTTCAATTAATTAAAATAGTCAAAGAAGACAATCGATTTCTAATATCAAACCGATTGATTGCAATAAAGGTAGAAATTTTTCCATCGTCGTCTGATTATAAACAAGAATATCATCAATTTCTGTGGAATGTCGTCTGACAATTAAACCACTTTCACAATCGGCAGTCACGTATGCAACGAACATTGAACAAGCTGAAAAGATCGTTAAAATCCACCAGGAAACTGGAGCATCCACTAGCAACAAACGAGCCAGAAGTTAGTTACATCAAAAACCGAAAAAGCTTCGATGCTGGTCGTGTCGGAGCGGAAGTGGCCGGCGGCGCAATCATCGGGGAAAAATCGTAAACCGTTTACGAGCGGCCCGGTTATTTAGCCTGGGAAACGGTGTAAATCGTGTCGCTGCCGAAATTGAATCCTCCGATTAGGTTTTTTCTTTCTTTTTTTTTGTTCGCCGCGTCGATTATCCGCGATCGGTTTTGCCAGCGTCGCGCAAAACGAGTTCGCGTGGAAATCGAGCGGCGCGCGGCCCTCGTTAATATTTCATTTTCCCTGTCGCTTTTAATTGCGACCCGCGGAAAACCCGCGAGGGGAGGGGTGATAATTCGACGAGCCGCAACCGCCCGCGTTTTGTCCGCGGGCTGACTGTTCGTTATCGAAGGCGACGGGGAATTTTAAATTGACCAACTTCCCGCGCCTAGGATTGACAGCCGACGCTCGACGTCGCGATACAATTCGACAAGTTTTAATTAAAAGGCCCACGGAAATTCGAAACAGTCGACGCGGTCTCGTTATACCGCTACGCGAATTACAATAGGTTACGCTCGCGCGAATTAGGCTGCGGTCTCGGAACGCGTGCGATTTCGCATATTTTTAAAAAAATATTTTAAAAAAATTAAAACAACATTTTCAGAAAAATAAATATAGTAAGAAACCGTATTCTTAGTTCACTATATATATGCCAGTTAACTATAATATAATATATAATATACTGTAATAATTTGTTAAGGATGTTCTGTGTGTGTGTGAAGGTATATAAAAATGGAATAAAATTTTTGAAAGTTTCACAAGATATAATTTTTACTAAATTAATGCAATTCGATTCACTGCACCGTTTAATATTTATGGCAACTTACATTTTAACATGTCTTCTTATAGAGAATTCATAAAATTCCACTTCAGACCCTGTTTAAACCTTGAAATAACGCAACTACAAACTCCATTTTTTAATATATATAGTAAAAATTATGTAATTAATTATGTTCAAAATTTATTACGACTCACCAAACAGTTACAGAGCAACAAATTATAAAATGTTACAAAACGTCAAAAAATTACAACAAAAATACAAACAAATTACAAAATATTACAAAAAAAATTCAACTAAAGTGTGAACAAAAATGGGCGAGAAATTATGATAATGTTTAAAGCCAAACTTAGTATAAGATTTTCTATTTCGCAATTGCTGAATTTAAGACAGGATAAAATTGTGAATACTAAAACTTGTTTATATATATTTTTTATTCATCCGTATAAAGGTGACTTGAGCTGTTTTATCAAAGTTTACTCATTTATCTAACTCAGGGATGTTTAACAAGCGCTCTTTGCACTTGGGAGCACTCTCGCTTTCCTGTGGGAGCAATGCTTTAGAGCAAGTGACATCGGAGGGTAAACTAGCGTAGATTATCTGTCTTGATTTCTGTATACAGAGTCTCCCGGGTAGGCGTGGCTTCTTTGCTTGTGATTTTTCCAGAGCTAGTGCCCTGTGGGCTAATCTGTGTGTATGCTTCAAACTATGATAACATTTCACAGCAGATAATGCCAGACGCGGATATACAATACCAATTTGTTTCCTCTGTACAAAATTATTCTGAGTGGGCGTGGCTTGGTCGCTCCCAGCTTCGACGGAGCATGACCATGGCCCTATAGGGCAATCTATGACTGTATCTTCCATAAAATAATGCTTTAAATAAAATAACGTAAAAAATTATTTAAATAAAAATAAATTGAAAAAAAAAACGGACTAAAAAGTATAAAATAATTTTTCCTAATCCCATACAGATTGCTAAACTTTTAATAGCTATGAAAATACTTGTAAGATTTAAAACGAAAAACGTGGTAAAAAGAATTGGAGACAAACTACTTAAATAAATAAGACAGCACTGGAAAATTTGTGTACAACAACACAAAGAGGGTGGAAAAGAAACTCGAGCAGACCGATGTCCAATTAAATCCCCGAACGATTCGCATGACCCATTTCCGGTTCTCGACGGCGTTTGATCGTCGCCGAAATAAAATCAAAAGATCGGTGGCGAGACGGGGGTGGGGGTGGACGGAGGAGGACATTATCGAGCGTTAATTAAGTTTCAATGGACACGGTAACCAATGCCGGAATCGGCGCGTTACGAGGCTGAGCAACCCGAGTTTATTGGTTTCTCTTAATTAAGCAGGGGGTCCGATGTTGATAATGTCGAGGGTAGGGGTGTGCGGGACGCGGGTAGTTGGCAAGCGGGATCATTAGACTCATCGATTTCCCGTCACCTCTTACGGGATTAAAGTCTATCCTGTGGGCCGGCCGATCGTAACGCGGGGCCCCTTCTACGAACACTCTATAAATTCCGCGCCGTTAAGTCGATTTAAACTATTTCAATTGATGGGATACTTCGGGACCTTCACCGGGCTCTGTTCTATGAACCGCTCGCGTTCGCGGCGAGCCATCAATCTTCATTCCTGTCGATTGATCTCGAAAGATACGCCCCGACGAGCTGCGGCCTAATAAAGAAAAAAAGGAAGAAATCTGGTGGCGAATCGTTCCTTGGAATCGATTGCCGACGAGGAATCGAACGAACAAGTCGATTTCAATCGGCGAGTTTCGTTTCACTCGACCACCCGGTTCGATATGGACGCACAGCTGTCCGCTCGCGTTTGACGTTCCTTTACCGATTCAAACGAGAGAAAACTGTGGACAATATCGGGGATTGCTATCAACTTCGATCTAGTGATTTTTGCCAGGCTTGGAAATAGCTGACTGACCTACCAGTGAATCCAGAGCGAGCTTCGAGGACCAATTTATATCAATCGATTCAATTTAAACACTTCTTCCGAAATTAGAATAATTAGTTCTCAATATCATGGTATACAGTGACTCGAATAAACGTTGATATAAACGTTGAATTTATACATAGCAAATACGATGAAAATTTAATTTTTTTACACATATTTATTTTACACGTTAAATCAACAAATTATGTTTCATTTACAGCGTCACATTTTCAAGAAATACATCTCACTACGTAGACACAAAAGGATGAATAATTTTACACTTTGTGAAAATATTGAATGGGTGAATTTTCACCCTGAAGAAGGTATGAGGGTTAACAGAAAAAGCACGATTTAATTCAACCCCTATTTTACGTAATACATATTTACTCTGCCCCATCACAATTACGGAATAATTAAAAAGAAAAAGCGAAAAAGAATTTATTTAACCGAGCCTCTCGAAGGGGATGGACACTTGATTTGCTCGATCGAATATTTTATACCAGCGCGAGCATCCCCATCAACCACCCGTAGGTCCGCCATTTCGCAGCTCCAACCCCCATTTCCGGGATGCCTTCGCAGCACCCTCTGTCTCTGGCGTATTCTATTTCCGTTTTAAAATTACTGCAACGTTCCTCGAGCTCTGCTGTGTTCTCTGTTTCAAGTCCGCGTGAAATTTTCATCGCATCCAGTTCCCAGTCTACTTTCGGCACGGAAAGCGCGAAACTTGGCCCCGATTATAATCGAGGCGGAATCGCGAGGATTCGAGGAACACAGGCTGATAAGACTATCGATATCCGAGCGTATTACGCAGCCCTCGACGGGGAACAATGGCACGTCGACGAACAAAAGCTGGTTTCCAATGAACTTCGAGAAGTTCGCTCTTGGAACTGCATCTGAGTTGTGCTCCTCAATCTTTTCGCTCGTGCATTTGCTTTTCAATGATCTCACTGCGGGTCTTTAATTAAACTGGTCTTTCTCTCTGTAATACGTGAGTTTTATTATTTACCTTTTTTATTATTAAATTAATATTTTTTATTAATAAATTAAATTAATTATTAACATTTCAAAAATAAATTAGAGGAACTGCAGCATTGATTTTTAAGAATAAAAACTTTAATGTTTCCGTAGTTGAAAAAACTGTTAAGATTCAATGTAACATTGTATTTCGAACGTTCGGATAAAAGAGGAGCAACTGTTTTCTGAAACGCGATCAGCATTACGAAACGAACGCTCGGCAAAGGAGCTGACAGCTTGTGTTTCAATGGTGCAACTTAATTACCGACAGTCTTGTTAACAAACTCGTCGAAGTTTGTTCATCGTAAATTAGAAACGTTACAAAAGGAACAGCCTAGCGAAGGTATCGCGTCGATAATACCGAAGGCATCCGTTCGTTTGTTTGATAAACAATGAACGGTTGCTTTTTCCAGCCGAGAAAGACGGGCGAGTGACGTGCTCGGACAACAGAATGGAAACGGCGGAACAATAACCATAAAACGACAAGCCGATTTACTTTACTTCGTCCGGAGACTATGCGCGTTGCTGGCTATCAAACATTTTCCCGTGACGGATCGCTAGCTGACAAACGGCGAGCCTTTTGTAAAACACGGTGCTTTCGGCTCGACGAAACGATCCGCTCTCAAGCCGGAAAATTCTCAACTTTGCTTATTAGTGTGGAGCAAACAATTTTACCAAAAGGTCTGTTTTAACGCTGCGTTTCAATTGAAATACCACCTGCTGAACATTACGACGGGTAAATACGACTTTATACGTTTTCGAGAATATAAATGAAAACCGAAAAAATCATAAATAAAATTCTTATTGAATTTCGAAAGGTTAAACATTCGGTAATTATATAGAAAAGATCTGCGTACTCCGATTTTGATGAAATTTTGATATGTCATAGATTTTGACATTTTGAACAACTTTTTCCTCTTCCAATATAGGCGAGTCGCTTTTAGTTCTCGAGATATTTGCAAAAGACTATCGCTAATACTGCATTGAATTTTTCGTTTTCCTGCATGCTCCTCGGTAAGTATTCGCGATAGTTTTTGGCAATTATCTTAAAAACTAAAAGCGACCCTCTATATTGGAAAAGGAAAAAGTTGTTCAGAATGTGTTGCTGTATAACATATTTAAATTTCATCAAAATCGGAGTACGCAGGCCTTTTCTATATAATTAACAAATTTTTATTTATGCACTAACCCTTTGCAGTCTGAGCTATTTTCACTCGAAGAGTTAAACATTCGTTCCGACGTACAATAATTCCATTGTATACGATTATTTTCATTTCACGTGATATTTTCAAAACTTGAAACGAGGGTTTCTTCGTTGCGACAGAAAAATCTTGCGGAAAAGGCTTGATGGAGGAGAAAACTGGTCTGTGGGTCCAATTAAAGGCGAGGAGACGATAAGGGGTCTTAGTCCGTAGGTCCTGGGAGAGGATGAGGTCAATCCGAGACGGAAGAGAGGAGGAACCGGGTCGGAATGAATCGTCGTTAGGGTCACGGGCCTCTGTCGGGCCTGTTCGGGCTCGTCGCCCTCGGCAACCTCCTTTTGCCCGTCGTTTTGTCGCCGGGCTCTCGATCATCGTGGCGAGATAGCGCTGCTGGGCCGGTGGTCCGTCCCGGCTTCTCATATTCTAAGCGTCGCCGCGCTCGGTCAGGATTAAACGAGATCGTCGATACCTGAGAGCAGGCTCACGAGCGCTCGGCTACGCTCCTCTGCCCTCCAATTTATATTCCGTTCGCTTTTAATCGAGCTTCCATTACGTGCCGACGCGGTCGCGTCTCGCAAGATCCAGTTAATACGATCGTGGCTCGTTGAACGCGCGACTTCCGCTCGAAAGAAGTTTGCAATTGATTTTGCTCGACCTTCAGAACAAGGGTAAACTTGACGGACTCAAAATTTCTTCCTTTTTAGAACGAATTATGATGTATTTGGTATGTAATTCAGTAGATTTGCATCCAGTGCGGATGCTGTAGAAATTTTAAAACTCTAGGATCAATGGTTCAGGATTCATGGTTGATTGAAGTTGAGTATTTTTCGCTTTGACAGGTATGAGCGCCGCTATATTAGTTTCTAATGACAATCGCGCTCCACTACAATCCAAGGTAAAGTTGCTGTCAAAATTTCAACCTTCTAGAATCAATGGTTCAGGATTCATGGTTGTTTAAAGTTGAGTATTTTTCGCTTTGATAGGTATGGGCGCCGCCATATTAGTTTGCAATGGCGATCGCGCTCCACTACAATCCAAGGTAAAGTTGCTGTCAAAATTTCAACCTTCTAGGATCAATGGTTCAGGATTCATAGTTGTTTAAAGTTGAGTATTTTTCGCTTTGACAGGTTATGGGCGCCGCCATATTAGTTTCTAATGGCAATCGCGCTCCACTACCATCCAAGGTAAAGTTGCTGTCGAAATTTCAATCCTCTAGGATCAATGGTTCAGGATTGGGTTAGGATTGTAGTGGAGCGCCATTACAAACCAATATACCGGCGCCCATATCTGTCAAAGCGAAAAATACTCAACTTTAAACAACCATGAATCCTGAACCATTGATCCTAGAGTTTCAAAATTTCTACAGCATCCGCACCGGGTACAAATCTGCTGAATTCCATACCAAATACATCATAATAATTAATTGGGAAAAGGCCGAAATTTTGAGTCCTTCAAGGTAAAGAACAGCACCAAATAATGAGACATTAGAGACTCGGGGCAGTAACGCGTTCAAGATCATTTTAAATATCGTGCACATGCATTTCACATATATCGAGACATTACCGTATCCGTTCTACCCGCGTCACGATCGTCAGAAGCGACATGGTGTGCTTACTTCGGATTCTCAACGGGACTTCCTACGACTATGCAAACTGTCCTGGAAATCCCGGTAGAATCTTGGCAAAGGAGAATTTCTGGAGACTGTCGACGCGACGGTTCGGAGAGAGGCAGCTCTGCATCGATTCATTCCGAGATCGAGAACTTCATTTTGTCACCCTTCGCTCCCCCGGGGTCCATAATCCTACTTCTTATATTTTAACCCTCGAGACTGCATTGTACTGCAATTTGCGACAGTGACGACGTTGTAGATCTTGTCATTGTATTCGCTTGCAACTACCCAGACCAGGTACATGACAAATAACGATAGCTGAATATACATATGATGCACGTTACATTTCGTAAACCAAGAAGTCGTTGCACCGTGCAGCAATGATATGGAACCTCTAGCGCCATTGTTCTTCCTTCGCCAAAGTAATTTGTACATCGCTCATTCTTGTAGGATCTCAGGAAAAATGAATCCAGAGTTCGGTTGAGATCCTGCCCCCCTCCCTTATCTGAAGGGGGTACGGTACACCCTGCACCTATTATATTATTTCAGTGTAACCAACCCCTGAGCTAGAATA
This sequence comes from Lasioglossum zephyrum, assembly GCA_028455615.1. Lineage (NCBI taxonomy): Eukaryota > Metazoa > Arthropoda > Insecta > Hymenoptera > Halictidae > Lasioglossum > Lasioglossum zephyrum. Next base: position 8,172,589 of record CM052327.1, read on the forward strand.
TGAGGGTGGTTTCTCAGTTTTGTTCTCGATTTTTTCACCTACTTTGGACGCTCATATTATTAGATATAAATAATGAAATAATTAGAATGAGCCCTCACACATCTCGTAACATGCTCGTATAAGGACAAACAACTATTTCAAGCAAACACTGTTTTCATTTCTTTTTCTAGTAATATTCTAGTAATATTCAGTAGCCGATTTATTTTATTTTAAGCCTCCTATATATTTGGTCCAGGGGTCCTGATCCCATATTCTACTAAAAATTTGTAATATAACAATTTTCTGTTACGGCAGAACGGAAGCAACGAAGAGGTAGAAAGCATTAACTTTTTTATTTGCGACGCGTGCACCAAAATGGCGTCCGACGAGACGGCGCCACCGTGTCGCGGTTCCGTAACTTTTCCCGACGACGTTTGCTCTTCGCGACAGGAGAGGCCAGGTAGAAGGAGCAGAGCATCGAGATTTCATGGTCCATTCTCCCCGGCGTCGCGTCGGTAGAAGTCACAGTAATTCTTCTTCTTGGGCCGGGGTAAAGTTTCAAGGCAGCTCGTGTTATTTTTCAAAACTCTCGTACGGTTTCATTACGCGAGCCGGAGAGCCACCACCGGGAAGGCTGACGGATGGTCGAGTCTCCCTTTCCCCCAAGATGGTTCACGTGGAACGAACCATCATCTCCCGCTCCACGGACCGCGAAAGGAGCAAGAAAGTCCAATCCTGGGGGCCGCGTCAGCGTATTTCCGGTTGATGGGAACGGGCCAGCTGGGAGGGATCCTCGTCGCGGATACTTTTATCACGATGAGAAGTAGAACACGGTCTCCCTGACGAAAAGATCTTATCAGATTTCTGGACTGCTGCTGCTCCCGGCTGCTACTAGCCTCTGCCTACAGTCGAACCGTGTTTCTTCATCTACCGGGCGATATTTCTCCGCGGAATCTCGACCAGGAAGCAAACGGTCTTCATGGATCAAATATAATGATCCTCCGCGTAGATACACCCGTAGATCAGTGACTTCGCCACGGTACCGTTTCTGCTTCGTTGAAGACGCTACGCCCTAACAGCGAAACGATCTTTTTAGGCTCGTGCTATTTATTATTTTAAGCCATTATTCGTCGAACGGATATAATGACTCGCTTCGTAGATAGATCAGAATCTCTGACTCGGTTCAAATTCTGTTCTCGGTTAGCAAAACTCATGACACCATTTTCTTGTAAATTATTTTGTCTGCTGTGAAACTTTTACCGGCACATTTCACACATTCTGCTGGTTAAAACGAGCACGAACACGATACTCTTCTAGCAGAATTTTTGTTATCCAAAGGGTAGTTGAATTCTATCATGAAAATAATTAAATCCTACACTATTTATTGCATTTTATCACTGTCTCGAATTAATCATTTCTCACGCTCTACTATGTAAATGAAATTCTTCTCGATCGAAAATGTAAAATAAAATTAATTTGTGACTTTTAAATTAATTAATTTCACTCACAGAATGGTCACGAATGTGCTGGTGGATTTTCATTGAGACATAATTAATGAAACGTAAGTTCCATCACTGTATAAACAATGTATAAATTGATCTCGAAGATTTCACATGTATCGTATAGTTTGAGGGCTTTTAAAAAAATGGTTGTCTTGAGTGATAGAGGGAAAATCTTCGCGCGAAACGGGAAATGCAGTTCGAACGGCAATCAGGGAAGAGCGATTCATCGTCGCTCGGCCGAGTTTCTCGCGATGCGTTCGCCCGGAACGCCTTGGTGATCGATAGACCGAATTACCAGGTGTAACGAACAGATTCTGCCGGCCGATCGACGACGATTCGCCCTCGTAAATCTTGAGTGACCAGTTTACCGGCGACTAATAGAGACGAATTACGAACGGCGGCCACCGACGCCGCCGACCTATTAACGTTGATTACGCTTGAATGCAAATCCGCGATTGTTGCGCGTTGCCAGACGAAACTCTGACATTTTTAGCCGGGCTCAATGGGACTCCATTATTCCGGGTCTCGGAGTTCGTCGCTCTATCATGCTCTGTGAGCTCTTTTGGTCATTGTAATCGTGGCGGAATTAACGCTTCGGATTTTTAACTCTCGGACTAATTGTACTTTCTCGATGGCAGTTCTTTCGTTCGTCTGATTTTGTTGTGCTACCCTGGTGTTCGTGATCGTTTTCATGCTTTCGTTGTATAAATGCTACAAGCTTCAGAAAATCTTTATCATTGTTATTTAATCCTCTGCTCGTCTTCACGCAATACCGTGATTAGCCAAGAGGAAAATATTTCTTTTGATTTGAAGTACTTTTTATTAATTATTAGTAGTTTCTCATTATATAATGTAAGAATTGTTTTAAATAATAGTATAACAATTTTCGGTGTCGCATAGATATCATCTTTTTTGTACATTGATTATGTAGTTGATTAACCAAAATGAAGATATTTCTTTTTATCTAAAATACTTCTATTAATTATTAGTAGATTTGAATACAGTAATGTAAGAAATTGTTTTAAATAATAGTATAATAATTTTTAGTGTTGCAAAGATATCACATTTTGTGTACAATTATTAACCAAAATGAAGATATTTATTTTAATCTAAAATACTTCTATTAATTATAAGTAGTTTCTCATTACTTCTTCGATATTATTAGTTCGTAGATACGAATACAGTAATGTAAGAATTATTTTAAATAATGGTGTAACAATTTTAAGTGCCGCAAAGACATCAGCTTTTTTGTACAGGGGGGTTCATAAAATATTACAAGAAATAATAGCCGCGTTATTATTGACTATTTACCGCGGGAAGTCTGCGGGCGAAGAAAAATGTGAATTCGCACAAGCAGTCCACACTCGCTAAAAGCAAACAGAAATCAGAAGCAAATGCGACGAGTGCGGAGTGATAAAAATCGGCACGATCCGCGGAAAGCCGTAATACCCGAAGTAAATCGCGGAATTACAGTGCTCGAAAGGGTTGGAGAGCACGAAGATGAATACTCTATTAACCTTTATCCGTGCTGCAATCCGGGAACGCATAAAGTGCTGCAGGGAATCATCGCGCGTGTCCCATTTCCCTCGTCACATTGGCAGAATGCACGCGCGAATGCAGCGCTTACCCCTTCGGGGACGAGGTGTGATCCTTGATTTCTTTCTGTACGATCGACGTTGCGCGACTCTACCGTTAGACGCGGCGCGCAATAAAGATTCGTATACTATACAGAATTTTGAACACATTCCGTAAGGTTATTTAGCTGTATATAATTTAATTTCCCTACAATAAATTCCTATAGATGCTTATCACTTTATTATCTTGAAGTTGAAATCACTGGGCAGAATCATTCACTTACAATTTTTAAATTTATTAATTAAACGAAAGCTTTTTAAATTAATTTATTTTTTAAATGTAAAATATACTCGTGAATGGCTTTCATTGCCAATATATTGATGGTTTTCGAATTTCTTGTACTTTTGCACCACCAGAAATTTTAAATCATAAAATTGTCTATTTCACTGGTATCACAATACGACGCAAGATTTATTTAGTAAAAGAAGAGACAACAAGGGGTGACAAAAAGTGTAACAACAATCTGACCACGTTTAAT
>CM052327.1:8176282-8221814 GCA_028455615.1 Lasioglossum zephyrum
CTTATTGGGGATATTTGTGATTTCCATGGACCCGACTAAATCACGTACTATATCCCTACCCATACCCTCTAAAGCCCCACCACCCTTATGGACTGATCTTTTTTAAATTGTCCGACGATATTGCACGGTATCGGAGTTCGTTTCACCCAGTTCGAAAAGCACATTCGAAAAATGGCGTGGGTTAGGCCACGGAGGGCCGTCTTTCTGAAGCCGCTCCCTTGTTCTTCGCGAGGACAAAGGCGCTCGTTTGCCTCCCGGCTCGTTCACCTGTCTTCCGAGAAGCCTTTATTTGCGTTCAACAGCGCCAGCGCTATTGCTCTTGCTCGCGACCATATCCGAGGCTTGCTCCTGCCGGATATACACGTATATTACGCGGAAGAGATTACGAGAGGAACGGAATAGAGAGAGAGAGGGAGACGTTCTCCTCTCGGAATCCGCTTTCCTACGACGGAGATGAAGGGCGAGGAACGCGCGTCCCGTTTCAAAGCGATGCTGATTCGATACATCTTCCGATATGCAACTGTACCTATTGCAGCTACGATTTCAGCTTTTGTCTCTTTGAACTCTGCAATGCGAACCGTAGTGCCTAGTGTCTTCATTTACGGCTTGACTTTGCAGACGATTCGCTTTGCTCGTGTGCAACGTTTTTCTTGCAGGAAAGCTTACGATATTCTTTCGTTGGAGATCATAATCGAACGACATAGTATACGATACATTTCAAAGATAATCCTGAACACGTTTATAGAGTCCTCAGATGCAGTTTTATCTTAAAAATCATTTTCATATTCTGGGTCATGATAGACCCATTTCTCTGCACACTATTTTTTACAGAGCAGGCAGACACATTCTTCAAATATATGTGTATATTTATTAAGTACAATTTATGAACGAAATACGAACTACAGACGTTTTACAAAAAGAACTTAGTAGTCTAGATAAATCTCAGTAGGATTTATCAGAAGCGAAATGAGACTGAGAAAAGAATGCTAGCGAGAAGAAGAAATCAGAAGATATAGGTTTGATTCTGTGAGGGTGGGGGTTGTTTTAGGTCTAATGGTCAGTAAGGGATGATGTTATAAATTGCTTGAGCAGATCATGTTTAAATGATATTTAAAATTATGTTTAATATAATTTGTTCACTATAAACTATATAATTTAATATCATAATACACTGCAATAGTTTTGCTAATAAAATTCTAAAAAAATTCTAAAACTATTGCAGTGAATTATGATATAATCATATTAAATTATATTATATATAATATATAAATTATATCGTTTGTTTGACAAAACACTCTCAAACCGTTCGCTCGTACCAACCAGTCATTCACACACTCGTATCAACCAAACCTCTACTCGCTCGCACCAACCCTCAGGAATTATTCATTCACTCAATAGATGAATCATAGGGATGAAGTTCAAGGATGAGTAATAGAAGATAGGATATCGAACTGAAACGCTTAGATTACACGAGTGATTACTAATACCAGAGAGAATCTTATCGTTGGTATACAACACCGGAAACTTAATCATCGTACTCAAAATCAATCCCAACCAGAAATCAAGTCGTTCGCGATTAACCACTCGGATATCTACCGAGATAATCTTAAACAAATCGATGTTGACAATCTTTGTACCATCAGAAATGCAGAGGTCTGGCGCGATGCACTCGCCCTTGCACTGCCAGGACAACAACAACGTAGCCGGCCACGTGTTACGCAAGAATATTAGTCGGAGACGTGCAGGTACGAGCGACCGATCGAAGAAAGACAGAATCGATCGCGAACAGTGCCGACGAACTTTCCTAGAACACTGCTGGACGCAACACCGTCGTTGCGACACACGCAGTCGGTGTCCGAGGCTCGTGGAAATGTTGCACGTGGCCGTACACTATAAAATAAAGCAATACCTGTGCTCCGTTTTTCCTCGGCAGGTAATCGGTTCCTCGAATAGAAAAGTCTGGCCGTCATAGAATCGATTCGAAACGCGCCACGCAATCAACGTGCACTGTCCTTCGGTTTTTCTTTGGTCGTAGAACAATTGGTAGCAATGTCTAGGTTCCCCGACGTCGAACTTCTTTTTAAGAAAATTTACCTTTTGCAATTATTTTAACGAAAAAGCAAGGATTCGTCATTCGGGAACAATTAGTACTAGATTTACCAGACCAGACATTTTGACTGGTCGTGCAATTTCAATTAAAAATTCCTGTTACGACTTTTGTAGCTATAAGCAGAGAATATATTTTATATGATATATTTTATGATATATTATATGTGATATATTTTATGATATATTATATATATTATGAATATATTTTATACCAGTACCAGTGAAAATTACTGGTGCATGTTTCTATGAAGAAATTCTGTGATTAAATGAAATTGGGACAGCTATAACAATTGATGGGTGTTGCAATGTTTTATCGGCACAGATAAAATTGAAATTAAGATGTAAAAATACTTCGTTGCAGTATAAAAATAAAATTGAAATTCGACAAATTACGAGTCTCTTTCATTTACATGAATCATCCCTTTCGGATAGCAACAATTCGCCTGTGACGTTTAATAAATTCTTGAAGAATTTTAAATATTTCGATAGGAATCATTTATTTATTAATTTAATTCAAGTGCCGCGTTATAAATATTAAAAATTCATTCTGCAGTCTTATTTATTTATTTTTATGATGTCTATAAATCCATTTATCTATTACAATTAATATATATTGTTCAACTTCTTTTCTCATTTTTTAAGAGTGAATAAAACCTTGAAGCCTCAATAAATAGGTAGATTTAAATACCTGGTAAATTTAGTGTTAGAGCTAATAGAGGAATGGACACAGATTGTGACAGACTTTTTAGATCAGGATCGTGATATCGATCACCTAAAGATCGACACCAGCAAACCTACAACTCTCTCTCTCTCTCTTTTCTATTATTCCTCAAGGACCAGAATGGAATGAAAAGGGCGATCGCCGAGGGTATTTCCCCCTCTCTCTGTTTCGAAGGAAAATATTGGGAGAAACGTCCCCGTGGCACCGACGACTGATTTCTCAGCAAACAGAGAGTTAAACGACGAAATCACCGCGAAGCAATCGGGATCGATGGGCGCGATAGTCAGCTTCTCCTCCAAACAAACACTCCCGTGTATTTTCGCTGGACCACGAGTACTGAATAATTTACTACGGTTATTAAAGCAAGCAGGAATTTTTTGTGAAGAATGTCTGAGCTCTGGGACATCCGAAGAATTGATAGGGGAATCGGAGTTTGAAGAGACCTCGAAAACATTTCATTTAGTCGCGACTTGTTCGATGAAATTTGAATAGAGACACCAGAGTGGATTTTAAAATTGCTGATATGTTTGCGTTAGCACTATTTGTTTTCTCAGCAGTCTTTTAATTAGTTCATTTTTATTTAGCCCCGCTCGTTTTATGAAATATTGATAGAGGCTGCACGGACTGGATTTTTAAAATTGCCATTTGGTTTGGGGACAGTCCTCGCAATAAAAAAGGTTTATTTAACCCGACTCGTTTTATGAACTTTAAACAGAGACTGCATACAGTGGATTTTTAAAATTATTGATATATTTATGGTGTGTTATTTGTGTGTCTTCACATTTAGACGATTTTATTTAATCTGATCCTGTTAATTGAATGTAGAGAGAGAGAGAGACTGCAGAATGAATTTTTTAAATGGTTATTTTTTGATAGCTGCCACTATTTCTATCTGCGACAGACTTCATAATTCAACATGGCCAATTTGGGGTTGCTGTACCATTATTTATATTATATCAACGACAGACTTCATAATTTAGAGATTTTATTCAATTTATCAAATATGAGAAAGAGACTGACGAGACTGAATTCTAAAATATCTAATTTTTGGTTGTTCAGAGTAGAAATTCTATTTAACCGCAGTCCAGAGCAATTTCCGCATTCGATTAGCATAAATTCCGATTTTTCGATTGCCAGTATCGCCGCAAATACCGTTACGAAGCTCTCGATGGGTAAAGTGGCGATTATGAAACAACATTGCAGCCAAAAATCGCCGGCGCATCTGTCGATTACAGACTGCGCTGAACTGGAATTTTGCAGAAAATAGATTTCGATAATGAAATTACATTCTAGAGCACTCTAAAGTGATGGCCGCGGTGAAAATACGAGTACTGCAGTTTTAACAACGAAGAATCTCGATTAAATTTATTCGAGAATCTGCCCACGTTGTTTTCACTCGGTCATATTTACCTTCGGCCAGGAAATATTCAGCGAGTCTATAACCAAACGTTACCAAAATTCTGGGAGAAATGAAAAATATAATTTCGTGTGCCGAGATGAATTTTGATCGGGACGATACAATTAAACGTTGCGATTTTACGAGCTGTTCGATCAACGGAGACCGTGCTCTCGAGAATACACGAAATTCACACCGCGTTTGAATTCGTCCTCGCGTTACCGAAAGAAAACAGCGAATGTTAAGAGATTACATATTGGTAGAAGGTAGCGGCGACCGAAACGGCCATCGACGAGCTCGAAACGATAATATCCGTCGGTTGCTATCCGCTCGGAAAATTTATATTTCAACACGCGACACGCCCGCACGGTTTTATAGGTTACAGAAACCAATATTTTAAATCAGTTTAATGGACGCTGGTTGCGGTATCGCTAAACGGACCCGCGGATATCAATAGAAGACCGGTCTGCCGTAATATACATCAAAAATACCTATCCACGGTGTCTCGGATAAACTTCCATTATGTTTTTCACGTTGACTAATAGCTTGTCAACTGCGGAATCCACATAAATCGAGTTCGTCAAACCCCGAACACGATGTGGCAGCATCCTCGGAAAACTAGTTTATTTCGAACGTTATTTCGTCCGAAGGACCAAACATTTTAGAACATGGATAGAATTAATTTGATTAGTTATTCAAATCAATTGCAAGATTTGTACCAAACAGACAGACAAACAGACAGGCAAGAAATGGAGCTAATAAAAACGTGGTGAAATCATTGAAAGATTAAATCTACAGTCTCCGTGTACACATTAAGAACGAAACATTTAAAAACATGGATAGAGTTAATTTGATTAGGATGTAATTTGAAATCAACATCCGGAAGTTAATTTCAAATCAATTGCAAGATTTGTACCAAACAGACATACAGACAAACAGACAAACAGACAAACAGACAAACAGACAAACAGACAAACAGACAGACAAACAGACAAACAGACAAACAGACAGACAGATAAATAGACAAACAAACAGACAGACAGACAAACAGACAGATAAACAAACAGACAAAGAGACAGACAAACAGACATGCAAGAAAATGAGCTAATAAAAAAGTGGTGAAATGATTGATAGACTACAGGAACAATTTTGAAAGGAATTTCAATTACGCATAAAAATCGTATGAATTAGCGGGCAGCAGAAGGTAATTCGGGTGGCAGACTAAAAACGCGACACCGCGATAAAACATTCGCGGCAGCCTCGCGAAACAATTAGAGGAAATCATCGGGTCGCGGGGGTTTCGAGGGGCGTGGCGGGTCGTTTAATGGTTTACATTTGTTCCGGCTGATTACCGCAGTCCTTTCTCGCTCAGGGCGTCTAGCTTCCCGGGCAACTTTCCTTAATCGACTGCGACTGGAAATTAATTACGAACCGTTCCGCTCCGCGCGCGCCCGCCCAGAGCCCGGGGAAAATGAATCGGCACGAATTAATGGAGAGCAACCAGCGCCGTGACTCTCTTCGGAAAACCATGCTCCCTCTCTCTCGGCCGAGCGTGGAAACCCATCGTCGCCCATGGGGTTTCCGGATCGAGAGAGAAGATCAGCAGCGTCGGTCGCGTCGGATCGAGTTTTTCAAAGGGAAACTCGAAACGAGTCGAGATATCTTGTCGATCCGACGCCCGGAAAGACGGGCTCTGCGGTCGGAAGAAAAGGAAAATCGCGCTCTATCTTTCCCGTCCGTCGTCGTTTTAATATCCCGCAAGAGGAATGCCGGGGAAACAGGAAAAAAGACGAATGCCGGAAAGGATTTCTCCTCGGCGTCCTCTTCCCGTCTCGCCGAAGGAAAGTCGATACTCGATCACCCGCGGCTGCTTTTCTTTAATTCTTAATGCTGCCCGACCTCGGAGCTACGCCTCTTCCCAAATAACCGGGGAAAATCGATCTTTCCAGATGTCCTTCGATGACACAATACGGAACTCTGATTGTGGTTACGCCATTGTTCCTAGTACTTCAAGTAAGTATTGTAGAATTTTTATTTTCCAGCTGTTCCATTGAAGTTCACTGCTCTCCGGTTTGAGCAGCTTTTTCTCTCAAGTAACGAAAGAGAATAACACAAAATTAAGGAATGTAACCCTGCTCGTGGTTATTGTGTTATAGTATTGTTGAAATCTGTGAACTTTTATTTATTATATTTATTATTTAATTTACGCAAAATTTGTTTTTTATATTTTTAACACGAACCCATATAAAGAATTTTTGAACAATGTTTTCCAAATTGTTTTTCGCGTCACGTAATAAATTAATTAGAAAGTTAATTACAAATACAAAGTGTACCAATATTATCCTGATTCTCTGCATAAGATTTTATTACTGTAGTTTTTGCTGTGCTTAAACTACCAGGAACGTATTAAAATTCAATCAACAATTTTATTACACAGATTGCTTTTTTGCCGATCGTCTCGATATAATTAATAGCAGAACCAAACGATTTTTCCACCCTTGGCGTGGTAGAAACGCGTAGCTGGAAGCTGCTTTAATATGAATTATCGAAGGATCCGTTCGGTCCAGCGGCTCGATGTTAATAAAAATGGCAGCTGGCCGGCCATAAAGGGCTAAAAACATGGCCCGATCGTAGACTTTCTTTGTAAACCGCCGGGCATAGTCGCCGTAGCCCGGGTAAAACGGCTCCCAGAGATTTTCTCGCGGCTCGATCGCTTATCGACTTTAATTAACGCCGAGCACCTGGAACAGCTGCTCGTTGGCTCTCGCAAATAAAAGTGCGCAATCACCGAGGGCCGACCTACCCTCTCTCTTTTTTACCTTTACCCTTTCCCTTGTAAACAACCCTACTTTTCATTAGGTTTAATTAGTTACCTGTAATCGAGTTCATTTCCGCTGTGAACCAGGACAAAATGCTACGCGATTCAATGTCGATCATCCTGACCGATATCTGTCGATCAGAGTCACGACGATCTCGATGGTGGACGGTTGATCGACGCGTGGAGGGCTTGTTGTTTTGTTCACGCGAAAAACACGAACCGCAGGAATAAATTCCCAAACGGGCCGCATTTATCGCGATCCCGGTCGCCGCGACGCTGGAATTGCGATCGTTGATCCTGGGACAAAACCGGTGCTTTATGGGGTCGGGGAATTCCTCGAATCTTGCAGTCGAACCGTTCAAATTATTTGGTTACACTGGCCATTGTGTAGTATCAATATTCAGCGAGTAAGTAATTTTTTATATTCGATCGCAATGTTAAAAAATTATGAAACACCACCTTTCTTCTCCCGAGAACTATTGAACATTTTTAATAGCAAAACGTGGCCCCAATTACTCTGATTCAAATCCGAATCGACACGTTTGGGTATGCTTACAAATATTGCTAGAGTTTGTAGTTTGTAGAATTTGATCGAACCGTTGCGCCGCGAAAAATAAAATTCCAATTCAACGAGTAATTTTAGATTCGAAGAATTTTTTGCGTTCGAGCCAGAAACGATATACAGAGTGTCTCAAAATTCCTTCAACATCAATTGTGGATTCTTGAGATCATTTGAAGCAATATTTTTCTTTGCAAAAATAGTGTCCACTTATTTGTTAAGGAGTTATTAACGAAAAACACAGATGGCCAACTGACAGATGGCGCTCCGGGCGGACTGTTCCAACACGCGTCTAGGTCGCGCTCTGATTGGTCCATGTTTTTCGTTAATAACCCTGTAACAAAGCCGCGGACGGTATTTTTGTAAAGGAAAATATTGCTTTAAATTGAATTTTGAGACACTTATATAAATAATTTTTACATTAGATTTCTAGAGACTCTCCATATATTTTTTGGATGCATCCTTCACGAACATCTGCATATTTTTAAATTATATTTGCATTGATCAAGGCAATGCGCGAAAATAAATGGTAAAATCGAGTTACGCGGAAGAGGTCAGAGGTCAGGAGGTACACGAATAAGAATCATTGGTGAATTTTTATAGAAAGGATCTAAGGAAGTGTGGGAGACTTTTGCTCCGCCTCATTTTGCCGGGACCATCGATTGGGACCATTAGCGGAAGAAGTCAGATTCCGTTCGAGTTTTCATTAACCAAGTTTGTCAGTGAAAGCGAGGATTCGCTGAGTCAGTCCGCTGTTTCATGGGACTGGGGCAAGCTTGTGTCGGGAATCACTTGCGGGTGGATTTTCCCGCGAAATTTCCAGACCTGCCGGAACCCGAGGTTTTCCGATGCGAGGTTTTCGCGGCGGAAACGCGTCAGCCCGGCCCGTAGAATTTGTTCGGCAAGTGAAACTGCCGGCTGAAATCGGCCGCGAGCAGCTCCAGGAAACTTTTGATTCGCCTGTTCCACTTCTAACGAGAGTTACACAGAATTTATAGAAATGTTTTTGCCCTGCGAAAAACAACCAGTGAAATATCCGCACGGTTTCAGCGGCCACGTTTCAGAGTTGCGCGAAAAATGAATTGCCACAGTCTGCGTACGAAACGGACAATCGAGAAATGTATTTACTCCGGCAATTTCGAAGAAAAAGGTAGACGAACAATTGTTAAAATAAGAATTCAGAAATTAATTTCTACTAACTTCTACTGAGTAAACACAAAATTATGTTAGGAACAGTGACACGAAAAAAATGTTGATAATTTACTAAACGTTGAAAATTTAATTTATAATTATTTCTGGTTTTTTTAAACATTTAGTAGAACACTCAGTATATTTTTCAAACACAAAATTCTCTTGAGAAGGATCCAAAATCGGATCGAAACGTTGAGAAAAATTTTATAGATTTATATTAGAAATTATGTTTAACAATTCTGATAAAATTTGTCTTGATCTTCTATGATTAAATAAATTGTTTTGAATCTGCCCGTCTCTCATGGCTTTTTGCGTGGCACTCAACGTGTTAATGAACTTATTCTACATTCTATTGTGCAGCTGTATCTTTCCAGAGAAAAGCTGCAAGAGCTCTCCAATAAAAATGTAAATTCGTGAAATTAAAAAGTTCTTCGGTCAATCTAAAACCGCACAGTGTAAATATAAAAGCGGAAAGTTCTGCAGCTGATTTAAAAGTGCGGAAAGTATATGCTCAGATACGAGTAGATTGACCGGGAGCGTTGCATCTAGAACGAAGATAAATTTCCCCAAAAAAAGAAAATCGTATTCGGATCTAAAGAGGCACTAACCGTTCCATGGACGATCAGCTGCGACATTAAAAAGTTCTATGGTAGAAAAAGAGGAAGCAGTGTCTCCGGTGTCGTCTCGCGGCGGCTGCATTCGTAATAACGATAACATTAATTGTTATCGCGATCGTCGTGAAATTCTGGCACGGCGCCGGCTGCGGAGGAAAAAATCCCCGGGAAAAGCGAAGCTGGAACGGAATGGGCCTTAATGGCCACCATTTAGACGTTGGAGAACGTTCGTCGACAGGGCCGGGCATACGAAGGACGAAAGCGAACCGGTCCCAGAGGATTTTCCCGCCGACACAATCCCTGTTCCTGTTGAAAATCCGCGCGGCTGTGTACAGCGGGCTGCATACCGCTAGGGAGCGACATAGGCGTCACCCTTGCCTAGCCGGTATTCTAATGCTTCCGATAGCAGCATGTTTCCAGAGGTTCTTTAACGGCGCAACCACTCCGGGGATTTTATCCTGGCTGGAATCATTTCGACGTCTTTATGCTTTCCCTCGATTTTAACTGTGCGTTCACTTTGATACGGTATTTTCGAGTCCTGTTCGAGTTTTTCCAATTTGCGGACATTGCAATAAAAATCGTATGAAATATTATAGATATATATTTTATATATGTTGCGTATCTGCCACCATGGACGAAAACTTAGTTTTCTGTAACTCATTATTCAGTTAAAAAACAACACGTGTTTATATATCTTAATTTTGTCTTTAAATTTTTCATAAAGCAGATTAGTAATTTCTTACTGTATTTTTTGACCTTTGTATTTAAATCTGTTGTTATTACAATAATACTGAAATTTCTATTAAAATTTACATTTGTTTTTAACAATCTTACGATGGATAATGAGAACAACATTTGAAATATTATAGAATTATTCCTTCACGAACGAGAGACTTTTTTAATGAGGTAATATTAGGTTTATGTGCCTTATGTTTTCGTCCGGATAATAATTACCAATGCCTTCGTCCTTTGAAATTAATTGCAGGACTTTGTGCTTTAATGGTAGATGCTAATTCTGCGGTTAGGTGTAAAGAACGAAAAAAAGGGTTTCTAGGACGTTACGACCCGCGGTTTCCGAGAACCGAGCGCGACACGAGATGCAGTTGCAACACGCACGACCTTCGAGTCGACTCTCGCTTGGAATCGCCTCGATTCCTCGAAACACTGACGTCGATTGCATCATCGGCTCGCCCAATTTCCCGAACAGTCTTTCAGTCGCATCACGCTGAATTGCGAACTTTCTCTTTCAGTCGTTTCGCAGTAACCGTTGCATTTTCATGAATTTATTGGGAAAGTAATTTTTAACCGTCGTAACATCTTTTTCTTGAAATTTTCTTGGGTCGATAGGTCGTTAATTTCCAACGTAAAATATCACTTATGAATTTATTTTCGACAGACAATTTTAATTTTGTCTTTTTTATTTTTATTGTCTTAATTATATATATTATTGTTGTATAAATTATTATACTTTAAACCAACTGACAATTCCAAAACTATGTTTGCAAAAATGCAAAAATAAATACAATTTTTACTTAAATTTTCTTTAGTTCATTCTTCTATATGTGGAAATTAATTCTCGAAAAAATCAATAATATGATTAATTTTGTAAATGGACGCAACTTAATTTCTTTTTCCTGAAGTTTATTTTTAATAAATTTAGAATCATTCGCAAAAAAGTCATTTACAATTTTTTTATAATATGAAGACAATTTTAAATTTAAATCTATTTTTTTTAAATGCAAAATATATTCATGAATGTCTTTTATTGGAAATATATTGATGGATTTCGAATTTCTTGTAGTTTTGTCTCCCTCCAGAACAGCCTTAATCGCTAAACGGTGACGACGAATAAAAGTGATATTAATTCCACGAATGATTTCCCGTTCACTACATTTCTGCGCTCGGGACGCGAAAACAATCGAAGGCTCGTCCCTGCTCGACCAGGGAGAGGATCAGGATGAACTCTGGACGTTTTTATCTCGACGAAAATCCGTTTCGGTCAGACGGAAGACCCGTTCCGCTCGATATCAGACGCATCCGCGGTCGGCGATTTTAATAACCGTCGTTTCGACGTCGATTCCAGATTCGTCGATTCCGGCCGAATGAAATTACCATTCCCACCCCCGTCGATCCCGCGACTTCCACTCTCCTCCCACTCTTTTTCTCTATCAGGAGAGATCGATAGCGAACGAGGGAGATTATTCAACGACACTCTGAAAAACCGTTTCCATGGAAAAACTGGGACGTGGGGGCTAAACCGCGGACCAATACCATCCCTCTGTTGTAACCAACCGTGTTCGGTGAACTCGATTGCTTATATTTTTTACCTTGATTGTCTTCCCTGTTTCAACGTCTTCTTCAAGTAAAAATGAGAAAATACATATTTTTAATTGATCATTGTATCTATTAAAGATGCGACCATGGATATTTAATTTAAGGAGCAGGACATTCAGAAATCCCACAGGAAAAAGCACTTTCATTTTTTAGGGGGAAACTTTTCTAATTTTTCTTTCTCTAAAAACCTAATTCAACATCTTCTTCAAGTAAAAATGAGGAAAAAATACATATTTTTTATTGATCATTGTATCTATTAAGGATTGCGACCATGGATATTCAATTTAAGGAGCAGTACATTCAGAAATCCCACAGGAAAAAGCATTTTCATTTTTCAGGGAAACTTATCCAATTTCTCTTTCTTTAATTTATTTAAAAAAATAAATTAGCCAAAACGAACAGCATATAATTTTTATTATATACATTAAAATTTCAATTCTTTAAAAGCATTTGTAAGGGTCGATGATTATTTTAACCTCACTAAAAGTATTAAACAAAAATGTAGCTCACAACTGGTGTACAAAATTTTAATTTTCTGTTAAGATCCTTCGTCCGTCGGTGAAAAGTCGTTCTCAAGAAGAGTATGGAATATCGAGCATACTTACACGGGAAATGATTGCACGGTGAAAAGACAACTGGTCAGCAGGGCGATTTCGCGATAAACATTAAGCGTGTATCGAAATTACAGGTCCGCGAGGAAGAGAACGATAGATAGAGAGCGAGAACAGGTGTGTATAGTTGGCGTCGCGTTTTCTGTCGATGATTTCCATAATCAGAGCATAAATCGCGACGATAATGACGCGGCGATCGAGCCGTCAGAAGCGTTTCCGCGTCTCCGTGCCGTGCAATTTCCGAATATCCTAGCGAGAACCCCACCCCCTTTGATGCCCGTAATATCATAGACGCATGCGAGCCGATATTCAGCACAGCAGATTTAATATCGTCCCGCGTATTTACTTGACAAGCTCTCCCCTGCGCGCTTTCTATCGGCTTCGTTTACTTGGAAATCGAGCGTGTTCGACGTTTCTGCCACCCGATTACCCGGCTCTGTCAGCCGCGTCGCTCGACTATCCAAATTACAACCATTTTCAGTCGATTGTCGTTAATCCTCTGTCGAATAATATTCAACCGATTTGATTTAAAACATTGAATAAACAGCAGGATAAAATTTATTCTACATTCGGTCTCTTCTTCTTACGTCGTGTTGCAATAATTTCACTCGCAATCGAATTGTTAGCTGACGTAAGAAATAATAAATTCTGCGTACTTCGATTTCGATGAAATTTTAATATGTTATGCAGCAACATATTCTGAATAACTTTTCCTTTTACAATGTAGGAGGGTCGCTTTTAGTTTTTGAGATATTTGCAAAAAACTATCGCTGATACTGTATTGAATTTTTCGTATTCCTGCACGCTTCGCGGCCTGTATTAGCGATAGTCTTTTGCAAATATCTCGAAAACTAAAGGCCATCCCCCTATATTGTAAAAGGAAAAAGTTGTTCAAAACTGTACGCAGATCTTTTCTATATAATTAAAATGTACGTTTTGGGACACCCTGAATATAACTCATGTAACTTTGATTCTTATTACTCGAAAAAAATCACACACGTTCTTGAATCGGCGATAAATATTCATGCAGAATTTGAATTGAAAAAGTCGAGCATTTTTTCCGGAATAATTCGGAAAACCGAGTAGTAACGGCTTCGAGAAGCAGAATACTCCCTTGAAAGTTGGAAACGAGAGTCTATCGCGGAATTCCGCTAGGTCCTGGAAGTGCAACTCGTTCAGGGGCATCGAGTATGGTCGGAGGTGGCCTGGTTGGTGTCCCGCTGTCGGCCTGGATAGTATCTCGTATAAATATAATAAGGCGGGGGCGGCAGGTGCGATCGATGGATCCGCTCCAACGGCTCGAGACCGTTCCCCGAATCGTAGACATTAGGAGTGGGTTCTTGGAACGGCGTCATTTCACGGTTAACACGCGGGCTCGACCGCGAAACTCTCTCTCTCTCTTTCCCCGACGCTCTCTGCCTCACTCTCTTTCTAGGTTTTCGCGAGCTGCGCCTAGACGCCTCCCCTTTCCAGGGAACGGCTCCCTCGGGAATTCGATTGTCGTCTCCTGGAACCTTGCCCTTATTATATCTGTCGGCGCGCAACTGGAAAATTTATCGCGGCTTCGGCCTCGGCAACTGCAATTTCTCCGGTCTAATACACCAGGCGCTATCGTTGCGCCACTTTTCTCTATCTCTAGCGAAACCTACCTGCGCTCGCTCCCCCTCCTGCCATTTCTCTGATCCACTGCGGATCTACCTTCATCCCCCACCAATACCCTCGACAGTTATCATTTACCAGACGTGAAGCTACCAGAATTGCATCGAAACATAAATTCGGATTTCAAACAGTGCTAAACGTGACTTTCTTTTTTTACATTTTTTATTAATAAAAATAATATATGAATCGTGTGTTGTTATTTTTATAAAGCTTCTAACAGCAGAGGTCATTAGTAGTATTAACCCTCGTGCGATCCTCAGAAATAGTTGCATGAAAGATTTTATGATACTTTCTTACCCATTTTTGCTTCACTCTTTAAACTATAATAAACTTTGCTTCATTCATCACGTCCCATGTTAGAAAAATACAACTCACAACACAGATAAATTGGTCCAATGATTTTATAGTATGTAAAAATAGTAAATGGGTGAATTTTCACCCTGAGGAACGTATGAGGGTTGAAATTGTTATCATTAATTAAAAGAAGACAATGTACCGATATTCGTAAATGTTGTTAATGTTAATCACTGTTTTAAATTGCTCCATAAATTGCTCCTTCTGTGATAAATGCAGAGAATCCACAGTCTGGATCATTTCCACAGTGGAACAATTGCTATCGATCCGGGAAACTAGTTGCAATCGACAAGGCATCGAAGCTCGAAACAAAACGAGTCGCAAAAGGGAATGAGTGGTCCGATAAGCCGAAACAAAGTGCGGGAAGAGCGGAAGCGTTGTTTAACCGGAAGCGGGGAGCGGAAACGCGTCCGTCTCTTTCGTAGAATGCAGAACTTCCGTCGCCCGGTTCGGCAAAATTGGATCTCCGTCATTCTGACGGAGGGAATTCCCGTCGATCGATCGGCGGACCGTGAAAATGCGCGGCGGTTCCTCGAACGTAAATATTATTTCGAAACGGTAACACGGTTACCCCCGGGGCGCAATACTTTCGTTCCGCGAAAGAAGAGGCAGGACTTGCAACGAGGAAAGAAGAGAAAGAACCACACGATATTCGTCTGGCGAATTTCTCGAATTATTGACAGGACTCGAACAGAAAAAGAGAGAGAGAGAACTCCGAGACCCGGATGCCGAGCAAATTTACGAGCGGACACACCGTCGAAAGCTCCTTTTTCTATCTATCGGCACTCGGAAGTCGCGTTTTCGGAGCTATTTGCCATTTCGTTACGATCACCCGATTTCCGGACTGCGACCGGTCGATCCGATTGCTTAGGCTACTGCACTGTCCTCCGCAATAGCGTTTTTCTTGCTGTTCGATCGTTCAATTCCTCCACCGAAGAACGTATTGTATGGAATTGATTGAATTAATTAAACCCCCACAGTGTTGATCGACTGACGAATTTTTGCTTTGTTTTCTGGATCCGTTAATATAGAGAGTTAACAGCTTTATTGATTAAACAATTGCTGGCTGGTCTCGTTCATTTTCATGATTAATTCGTCGATTGTATTAAAAATGAAACGTAGTATATTGCAGCCGTTGTGGTTTTCCCTTCGAAACTTTTTGGGAACGGGCAATTATTATTTTTTTTTAATGTATAAAATTGTTTTTTATTACATCTCGACAATAGCTGTTTTTTAATGAAACAGGTATTATATCCATTTCAAAGATAAAACATTAAAAATTATATATAAACTCACAATTTCCGAAATAGAAGCTATGGGGAGTCGGTAAAAATATCTTGAAATAAATATTAATAAAATAAATATTAAAACATTCGAATATCTTGTTAATTTTTATCAGTGATAGATACTTAATTTAAGAGCTACATTCACCTTATAGAGAATATTTGGAGTATTATGTGGAAAGGGTCGAACATGTTGCGAATTTGAGTCAGGGGGACAATATCTTATCGGTACTGAGCTTATGGTATTTACGAGATGGCTGGGGCACAGAATCGATCGAGCGAGGAGACAAAGCGCACGGCGGTTCATTAGCGAGTACCGATTAATAATCAGGCGGCCGCGAAATTACGAAAATATCGGCGTCGGTGATCGGTGTTTGTCCTGCGCTACTCCGGTCGTTAGAACGAGGATTTACGGCCGGGGGCCAGGGATGTAATTATGCCACGGGACCCGGAGCTGGAAGCGATGCTCGAAAATCGGAGCAATTAAAGAGGAGCGGCCCGGCAATTATTCCATAGGGGGAGACGAGGTGGAGAGGGTCGATCGGTTAATGCTCGATAAAATACAAAATCGCGGGGCCAGGGGGTTAGACGCGTCCTTGGGGCAACGATGGTAATTAAATGCGCGTCGTTAATTAAAAACTGTGTCCGAGACGAGGGAAAAGTCTTCTTACTTCGATACCCGGTGAGCTACCTTTAATTAATCTTCCGAAAAAACCGATTCGCTTCGAGATACGATACTGCACAGTGGGGTACATTTTTTTTACTTTTTTATTTAAGGAAATCTCATATGCGATTTATTAGAACATAGTATATATTACATTGTAATACAGCGCATATAAAAAAACAAGAACATTAGGGAAGTTAAACAAAAAGGAAACATTATTAAAATAAAACCTTTAGTTAAAATAAAATTTCTAAAAAAACACTGTTCATGATGTTGTTAAATATTAAAATGCATTTTTGATTTTTTTTATTTTTTTTTTTATTGAAAGCTTAAATGAAACTCCCTATAAGGGGTTATAAAGCTATACATTATTAGAATACATTTTATAATTAAACATTAGTAATGTCGGTGTAACAGAACATATTAAATATTGTATACTACCTTAAGTACATAATAACACAGTGGGTACAAAAAAAACATCAAGTACATAACTTAAATCTTTAGATTACATTGCTTGAAAAAATTTAAAAGAAAATGACATGCTTGAATATTCGGTTCATAAATTAACGATCTAATGCTTAAGGGTGGGAACAAATTGAGCTTTCTTAGTTTGTTCATAAGATCAGCTCTTTGAGATTCGAGCAAGGTACATTGCCAAACTATATGGTTAAGGTCTTGAACCTCATTGCATTTTTGATTTGATAATGTTATAGCCAACATTAAGACGAATACAACGACCTACTATATTAGAACTTTAATACTAAATTATATTAATTCAACATAATTTAGATGTAACCCTCCACTGCCACGATTTTTCAAGGGTGTTTAATAATTTGAAGAAATATATTTGCAAAAAAAAAATTGAACAGTATTTAATCATCCACAAACTTCCCTATATAAAATTTCGAAAAAAAACTGTTCATGATGTTGTTAAATATTAAAATGCATTTTATAATTTGATAATGTTATAGCTGACGTTAAGACGAATATAACGACCTACCATATTATAACTTTGAGCAGTTAAATAATTTTTCGGGTGAAATGCAGCAGTGCTACGTTGTCCAGGAAAAATCTGGTTTCTCCCTGAGGGTGATCCGGGCTCCGAATCCGTGTTTCCCCGGGGCACCAGCGTCGTCTTTATTAAAAATCCGTATTCAAAGTCGGCTCGTAAGAAAAGCTCGTAAAACCACAAACCCGCGTGCACGGTTTTAATAAAGGAATTTCTGATACGAGCAAACAATCGCTCCTCTTTCGCGCCGGTAAGCGGTTTCTTCGGGGACCACGGACCGCGCCATTGTTCCCTCATGGTTGCCGAGTTCATTATACAGTCACCGTGGAAAGTATTTGTCGAAGTGCGC
The DNA here is from genome assembly GCA_028455615.1 of Lasioglossum zephyrum. Classification (NCBI taxonomy): domain Eukaryota; kingdom Metazoa; phylum Arthropoda; class Insecta; order Hymenoptera; family Halictidae; genus Lasioglossum; species Lasioglossum zephyrum. The sequence continues at coordinate 8,193,954 of CM052327.1, forward strand.
GCGGCGAGCCGCGTCGATTTTTTGACGCAATAACTATTTCATTCGGCGAGCCTCCTCAATGGAGGGTTTGACTCAACAGCGATTCACAGAGCACGAAAAAAAAAGAATTTTCAAGCGGCATTCATATTGTCGAATATTTTCCCGCAAAAATATTTCACAATTTTTTTTATAGAAGTTTCCGAAGGTATTCATGTCGTAAAATATTTTATTACCGGTTGCATTTGTCGGAAAATAATTGACAATATGTTCTAAAGAATTTGTAATAGGCAGTCGCGTAGTCAAACATTTTATAAACGGCCGTGTGTACCTCGCAGAATGTTCGACAATTTTTTGAAGAATTTTCTATCGCGTGTAATTGACTTCCATTGAAATCGACAAAAGTAATCAAGTCTTATTGAAATCTGACAAACGTAACAGAACTTTATTAAAATCTTGTGCTCGCAATAATTATTTCCTTAAATTAGTTCCGGCATAATAGTATAATTTTATTAAAGTCATACCAGTAAACAATTCGCTTTTATTAAAGCGGTACCGTCGAGATCGTTCCAACAAAAGTGACGTAATTATTCAATTATTAATTATTCAAATAATACTCTTCTCGAAGTAGTACTGAACAATCGTACCAACAAAAGCGTTTTAATTAAGAGCCGACAGAGGACATTCCTCGAGAAAACTCGAACAAAGACCGTTCGACGGAAGCATCAGTCGAAAACAAAATGTCCTCTCGCTAAACTGGAAGCAGGCCATACATAGCTTTTAAAAATAATATGAGAAAAAGACATAGCTCCAGAGTTCCCGCTCCCGTAAATGGCGGCTATCGATTCCGCGACGCATTTCCAGCGAACAAGGAAGAAATAGCATAGTTCTGTATCTCGGCGACAGGCTGGAGCCCCATCGAAGCCGTTCAGCGTGTCCACGGATTTCCGAATCGTAGAAGAAAAGCTGTCGGCTGTTTTGCTCCGGGGGCCAAAGCGGAATAAAGTAATCCGTAATGCAGCGGATAAGAGACTCCGTTGAAAGGGGGTGGTTTAGAGGGAGTGGGGGTGCTTGGAAAAAGACGAAGCAAAAGAAGAAAGGGAGGTAGGGTGAGCCTTTTAGGCAGGCGGGCCACAGATCCACGGGGATCAAAGGGATCCAGGATCCACGGGAACTGTCCCCGGCACAGAAAATGATCTCTCGCCGATTTCCTCGGGTAGGGGACCGGTCGCCATCGCGATCGTGAATCAAGAGAATCTCCCCACGAAGTAGAGAAAGGAAATCTTTCGCGCGACTCGATTTCCCGCGGCCACGCCACGTAAATCCACTTTCTCACTGGCTGCCGGCGAGATCAAAGCTCGATGGGATCCGGTAGTCCGACCAGCTCAAAGGACCAGCGAAGCCTGTGTGTGTTTCGTCTCGAATCGATTGGAGACCTCGTTCGGGACCAGCCGACGCAACGCGAACCGCGGAAACGCTGCCAACTCGATCGCGAAACTCGCGCAGCTTTGAGATTCTGCTGTTAAGGAAGTCAGTGAGATCCTTTATGACGTGGTTGAGGTTCGTTAATGAGTTCCGTTGATCCGTTTCGCTGAGGAACGCAGGAAGAGCCGAGCTAACTTTGTCTGAGATGATTGTAGCCCTGAATTGCCCTGATGAGCATCGGCATGGCTCTCTGGAGGAGCTGGAGCTGCGAGGCCACGCCTACTGTGTCCTGATAAGAACATGGGTGGCAAAAAAAATAGAAAGAAAGACCAAAAAGGCCACGACTATTGTATAGGTCAGATTTTATTTTGTATAGGGGAGAGGAGATTCTTAAAACCGCGGGCAACGAGGCCACGCCCACTCAGCACGTTTTATACGTGGAAAATGGGATTTATTCAGAGATGAATTTTTAGTAAACTCAAGTTCCAAGCTAAACCTAAGCATAAGTTGCTACAGACTACTTAATTGGCTCCTCTAAATCCAGGAGCTATGAGCCACGCCCACTCAGCACGTTTTATACGTGGAAAATAAGATTTATTCAGAGATGAATTTTTAGTAAACTCAAGTTCCAAGCTAAACCTAAGCATATTACTTAATTGGCTCCTCTAAATCCAGGTGCTACGAGGCCACGCCCACAACATTTTATACAAACAACGAGATAGTGATCTGCAGAACGGAATTGTTGAAATTCATGCGAGAGATAGAATGTAAATCTAGACGTTAATTTGTGAAAACGGAAAATAAGCATAACTTGATCCCCTTTATCAAAGGGTTTATCATGTTCGTACAATATTTATGCTGTGCTAACTGTGTTTAAAATATTTGTTTCACTATGTTTATTCGCAGCAAGAACTGCTGCGAATACGTTCTCATTCGCAGTGCAATTATTAGGTTACGGAAGTTTATGCATTTCAAAAGCGTACCGAGTTTTATTTATATGCTTTTCGAATCAAACGAAATAAAGATTTCAGTAGAATTTAACATACTGCGAATGTTAAAATAAACCATGCGAAGTCCGCTGTGCTGGAATCGCGCTATCTCTCTTTCTAGTTGAAGTACCTCCCGAAATTGGGAATTCGTTTTTCGAGAGGCTGAAACAAAATTCTATCGCTCACATATGACATGAGCCATAATTTTTCCTTTACCTTGCAAGCTTCAAAAGCTCTTATCATTGTAATCATTACTGCAAAATATTTATATTGAAAATCATCCGACAGAGAATGCTTGTTCAAAAAATAATCCTCGCTGTCAAAATTGAATATTAAATATACAATAATATTTTTTGTAAGCTACAAATTGTTTTCAGTGTCTGAAGATAGGCAAAGTATGTTTTCGTAAATCTACTTGAAAAAAAGCTTCATTTAATATTTTAATATATTCGAATGTATATTCATTAATTATTTTAATATATTCGAATATATAATCATTATTATATTCATTTAATATTTTAATATATTCGAATATATATTCATTATTATATTCATTTAATATTTCACTATTCAAATGAAAAAGCAATTTGTGAACAACGATCGACAAATCGCACCGTCGATATTTATATTCGTCGCTGGCTCCGGTTGTTCTTTTTACGAGAAATCGTGGGAAACGCTGAACGACCGGTTGACTGTTTAATCAGGAGGCTGGCCTCGTTAACGATCGCGTCGTTTCTTCGAGCGTTCCCGAGGGATTATTATTTCTCGCCTCGGTCCGTGATGTTCCCGCGGGGAACCGAGCAACAGGAACGCGTCACGGAAGCCCACCGGGAAGTTTGCTGTCCCGGCCTTCGAACTTTCTCGTGCCGCGAAAGAACGCGAGAATATTAAAAGACCGACACGCTCGCGGACCTGCACAACTTTCTGTTTCTTGTCGCAATCGATAACGCTGTCGAGGAACTGGAGGAACGGTCGTTCTCTCCGCGCGAAACTTTCGTAAACACTGCAAACTCCTACTCATCCAAGAACTTCCCTCGAACATTACAATTATTGCCGATAAACGAAAAATGACTTGTTCTTCAGCTAAGAAAATTGTTGCTGAAGATGTAATAATTTTATTTCGAATTTGTGATTTAAACAAAAAATTGTAGAAAGGCTAAGTCGAAAGGGATTCAATCCAATTTGATCCTGCGGATTTTCTACAATTTGTTATAACGAGAAAATATTAAACAATCTCCTCGGTTTCCTTATTTTTCCTTTTTTTCTGACCGTCCACCACACAATTTTTTACCATTTGCACTAATCTTTGCCGAGCGGAGATTCCCGTGATCAACTTGCGGTGGCAAACAGTAAATATAGTCGAGGCGCAGGACCTCCGACGCGATTATTATTAATAAAAGAGGCACTCGGGATAATTTCATTTCACCTCGCGTATCGTAATATCCCGGATAAAAAAGGGATAGCAGGTTACTTATTGCCGCACTTAATGTTAATGGGCCGCGGATCCGTTGGAGGACTCTCGTTTTCATCGGGAGAGCTAGGATATCAGAAGATGGCGGCGGCGTATCCTGGTTCTTCTCTACTGCAGGTTATGGAAGCGACAGGCTAGATGCAATTAGTGCGGGCTGGGAGCTAGCAATTTGGTCTCGTCTTCGGGCAATTCGACGGCCGGGGAAAAATAAAATAGACACAAAAAAAGGAGGGGAAGATAGGGGAGCAGGATCATCCTCGAGGCCCGACGAGATTGCGCCGATCCAATTATCCGTGGTTTGAAAAGGAGCGGGCCACCGGCCAGGAATACCGATGCTTCCTTTACATCGGCTGTAATTCGCGTCTGCTGTCCGGCGCAGTGTAAAAGCTCAACCTCGCGAGACGCGCTTTTCTCTAATGTCCGCCGTGCTCCCGACATCCTAAATGCCTCGGATTCCCCTCGCTGCATCAGAATTTCTAAAATTTTCCTTAACCCTTCCACTCCGCCTCCAGTTTATCGATGCGCCGAATATCTTTCTCCTAGTTGCACGTACTTGCTCGGATGCTAATGAAATTTTTGTAATTGTTCGTCGTCTTCTCGAAAGACTCTTTTTTTAGTTGATGTAGAGCCTGTTTAGTTTAGTTAGTACTAGCTTGGAACCAGGAGCAACGAGGCCACGCCCACTTGAAGCATTTTGTGCAGGGAAAACAAGACTCCTGTCTTTGAAGTTAAATTTTCAGTAGGTACAGATTGTAGGCTAGAGGATATGTACATGCAGATTGCCCTTGTGAGACAGGGGCGTGGTTCTGGGAAGGCCAGGAGCAACGAGGCCACGCCTACTTGAAACATTTTGTGTAGGGTGAACGAGGTTGTTGTCTTTGGAGCGAAATTTTCAGTAGATACAGATTGTAGGTTAAAGGGTATGTACATGCAGATAGGGGCGTGGCTCTAGGAAAGTCGAGAGCAAAGAAGCCACGCCTACTGTACAGAGTGGGTTGAAGTTTGTACAGAAGGGACGAGACTTCTTTTTTGAAAAGTGAACTACGTTGAATGTTTCAAGCCTGTAGCTCATCGGGAAGTTAGTTTACAATCAATCGCAAGATTTGTACCGAACAGACAGACAAGAAAACGAGCTAACAAAACCGTGGTAGAACGATATGTTTTTCCTGTAAAGAGTCGTTGTAGTTCCTCGGCCGAGTTAATTGCACCCGAGAGAAAACGACGCAGGCCCGAATTGAATTTCGAGCGATCGATTCCTTAAATCGACCGATTACCCGACGACGAAATTACGCCCGGGCCAATCTCGATCTTTGCCTACACTCTACAATTACTCGAAATCGTCCGAGCCTCTTTTTTCCCGGAGGATCGAAAAAAGCGAAAGAGGATGAGCATCCCGGAGAAAAGGGGACAAGGAACCAGAAAAAGAAGACCGAGGACACGTCGTTATTTTAATCCCGCGGATCCGCCATTATCCTGGCTGCTGGTAAACCGACAGGATCCCGAGGTCGAGCCCAGGCAGTCTTGTTCCGGAGACACGTGACTCGAATGCCACGTGTTCATCGAATTAATCGACGGTTGTTCGAACCTATAGAATTGTTCTGACCGCCTGTCCTCTCGTCACTTCCCCGACAAATTTAACCGGCTTCGCGTAACGAGAATATTGTCTGGTTTCGTTCGAGCATCGCCTTAATCATCGATCCTTTCGAACATGCTCGACGTTCGCTCAGCCAATCTTGTGTCTGCGCGACGCGTCCGACAAACATGGAGCTGATTATATATGCTCCCCGATCCCGTGGGTGATTCTACAAAATTGCTACCGATTTGCTGCCCTCCTCGGATCAGACTCTATTAAAGCCTAGCTTCTATCGAACCTGAGATCCTAGGCTGATAACACGGGATTGAGCGTCAAAGAATAGACGAATAATAGGAGAACAGGCTATGGTAGAGCATGTATAATTAAAACAGTAATAAAGAACTTGTTCGTTGGAGAATTCGGACGCCATCGATTCGAATAATCGAGTATTTAATAAGTAGTTAATAAAGCAAGTATAATCCTAAAGTTCACAAAAATTTCTACGAAAGGTATTATTTAAAACAAAACTAATTATTATTTAAGATTATTTAAGTAACTTAAATTATTTAAGACAAACAGCAAATTTGCAAATTAACTTATCTCAACGTTTCGTGGGAAATAAAATGTTCAATTCCTCGACTATCGAATCGTCACAAATTACAAATTTATATAAATTCCTCAAATTTTATATAAATTAAATATTTTATTATAAATTCTATACAATTTAAATATTTTATTATAAATTTATAAATTTCTAAAATTTTATAAAATATCAAATTCAATTTAATTTAAATAATTTATACAAATTTGTATATTAACTCCTCAATTTTATATAAATTTAAATACTTTATGTATAAATTCCATATAAATTAAATATTTTATTAAATTTATATAAATTCCTCCGTCGCGAAACAATTCTCACGTAAGAATTCAAAAAGTGATGTCAAATAATAAAAAAAGGTCCACCCTACTGCAACGTGCCTTCACAGATAAATTACTTTGAATAAATTCTATTTCATATTTTAATAGAGTGTGCTTCTCTGAATACCCCTATTCCAACAGAATACGCCTGTTGGACAGTATTGAAGAGTTTACTGTAGTCTGGCCTATAGATGGCGGGGATAAATCGTGCACAAATATCGCGCGCATTCCCGGTACGTCGAGGCATTGCAGCATTGTGCGATGGAAATGGCTGGGAAACCGGAGGTTATTCGCGCGGCACGGCGACGCAACAGGACACTGTCGGGAAGCTTTTTCTGGTCGGGTTCAAGGTACCACGGGAGGGTTGCACGGTTCTCCAGGCCGGAAATAACATCGGGCTCCGGCGTCGAGGTATTTGCCGAGGGGGAAGAAGATCGATGGACGTCTATCAGCGTGTTTTACGGGGCCGAAAACGTCGATGGCGTTTCAACGACGCCCGGGAACGAGTCAATTATCGAGGATTTCGTGAACGTAGGAGAGAGCCGAGGAGAGACGCTGGTGATCGACAGGCTGCCGGTGTTCGTTCCAGTTGCGAGGCCGGCTAGAACCGGGTTATTTCGAAGGGTAGATAACGGCCGGATCGTTCATCTCCGTCTGTCCGAACCCCGGCGTACGCGTACCGAGTCATGAATTAAGTGGAATCGATAGCAAAGTTGAACCTCGAACGTAGGAACGCCGATCAGGGGATCGGTTTGCACGGATACCGGCAACAATTATCCCGCGTCTCGCCTTTCTCTCGTTCTTTGACACGTCGAACACCACTTTCGACACGAAGCAACGACTATATTCGTCGATCAACGTTGATAATAAATTTTCGCTTTGACACACGCCCGAGTGCAGATTTATTCAGGGGAAGAGGTTTGTTCAATGTTGCTGTCAAGAGTCGGACATATTTAATGAAAAGTGTTGGGGGATATGATTTTAGTGGAAATAACCAGTTTAGTGAAATAGGTAATTTGGGAGACAAAACTTTATTATGAAACAGCTAATAGATCAGGCCCAAATCCACAACTGACTCAACACCCATTACTTAGAACCACGAAACAGTCCCAAAACCTTTATACCCTAAATAAGATTATCCGTTAGCATATAAGACCCTAAAAATCCTGTATCGAGTTCATCACCAGGCCCAAGTCCACAACTGATTCAACATCCAATAATTAAAACCACGAAACAGTCCCAAAACCTTTTTACCTCAAATAACAACTTATTGAATAAAGTAATTTTGTGTTCCTAAAACGTCTACGTATCGATTCAAGAAAGTGGAACACTACTAACAGCATTCTTGAGTTCTCGTTACAAGACGGTTTCACTCAAACAAAAAGGCCCCGAACGCAACAATTCCCACTCAACGGTCCCGAAATTCTAAAAAAGAAATAAAACCGCACGAGATCTCTCATTCTACATTTCCGACGTTTTTTCTTCCGATCGAAAATGACCAGTGATCACGAGGTCCCACGATCAAGAGAGACCACGACGGCACACCGTCATCAGACATTAATTTCGTGCGTAATTCCATATTCCGAGGACTTTCCGAGTCTCCACTTTGAATCGATGGTATCGCCAGACAATTTCTAATCGCGGACGATAATGATACGCTGGCCGGTGGTTTATAGCAGGCCCAGACTCCCGAGACAGGACCGGGATCGGGTTTGAACCAGGGCCCCTGATCGGTCCCCCTAATTATACGTGCATTATGATCGAAGACAGGCTCGTTCGTTCGATCGACCGTCGAAATTCCACGGTCCTGGCATTAAGGTGAGCCCAGCTGATCCTCCGGCCATTAAGAGGCGTAAGCATTCTTGCGGATCCCCGCGAAGAAGTTTCCATCGGGCCCGGGGCCCGACTGGGACCGATCTCCACGAGCCTAATGACCGTCGGGACTCATTCGCCGACGCTATCGCCACCGGCCCGTGCTAATTGCGTGCCCGAGAAACAACGGTGACCGACAGGGGGACTTGTGGGGACTTGTGGGACCAGTCGGGCCCGATGTACGAATTCTGTCCGGCAGATAAGAGGTCCGGCCGCTCCCTTTCACATCAACGGGCCCCCATTCAGATACACCGACGCTAATTCGCCATCGCGTCCAATATTTTCTGCCGGTTTGCTCCTTTTAAGATATCGGTCCCACTCTGCCAAGCCTTTGATTCTTTAAAAGCAACGTTGAAGCTTTGCTCTTTCGGCCCTCCTGCTTTTGTTATGCTTGTTTGGGACTTCGTGAGTGCCCCGTGTAATTTGTAGAATTGATCGGTGGGAAAGACTTTTGGATCTCTCGATCCGGTTCTTGCTTTTAGATCGATGTGTGCGAAATCTTTTCTTCGAGTGGTCGATGCTGCTTGAAAATGTTTATTCTGGTTTGTTATTTGTGCAGAGTCTGTTGATTGTGTTACGATTTTTCTCTTTGTGGTTAGGTTAGATTCCATGCTGGCTCCATTCACGAGGATCTTCAGGTATCGATCCAATTTAGAAATTTTTAGACCCTCATAGTGGTTGTGTATTGCAGAAATATTGTATTGTCTTTTCCTGTTGATATAAAGTCTATTATGTTACCATTCCTCCATTTTCTATTCGGTTATTAAGTTTTAGTATTGATTCGATCGAACGTCTTATTGCTTTTCGTTTCAGTTGCTAGTACAGTATAATAATAAATATTGTGAGTAAATATATACGTACATCCATTGGAGGTTGACAAACTGTTCTCGTATCGACCGGATTAACTGTAGTTTCGCAAAGTTCGATTTAATAAAGCGAAATGGTGCTTTAATTCTCGGTACACGAAGTATAGAGACGTTTTAATTAACCTGACACATCAGGAGAAAAACTAAGTTAGAAAAATGCATAGTCTTTCTTCGTACGGGGCTTCGTTTAATCGCAAACGATAAACTACACGATTCGTGTCTGACTATGGTCGGCCGTTTCTACTTCGCGCCGTCCTCGCACTTTCAAGTAGATTATCTCGAAAATGAAGCGATAAATAATAAATTTTCATTTCAAGTTTTTAGCGCAATTTCTGCCTAATCAAATATATTGAAAAATCAATGGTAAGTTATATAAATCGTTAATAAATCGTTATATAAATCGATCAAATTACCATTTGATCATTTTTCATACCTCATCCTAGTCTTAAAATAAAAACGAAGGTACTGCAATTTTGCAATTGCACTTTCCTACTTGCCGAATAGAATACTCCTCGTTCAGAGTTTAAACAGATTTAGATACAGAGAGGGAAACAGGTAGATTATCCGACCAAACGAAAATCAGGTGTGCCATCGCACCATGAATTTTTTTGCCGGTAAGTTATTATAGAAATTGTAAATTTAAATTTCGCTGTCCCGGGGTCTAGTTTATCGTTCGTTCGCTTCGTTATTCTCTCCCGGCGTTTTCCCGTTCGCAGAAGCTTAACAAAGTCGTCCATAATAAGAATAACAATAATTTCCCGAGCGTCCGCGACACGTCCGGTTAAAAAAGACGAGTCTGGCGAAACGGTTTCTATTTTTTCCTTTAACGAGCGAACTTTCCCGTTCCTCGCAGGACGAGTAAATCCGCGTCAGCCGGCCTAAATAATCCTGTAAATGCGCCCCGGCAGCCAGGGGCTTGGAAAAAGTTCTCCGACCGGTCGGACTCGGTGTGTTTTTCGACTGTATCAACGCTGCCCGCTTTTCATGTGAACTTCCCCTTGTCGCCAGACTTTCCCCTTCCTACCCCCTGCCACTGGAAAACGCTAACTTTGGCCCGGCGAATCCGTTTTGCGTCTCGCAACTATTTTTTCTCGGCAGACTGGAACCGTACCCTTACCTGCGCCCTTCAACGATTATTTACAACGTATACTCTTTTTTATACACATTGAGACAACTTTTCAAACAATTAATTGGAACGAAATTTCACTCTTTTCATCATTAATGCTTTACAGATTTATTATACATTAAAATAGGGACTATCAATCAAAATAAAGGATCATTACTAGGTTCATTGTAGTTAATATTGTGGAGTAATCATGATCAAAGAATGACATATGATTACTTAGCTTATACAAACAAAATCTGAGAACGAAAACTACATTAATCGTAAGGTGCAGGAACTGCACAAATATTTATTAGGTCAGTGCAAAAGGTGTAATTATTGAAACTTTTTGTTGGAATATGTGGCTTCAAAAATAAGTTGAATTGACGAAGATATTGAAAGGGTTCTTTGTTTCCAAGATTTTTCTCCCATTACAATTTATAATTTCATCTATTCTCGTTTTTAAATAAAAATATCTTGTATAGACATACTCGCATTGTTAAATTACCAATACCATTTCAATTACTTTAATTATTGGAACAAGCTGGAAGCAACATGATCTTAAAATTCTTTAAATGTTTCTACTGGTTTGTATTCGATCATTTCTGTCATTTTGTATGAAACCCAGAGTCTATTAATTCTTGTACGTTGTTCCAAGATGACACGCGAGCGAACGTCGATAAACCTGAATCTACTTATTATTTCATTATTCTGGGAGCACGAGTGTTTTTTTTCCACCGACAACAATGAGCACGCAATAATAGTCGAGCTATTTATAGTGGCATAATTCGAGCGATATACCGGTGTATTATCATGACAGATCTTCGGGGAATACCGTGGTTTCCCGAAAAACTAAAGCAGGACGAGGAATTCCATCGGGAGATCGGCTTGATACGAACTTGTGGCTTTATAGGCGGCAGACACGCGACTGCCTTGCGGTAGGTCAGTGTCGATAGTGAGAGGGCGAGACCTGTGTCGTTCTTGCGAGGGACTCTGCCTTTTATTGGACCCTTTATTGTCATTGAGAGAGAGCATACTCGCGAACGTCGTAAAAGTAACTCGTCCGGAGACGTTCCGTGGGCGTCGAGATCCCCGCAGTAACCATTACGGTGTTAATTAAATCGCGGATTTTTCTGCTCGGTAAAAACGTGCCACGTGCAGAATTGATGGCACACACTTGAAATCAGAACTGCAAGTTAATAATAATTTATTCGTAATTATAGAATTTCGAGTGCCCCGGGCCGCGTCCAGCCTGTTACATAAATCAATAACGTATGACGGTAAACTCGATAGTGTAAACATCGTTGTGGCACATTTCATATTTATACACGAATGGACGACTTCAAATCTTTTTAGAAAATTTTTCTTTACAATATTTTTTTATTCGGACTTGTAACAATTTCAAAAATGTGTTTTCCAGATTCATGTATAAGTGAAATTGACGGTTTACGAGTCACGAACAATTAAAAATAGTGAAAGTTACAGTGTTGCAGTATTCACAGTCTCTTTTTTTCATGTTATTCCATTTTAACAATTTTTAAATGTTTACAACTAGTCAACGAATTGTTCGATTTTTCAACACGTTTGTCAGATTGCCAGCACAAGGCTAAAACTAAAAAAGTTGTGAATAACAGCATTTAGGAATTTTAAATATTTCGTTTTGTCTTATGAATTAATAGAAATTAGTTTATGATATCGACGCACTTTTTCCAACATTTACATTACATAAATAAATTAATATAACTTTTCTTTCCAATATAAAAATCAATATAAATTTTCAAGAAATATATAATTGTGTCTGTAAAAATTAATCAATGTAAATTATATAGTTCAAGTTTACTTCCGTGTTAAAAAGCAAGTTTTCGTTTTTCTTTCCTTTCCTTTTTGCTTTTTAACACGGAAGTAAACTTGAACTATATAATTTACATTCATTAATTTTTACAGACGTAATTATATATTTGTTGAAACGTTGAAAAAAAGTTACATTAATTTGCAAAACTGTTAGTAACACAAGGATCGAATAATCTGTGCGCCGAAAATATCTATTTATTTACATTTATCGAGATCGATATAAAACGAAACAATTTACATTACAGCTCGTCCAGTAAATTAAACCATCCAACTCGTCAGAAAATCCGCTCTATCCACACGTAAAAAAGTTATTCAGATTTAAAAGGCGTGCGATCAATTACGACACTGTACGCAGAGACACACCCGGAAGCGTCAATAGCCGAAGCAATATTGTATCAAAGCTCACCGGTCAGAAACATGCAAATTTGCATGAAGAACCAGTGTTGCGGACAGACATCGGCTTACGCAAATTTACATTGAACGATAACTGCGGAACAGCGGAGTAAAACAAAATCGTATTTCCAGTCAGTTACCGGAAACAAACTCGAAAACACCGGGGTCCGTTCCACGGAGAACCGAAATTCATTCATTTTTGAAGAACCGTCCCGCGAACGAACCCGGAAAGAAAAAGGGTGAGTGGAAGGGGGTTTGCTCATCAGCGTTTCGCCGTGCTATTATCCGCCGGGTGGCGAGAGCAAACATCCCCCCGAAACAACGTGTTCGAAAAAGAACTGCTGGCAACCTAATAACACGAAAACCCTCCGCGAACGAGTTGCCGAGTTTCGCATCGTTTCATCGCGCCCGGAAACGACGTCGGAAGCGAAGCAATTTCGCTCTCGTCGATCCCTCGGCGAATCTCGGGGAGTGAAACAAAAAAAATACAATTTCGCGTGAATCCAAGGAAAACAGACTGAGACAGCGAGAAAGAGAAGAGAGTCCGTCCGGTGGACACGTTAATTTATTCCGTTTGCTCGAACTTTTGTTCGCCGGAACAGATTAGCCTGGGAAATTCGGGGAAAAGTTTCAGGCTGGCCAGCAGCACCCTCGAGCCACCCCTTTCGGCGTAAACACGAGGGGGTACGTCCCTGTCGCGCGATTTAATCGCTTTCGGGGAACGCCCTGGGAATATCCGGAGTGACGAAACCGTTTTTTTCCCAAACGTGAACTCTTTCTCTCTCGGTTTTCCTATTTTTTATTTTGTTCGTCGTCGACGATCCCTCTTTGCGTGCAATTTCGAGGAAAGCTCACCCCGCTCGCTTGTTTAGCGCAAAATAGGACGCATTCGGGAGGTGTACGTACTCCGGTATCGTTTTTACGGGGAATCCTAGCGTCCGCTGCATCGACCAGCGAATAATGCAATGGGGGCGTCCCGTTTCACGGGGGATTTCGTCGAAACCGGGCCTGTTATCCGCCGGGGAAAAATCGGACACCGAAACGAGCCACTCGCTAAAGAGCAGTTTTAGGAACAGACGACGTTTCCAGGGATACAAAAACACCGCCATCGAATCGTGTCTGTATCGAGCTTGCCACTTTCTGCGAACCCTCTGGTCGAGCTCGCCGCTTTCATCCCCCGCTTTGCTTTTGATTTTCTCTGGATTTCCCGTTTGGACCGCTTGTTTCCCTTTTTCCCCTTTTGCTTTTCCTTTTTAGATCGCGTCGATGCGTCATTTTAGCTGCTTCTATTGCTAGGCGAATTGAATTTCGAGTAAACAAGAACCTGGCACTATTAAAAAATAATCGTTTGTTCATTTAAAAAAAAAATATATATATAATCTTTTAAATAATCTTTTAAATCTATAATCTTTTAAAATTGAGGGTTGAATGTGTGTATGTATTTTATATTAGCAGACAACCCTATAATATATATTTTAAAAGATTCAATGTAGATATTTTAATTTTGTTTTAAGAATATATATAGTACAGAGTTGTGTCCGATAATATAAAATATATACACACATTCAACCCTAAATTTTAATAGATTCAATCATTGTTTTCGTTATGTTGTACTAATTACACAGTGTAGATATTTTAATCTTTTTTTAATTTAATTTAATTCATGTTCCTATATTAATTAAAGAAAAATTTCATCTAGAATATATCATCTAGTTGTGTGATTAATTGGGGCGATTAATTGTCAGGATGACCGAACTATAGGGTTGAATATGCGTATTAACAAACAACCCTATATATAATTAAATTTATAAAAATATAAAATTGAAAATAACAATAGAATTGTAAAATTACGATCGCCAACGAATTGTAAAAAGAAGTCTGTCAACGATTGATTATAATAAATATGGCTTTTTCTTATAATATAATATTAATAGAATTTTTATGAATTCTTTTATTTCAGTTGATTTCGGGAAACAACTTCTGTGTAAACGAGACTGTTACATACGTTCCGAAAGTTCGCAACGAAAAAGTGTCCACAAGTTCCACAGTATATAAGCCAACACAGTTTCCAGGAAGAGGTTTATTAATCACTTCGGAAAAACTTTCCGGAGTCTCCTTTGAGATCGTTAATTGCACACGTACCCCTTAAACTCTCATTCGGAACGTGTCCCCGCGGTTCGAACAATGGCCTCCTATTTCACGATAAACCATTACGATTACCTCGGATCATATTAGCCCGTTTCGGACCGGTAGTTCCCGGTTACTCCATTATCGACGTAACAGTAGAACCGAGTTAATCGACGCGAGTCTAATCGTTTCCTCGGAATCGGACGCGTAGAGTTTCGAGGTAGTCGAGCGGTTTGCGATAAATTCGCGGGACAGCGTGGCCAACTGAGTAGAATGGTGCAAAGCAAACCAGAGCAAACCGGAGTCAAACAAAACAAACTATAGCGGAGCTGAAACGTGGGAATTCATAGGAGAACGTAGTTTAACGTGTCTCTACTTTCTTTACACTCTAATGCAATCTCCACACTCGAATAATTTATCGAAACAGAGTTTAGCAGATGATAAAGCGACCTTGAAAATAATTTTCATGAACGAATCATTTTTCTAACCCAGACCAAAGAACATTAAAAATTGTGTTTATTTTTCTGAAAATGTTGTTTTCAATTTTTTTCCATATTCTTATCTTAACCTTCGTTTAATTTTTCATCCCAATTAAATAAAATCATAGAGTGAAGGGTTAAAATAATTTCCATAAAGGAATAATTTTTCTTACCCAGGCCAAAGAACATTAAAAATTATGTTTATTCTTTCTGAAAATGTTGTTTTAATTTTTTTCATATTCTTCTCTTAACCTTCGTTTAATTTTTCATCCCAATTAAATAAAATCATGCAGTGAAGGGTTAAAATAATTTCCATAAAGGAATAATTTTTCTAACCCAGACCAAAGAACATTAAAAATTATGTTTATTTTTCTGAAAATGTTGTTTTAATTTTTTTTTTCATATTCTTCTTTTAACCTTCTTTTAATTTTTTCATCCCAATTAAATAAAATCATGATACACCCTAATGCAATTTCCATATACGAGCAAATTTGTTTAATTCAGACTCAAGCAGATTGAAAATAAATAGCAATAAATTTGAAAATAAATAAATTAAAATAAAGCGATCTATTTCTCCAATTTCTCTATGAACTGTAATAGAATTTCCACAGACGAATAATTTTTCTAACCCAGACCAAAGCAGATTAAATCTTCAGGCGACAACGTGACCGATTTCTCTCGAGTGTAATGCAAACTGCATATACGAGTAATTCGTCTAATTCCGAGGCAAGCAGATCGAAGCAGAATTCAGCAGATGATAAAGCGATCTATTTCTCCAATTTCTCTATGTAGTGTAATAGAATTTCCATAGAGGAATAATTTCTCTAGCCGAGACCAAAGCAGTCTAGCCCAGGGCGGAGCATAGTCGAGCAGGCGATAAAGCGATCGATTTCTCCGCGGTGGCCACGTGGCTGTGCGTTTCCTCGGAACGCTCCGGCACACGCCAGTTCACGGAACCCTTTATGGGAAATCGATCGGTGCGTGTAAGCCGGCTCTCACAATGTTGCAGCTCGCGCTGCTTCTCTTTTATTACCTGCTCCGAGCACTCCCGGAGATACGTCGAGTATACGAGAAATCGCGATTCACGCTCGTTATGAGCACCATCTGCCGATGGAAGCCGTCGCATACTGTCGATGATCGTTATAATGTCTCTACTTTGTCGCGTTCACCGGCGTTCACCGGCGTTCCCAGCTTCTAGACGGATCCGCCTGGGAGACATGCAGCGAGAGAATTCAGTGTAACCTGTCGATATTCGTCGGGAACGTCGTAGGAAGTGTGAAACGTGAAAATGTTGGGAGGAAGCCGTCGCGTTGATGTTTGTTAGCTTCCGGGCTTTTTGGTGGAACGTTTATCCAGCGGATTTCAGAAAAATTTGTTACAAATATACAGGCGGAATGGAGCACTTCGAATTTGTGGGTTTCAGCAAAATTTGTTAGAAATATTGTAAAGAGCAAGATGGAACAAGAAAATCCTTTGGGTTCCAAGCTTCTCAGTGGAACCACGCGGTGGACATGTAACGAGGCAACTCCGTATCGTCTCAATGCTGGCTACAAACTTCACGCTCTAAGAAACGTAGTAAAAATTGACGAACCCCTGAAATCACTCCATCACAACTATCGAGGCACTCCGTAGTTTCAAGCAGCAATTACCAGAAGTAATTAAGAGATTCGACGTCTGTTTAGGCCAGAATAAAGAGCAACATGAAGCAAGAAAATCCTTTGGGTTCCAGGCTTCTCAGTGGAACCACGCGATGGACATGTAACGAGGCAACTCCGTATAGTCTCAATACTGACTACAAACTTCACACTCTAAAAAGCGAGCTAATAAAAACGTGGTGAAAAGTGATAAACCCCTGAAATCACTCCGTCACAACTATCGAGGCACTCCGTAGTTTCAAGCAGCAATTGCCAGAAGCAATTAAGAGCTTCGATATTTGTTTAGGCCAGAATAAAGAGCAACATGGAGCAAGAAAATTCTTTGGATTCCAAGCGTCTCCGTAGAACCACGGGATGGACATGTAACGAGGCAACTCCGTATCTTCTCAATACTGACTACAAACTTCACACTCTAAAAAGCGAGCTAATAAAAACGTGGTGAAAAGTGATAAACCCCTGAAATCACTCCGTCACAACTATCGAGGTACTCCGTAGTTTGAAGCAGCAATTACCGGAAGTAATTAAGAGGTGCGACGTCTGTTTAGGCCAGAAAACCGAGGAGTTTCGATCGATTACTATTCAAGAGGCCTGGCCGGGATTCCAATAATCGGGTAACTGTGAGGACAGGGGGGAGGGTAAAAAGAGAATCTCGGCGAGGCACACGGTTTACGGGCCATTAAGGAAACTCGGTTACTCGCTCGTTAAAGGATCGTTTACAAGTGGCTCGGTGTCGTTTACACGGCGTCGAAACCGTGGGGGCCGAGAACCACGAATAAAAGGGTGACTGTAAGGGAGAGAGTCGAGTCCTCGTGAATTTATGAACACCGATAGAAACGCCGCGAAGTCGGGTCCCGGTGAGAAACACCGCCAACGTTTTTCGCCACCCGTGGCTTTCACCCGATAACAGCTATGCCCCCGCGATCCTAATGGAACGATGAAAAATACTGCTTCGGGAACAGCTGTCGGGGACGAGCTTATCGGGCGAACTCCCGACGCTTACCAAGAACCGCTTTCTATTTAAGAACTAGACTGCGGATTAAATTAGACGCCGCTGAGACAGGCAACCCTGACCTACCCCCAAAGGTCCTAGAATATTCGAGTATTCTCGGCGCTGACACTTCCTGAAAGCTGTTGCTCTGCTGCCAGATGCGAAATTAGAAACACGTTCCTTCACCGATTCATCGTCGAAATCGGCTCGAGACGTTCGTCTCTCGTTTTACTGCAGTTTATTTTCAACTAGCACACGTCGTCCAAATTTCAATTTTGTGGGTGATCGACATCCGTCGTCCGAATCGTAAGTTTATACAAAAATCCCATAGGAAAAACACTTTCATTTTTCCCGAATTTTCCATTTTTTCCGGGCAATTTTTCTTTTCCTGAAAATCTTATTCGGACAATTTTTTCTTTTTAATTTTAATTTTTATTTAATTTTATTTTTATATTTTTTTTAAATTTAATTTAATTTTAATTTTACTTAATTTTTTCTTTTTTTTAAGTATCCAGTAATGCACTTACCAACGGACAGCATTTCATTTTTATTTATATAAATTATTTTGGATTTTTGATGTAACGTGGGCTATATATCTCCAGTATAATTAATAAAAATTCCAGTTTAATGTAATAAAAACAACGCGAATCGAACTGTTTATTTACCTCCATCATTATTGTCATATTTTGGTGCAACATGTAATTTCTAACTCTTAGAATCGCTCTAAGAACTGCATAATTAATTAATCTCTAAGTAATTCGTTATTTTTACAGACATTACAACAGGAATAGAATTCAGACTGTCAGTCTACTACATCCAGTACAAATCGTGAAAAGAAGGAACCCAACAAATATTCCGAAAGTGTCGCAGCTGAAGTCAATAGAGGTCCGTCACTCCCTGAATCGCTATCTTATCGGCCACACAGTAGCCCGGTGATCAAAAAGGAACCAAACAGAAACTCGCCGAAAATTCGCGTCTTCCAACAGCGGGGGAAATCGGCCGAGACCAGCTTTTACCCTGAAGAGGAAAGAATCAGCCGGGATGACACCTTTCGCGTTTCTCGCGCGGGACGCAGCGTCGGGAATCCGAAATTAGGCGAACGTCGTCGCCATCCGTTCCGCTGGCTGCTCGTTTCTCATGTTCCTTCGATCGTGAGTCGCGGGACGGACAAATGGAGCTTTTCTCGCGACACGGGACCCGGTTCAAAAGCGAGGAGTGAAACAGCAAAATTTATTTACCTCCGCGTGTGGAAATGCTCGATTTGTTTCTTCAAATATAAACATCTGTCTATGTACACTTTAACACTGAATCTACCGAGCACTCAAAAGCGATTTAAATGATCTACCTTGTAAAAATTACGAGGCTGTATTTAATTCGATTTTGTGCAATATTTACTGCAATATATACTTGAAGAAAGAAACTTGGTAATTAGTTACATTTTGATGATCTTCAAATATGTTGTCCAGGTCACCATTCTGAACAACTTTTCCTTATACATGTTATCGCCAATAGGTTTTAGTTTTCGAGATATTCGCAGAAAACTATTGCTAATACTGTATTGAATTTTTCGTATTCCTGCACACTCCGTGGCAACGTAATTCTTTACATTTTGCTTCTAAACACGCTGTGGAGATGAGAGAGATAACAGGGTCTCACTCTGGTCATACATATATAGGGTGAGCTTTCAATGTTGAAAGACTACTTCTGGATTTTCGTATATCAGCATAGGCGATTGCTGAAATTCAATATAGTGTTAGCAATAGTTTTTTCCAAATATCTCGAAAACTAAAACCGAGCGACGGTATCATGTATAGGGAAAAGTTGTTCAGAATGATCACCTTGACAACATATTTGAAGGTCATTAAAATCGGTGAGGAATCATTTCCCGTACAAGCAACTTTGTAATTTTAACAATTTCGAAAATCAAAATTATGAATCCTATCATTTGAGTGTTAATTTCTAAAAAGAAATGTAATTCAAGAACTTAATATGTCTATAAGAATAGTCAAGAACTAAATAAATCTCACACGAGATTTTAAATGTTTAATAAAAAAAAGAGAAGTCCCGCCCACGGCTCGCGGATCCTCCGGTTCCCACGAAAATTGAGAAAGAGATAGGAGTGGAGTTTTCATGGAGAAACAATGGGAGGGGTCCACGGGTGTTTTTCCAAGAGGCGACGGCCGGCTGGAAAAACCATTTTATTTCCTAGCGGATTCATTTCCCTCCGGGGAGCGCGGCGAGGTTATTAACGCGACGATAATTAATTCCTGGAAGATTCAGGGAACGGGCGTAAACGAGTGGCGCCCGCTCGAAACCCGGCTTGATGAATCGTCGAGGACCCGGGGGCTCGTTCTCAAAGGCGTGCCGGGAAATTTCGTGGAACTCCGTGGAAATCCAATTCGTGCTAATCCGCTGCGACCCGGGCGTCCCTCTTGCGTAGGCGGGCGCCCAGGGTTTCACGTTTTTCTGTCGCCTCCGACAGGTTTTTTCGCGGGAAACCATGTTAATGGAGATTAAACGGATCTCGCTGGTTCGACAGTTCATAAAAAATCGACCTTTTCCTTTTTTCCTTTAAGGCTTAACCCCTTCCCACTCAAACGATACGCAAAGTTCGCATCCCAGATGTTAATTTGTCTTCGTACTATCAAAATAATCGAACAACTTATTAATGCAAAATTTTCTACAGAGTTCATTTGCATATTTTATTTACGACTTCGTACGACAGTGACAGGTCTTCTGAAGATCTCAAAATTTGAAGTCAGACACCTGGGTCTTGAGATATCGAAGACATCTTGAGATGAGGTTTGCTATATCGACAAATATGGTTCCGAGAAAAACGAGAAGTTAAAGAAACCCGAATAAATCCGTTCGCAGACATTTTTGAAGATGCTCGATTTTTTTTAAATTTGAAGGCTGTGAAATTTACTGATAGCCAAGTTAAACTTGCAGAAGATCTCTTAGATTCTTGGATCTTTTGATTAGATTAGATGAATGAGGAATTAGATGAATTAATTAAGATTTTGATTAGATCTTTTGAAGTCATACACCTGAGTCTTGAGATATCGAAGACATCTTTATATGAGGTTTGCTGTATCGAAAAATATGGTTCTAAGATAAACGAGAAGTTAAAGAAATTTTAATAAATTCTTTCGCAAACATTTTTGAAGATACTCGAGAGTTTTTAAAAATCTCAGGACTGTTCCGCAAGCTGAAAACTCGCAATCTGGCCGAGTAAAACTTACCGACAGCCCGCATCCACCCCCAAGCCGTCGAAAATAAAGCGGAGCACTCACCTGTAACAGAGAACAAGAAATTATGTTAGCGGCGCTCCACGGATGCGAGAGACGTTTTATATTCTATAAAAGCCTCCGCCAGTCAGCGGACGGCAAATTTCGCCGAAATTAGGCCAGCTCTCTCTCTGCCTCTCTCTCTCGCAGACTCTCTCCTACAAACTACTACCGCTGCCTTTTCAATCGACTGGGCGGATTAAGCGGCGAAATTTTCCTTTGCCCTGAACCCTCGGCGAAGTTTTAATGTTTGGCAGGAACGACGACGGAAATGGTTGGGAACGGTTTCGGGCAAACTGTGATTTTTGATGTCTGATTTACTCGATTGAGGTTTCAGTTGGCCTTTTCGGGCGAAACTCGTTAGCGAGGTAACGTGGTATGTAATGATCCATTTCTTTTCGTTTGCCACTGGTTTCAATGTTTATTTTTTAACGGCCATTCGAAACGAAAACGAAGTAACTTGCGGAGTTGTAATAACTAGATTGCTGATCTGTGGATTTAGGAAATAAAATATCCCGAGGCTGCTATCGCATCCGATCGACGGTGAAAATTGGATTAAATCGTTTTGGACATTTTTCCATAGGGAACTTTACGAAATAAAATATCCAAAGGGTATTAATAACATTTTTCTATACCGAACTCAGGGAAACAAAATATCCCGAAGGTTCCATCACGTCTTAACGAAGACAAAACTTGGGTTAAATCAACTTGAACATTTTTTCATACTGAATTTAAGAAATAAAATATCCCAAAAGTTCTATTTTTTTATCCGATCTAAGGTAAAAATTAAATCAGAACTTCTACACACATATAGTTAGTTTGTAAGATTAATATTTACGATCGAAATAACAAAAATCCTCTAAAAATTAAATCGTTCTGAACGTTTCTCCATACCGAATTTAAGAAATAAAATATCCCGAGGTTGCAGTTGCATTCGATCGACGGTAAAAATTGAATTAAATCATTTTCTACATATTTCCATAAAGAACTGTACGAAATAAAATAACCCAGAGGGATGCTACATACCGCATCCTATCGAAGGTAGAAATTAAATCGATTCGACCATTTTTCCATGCAGGACTTAGGAAACAAAAAATATCCCGAATGTTCCATCACGTCTTAACGAAGACAAAACTTGGGTTAAATCAACTTGAACATTTTTCCATACTGAATTTAAGAAATAAAATATCCCGATCGACGGTAAAAATTGAATTATAAATCATTTTCTACATATTTCCATAAAGAACTGTACGAAATAAAACAACCCAGAGGGATGCTACATACAAAAAACATCCCGAATGTTCCGAAAGAAACTGAAATATCGAAAAGGTTCGATTTCAGTTCGGTCGACGTTCGCAACGATGCGGTTTCTGAAAGCCAATGTACATGGTCGGTAGAATATTGTAGAACCAAGCCTATAGATCGTATCCTCGTTGTACATTGGTAAAGAAACACGAGTCGAAGTGCAAGCATCTCGCATTCCAGCGTTGCCAGTGTCTACACCGGGGACTATATCAACGTCGAAACCGCGTGACAGTTCGTTAGAAGGGGCGGCGGTTAGAAAGAGGGCTCGTGGAAAGAGGACACCAGTCGATTCCCCCGTCGCCGACACCTGTCAAAACGACCGTCCCCACCGTCTTCGTTTCGAAATTCTTCCTTCCGTTCGAGGGAACGTAAAAGGCCGCGCGGAGTTGAGCCGAGCGGAGCGGAGAGCTGCTTCAGGAAATTTCATCACGCGTGCCGGGTGTCAGAACGAGCGTCACCGTCTGCATACAAAACCATTGCTCGCTTCTTCGTCCTCTCTTGCTTTCTCTCTCGCCACTCGCCTCTAACACCCATTATTACCTGTCCTTTGAAAACAAACTGCTCGACCTCTTTTCCTCGGCCCCGGGGACCTAACCTCTCCTTCTCATTTGCTGATAATATTCCCGCAACGGCGAATGTGTGAAATAACTCTGGATTTTATGCATTTCTTTAGGGAAACGAATAGTTGCAATTTATAATTGGAATTAATTAATCCACGATTTTATAATTCATAAGTTATCCTTGTAATGTTAGCATGCACAGCCAATTATCATTTTAATTTAATATTTAATAAAAATTTAATAAAATTTAATTTAATTAATCATTTTAAAAATTTATAATTTTGTAAGCAAAGTCAAACATGTCGATTCGGATGTGCATCATGGTGCACGAGGCAATAGTTGCGATTTAGTCATTAATTTCAAGGAATTAATTTCGCTTGTCGTATTCATCTATCAAAAGGATAGTTTACACTAGATTAGATTTGGCTGAGTCTTGTCAATGGCTGGAAGTTCACCACTAACTCGGGGTTCATCGTGGCTGGTGTAATATTCATACCGTGTCAACCTCTTTACGACAGCGATGACTGCCCCTATTTATCAAGGGTGTAGTTCGAGCTACCCCGTTGCTCAGACTGGGTCAACCTTGTTCGATATTGTCAATGGTACGTAATTTTCTTGACGACTGGATTTAAATTGCATTTACAATGAGCGTGCAAGTGAATACAGGCTTAAGCAATTGTTTCCGGCAGCAGAACCAACCCCTGCAATGGGGGCTAGACCCTCTCATTTATAAACAAAATAGACCATAGAATGCAGACCACAGGAGGGTTGACTCTAAAAGGATGTCACTGAAATGGTTGACCACAGAATTTTCTCCAGAGTTGTCCAATCATTTCCACGAAAATATATTCTCTGAGGCAGGAAAACCACCCCCTGCAAATGGGGGTTAGGCCTTCTCATTTGTAAAAAAAAAATTGGACCACAATTCTCCAAGCATCTGCACGAAAACTTATTCCTTGCAACAAGAAAACCATTCTAGCAAAAGGGTATCAGGCTATCTGACATAGAAAAATAGTCGACGATCAAATCAGAACAAAATGGCTGACTACAGAATTTTATTCAGAGTTGTCCAATCGTTTGCACGAAAATAAATTCACTGCGGCAGGAAAACCACCCTCTACGATGGGGTTAGGCCTTCTCATTTGCAAAAAATATATATACCACAGAATGCAGTCCACAGTGTTCCAAGCATCTGCACAAAAACAAATTCCTTGCAACAAGAAAACCATGGTACCGAAAGGGTGTCAGGCTATCTAACATCGAAAAATAGTGGAAGATCAAACCAGAAGGAAATGGCTGACCACAGAATGTTCTGCAGAGTTGTCCAATCATCTCCAAGCATCTGCAGGAAAACAAATTCCCCGCGGCAGGAAAACCACCCCCGGCAAAGGGGTTAGTTCTTCCATGACGGCGGTACAGGGCTGGGAATCGCGTTACCTCGAAGTTAGACTACGTCCGTAGGAGTTACAGCCCGCCGAGGAGGAATACTTTCAACAATGAGTCGCTGGAGAGAAGGACGTTATTCCTCGGGCGCTGCTTATTTACAGCAAACGGCGTTCTCGTTGAACGAAACGAGAAACAGGTGAGTTGGGAACGAGAAGGGTAGGTAAAAGTATGGGGAGATAGGATGGTTGAGGAAGGAGGTCGGTCAGCAAGTTAATTTAATTGCATTTGCATCCTTGCCGCGGACTTTTCGTGCTTCTCCGCGGGCACAGTTAGGGGAATTGAAAGGCGGACAACGTTCCCGGGGACAGCTGCTTCCGGCTCGCTCCCGGATGGCTACTCCGAGGACGGAAATTACCTGGCGTCGCGTGGCCGCTCGAGGAAACCTGAAACGTGGCCCCGGCTTCTGCTTCCGTTCCCCTTTCGCGATTAACGCGATCGATTTCTTTTCTGTCCCCGGGATTTCACAATGGATAACGGACTTGGACGTCGCAGGAATTGGAAAGAAATCTTTGGTTTCCGCTGAGGAAATTGCACTTTCGACGGAATCATGCGGCCAAAATGATGCCCACATTTCTGAGACTAGTTGTTGGCTTTAGAGATTGATTTCCTGTTTGTTTGAAGAATCGACAATGGCTGATGCACTCGAATACAAGAGAAATTGTAAAAAAATATTTGGACTTTTGCTGAGGAAATTGCACTTTGGAGGGAATCATCCGGAGAGAACGGTGCCCACCTTGCTGAGACTAGTTGTTGGCTTTGGAGATTGATTTCCTGTTTGTTTGAAGATTCGACAAAGGCTGATGCACTCGAATACAAGAGATATTGCAAACTGATCTTTGGATTTTGCTGAGGAAATTGCACTTTGGAGGGAATCCTGCTGCGAGAATGGTTCCCACCTTGCTGAGACTAGTTGTTGGCTTTAGAGATTGATTTCCTGTCTGTCTGAGGATTCGACAATGGCTGACATACTCGAATACAAAAAATTGCAGAATAATCTTTGGATTTTGCTGAGGAAATTGCACTTTGGAGGGAATCCTGTGCGAGAATGGTTCCCACCTTTCTGAGACCAGTTGTTGGCTTTAGAGATTGATTTCCTGTCTGTCTGAGGATTCGACAATGGCTGACGTACTCGAATACAAAAAATTGTAAAAATATTTTCGGTGTTCGCCGAGGAAATTGCAGTTTAGGCAGAATGGTTGGATAAGCTTCCTGTGATTAGTTGCAGAGTTTAGACGCTCTTGAATATTTCAGGGTGCTACCTGACAAATTTGCAGAAAGCAAAGTTTGTGTGTAGATAATTAAGTTCAAGAGAGACACTGAAGTTTGCCCTGAGTTCACTGAACTATATTACATATGTTTGTAGTACTTCTGATGCTTTATAGGACAGCGTTTGACGAAGTTTGGTGGAATTTTTATGTTAATCTGACAGAATTACAGTTGTTTGCGAAGTTTGTATGCAAAGATAATTACGTTGGAATAAGCCTGAAGTTTATCTTGAGTAAATTCGAAGATTAAGGTAAAACCCCACGGCTGGTAAGGTCTAGTGGAATTTTTATTCTTAAATAATGTGTAATGATTAATGTATAATCGTCGATGAATAAATATAATAAAATTCCGAGTACACAGAGCGCTGGATAAGTGCATCAAAGGAAGATTGTTTTATGCATTTATCGAGCCTTCAATCCTTTACAAGTCTGTGAAACAAATTGTCTGACAAAACCGATTAATTACAAATAAAAAATAATAATAATCGGTATCTATGGAACATAGTTGTTCCAACTAATTGTTAATAAAAATAAATAAAAATGGGACGTACAGACATACCACAGGGATATAATCTTTAGAAAAGAGTCATAATTAGTTAGCGCAGGCAATACGTAACAAGAGGGAATGGGGGCCTCGCGTCGGAATCAATTAAATGCGAACAAGATGGAGCAATCTCGATAGAGTATCGAGTTCGATGGTACGTTGTTTCATCCTTGGATTGTTTTCCGGTTAGAGAGATGAGGGAGCGATCGAAAAAGGTTATCGTCGGATTAGAACCGCAGAAAACGAGATGGAGAGGGTTCGCCTGGCTCGAAGGCTCCCAGGGAAACAACTCTCGTGCCTGCGGCTCTCCAGAACCACCCCCGGTGAAAAACGAAAGGCTGAAGTGGAAAAATGAAAAGCGGGTCGAGGTATCGAGTAGATGCTCCGAGGGGAGAAACTTTTCGTTCGAGCTTTCCAGCGAATTCAATGTGTATTTTGCACGGGGTTCTAGGATTATCGTCATTCTCACTGTATGGTCATACTGTATACTCTTCTTGCAACTGTGTTCTTTTTATTGGAACAATAATTGCCCCATGTTATTTCCTTTTAAATAGAAAATCTTAAAAAAGATTTATTGCAACATTAGGTAACATTACATTGGTATACAACATTATTCTTTTTGTTAAAGAGAAATTATATTATATTAATTATATAAATACATTAATTATAAAAATTATAAAAATATATATTAATTATATAAATATAAAATAAAAGAAATTATATATAGAAAATACGTTCAAAGGCAACTGAAATTTTAATTTATATAGTTTTATCAAAAGTAATATTTTTTGCGCATTGTATAAATTGCTCTGCCAAAGAACATGATTGATTTAACATCAATGAAATTAATAAAGGTGAGAATTGCTCCATGTTCTTGATTGTAAAAATTTTCAAATTCCAGCAAGTGGTCTGCCAAGAAGGAGTTTGCCATCAAGGTGGATTAATTAACCAGTGAGCTTCTTGGCTGGGCGAGTTCGGAAGGTAGCCCGGTTTCATTCGTCATCTTCATTCGTCATCAGATCCACTTAGCATAGAAAAGGGTGCAGGACGCAGAGGGAAACAAAAACGTTCGCGTGTACCCGGTCGGACAGCGGTCGTGGCCGCGAGACCGGGATTAATTAACGTGGCCCGGACACGGTCTCTAATTTGCATAGTGTTTCGCGCGCTGGCCGCCCCCGCTCGCTCGGAAGCTCTATTCCCGAGCACCCGGTACATGCTGGAATTTCATCAGGTCGAGACAGGATCCGCCTACCCATCTCCCCTGCGTCTTACTCTCTCTCTCTCTCTTTTGTTTTGCTCCCTTTTCCCTCGACCATCAGCCTGCTTTCCTACGGCAACGACTCGTGACCTGCGAAGCCCATTCTCTCTCCAACAATCTCTCTTTCCCTCCCTTTTTCTCGAACGCCACCGCAGTTAAAATATAGAAAATAATCTCGCAGAAAAACAAGCCACGGATGATGAGTCCTCCTCTATTTCTCGGTCCCCTTCTCCCTTGATTCTCTGCTGGATAATCCCGAGTCTCACCAGTGGCTCGCTGTGTCTGATGCCTCGGTTGATCGTACTGTCACGTACAGCACTGCTAGCGATCCTTCGAACGAGTTCGAGAGGACACAAGCTGTGATATCGTGACGATTTTCAGGATCAATTTTTCTGCAATTTTCCGATTTTGCTCGAGAGTTGTCTTCCAGAAGTAAATCTGCGAGTGCCTGAAGTTTTCATTATGGAGGAATCATTCTTTTTCAGTGATTTATGGACTTTGTAATATT
>CM052327.1:8221914-8233125 GCA_028455615.1 Lasioglossum zephyrum
TGCCCGGATAAATGTAAAATTTGGGATACAATGAAAGTGCTTTTTTCTATGAGATTAATAGATACAATAATCACTCAGAAATACGTTTATCCTAATTTTTACTTTGTTTACAAATT
Organism: Lasioglossum zephyrum; assembly: GCA_028455615.1. Lineage (NCBI taxonomy): Eukaryota > Metazoa > Arthropoda > Insecta > Hymenoptera > Halictidae > Lasioglossum > Lasioglossum zephyrum. Next base: position 8,222,031 of record CM052327.1, read on the forward strand.
TCCAACAGCTTTCCACAAATTCACAGAACGATCACAAACAAATTCACTAAAATTTGGACAGACCAACGTGTGTCGGGTCAGCTAGTAATCGATAAGCTTTGAAAATGATGTTCGATAAATAGCCTCTCGGAAAATTCGCGGAATAAATGAAAAACGGTCGAAGCTCGATCTGACGAGTCGATTTTCTCGAGCAAAGTATGGTCGAGCCCAGAATCCGCGGCGTGGAAAATGCCCATCCGCGAAAAGAGAGATAACGGTAGTAACGCGTTGGATTTTCGGTTCAGGTTTTTCATTCATCGGCGACTCGGTATTTCACGGTTTTCCAGGTGCAATTGCGGCAGCCGCAGCCGCGGGGTTCGCCGGATTAATAAATTGCGGAGGCCGGTAACGCGCAAGTATTAACGCTCCGAAGCAACCCGTTGGCGGAACGGCAATAAAATCTCGCGGTCGACCAGGGGAGGGTGCAAAACATTCGAACGGCCCGTAATCCGGGACACATGCGACCCGTTATTTACGCCGCGTGCCGCCCCTGTCCGCCTGGATTCTCGAAATTCTCGAGCAGCGTTAAATCGCCTCTCCGCGAACCGCTCTCCCGTATAAATCGAGGACCACTCATTCTCCCTCTTGGCCCTCCCCCTGTCCCTTCAACCCCTGTCTTCGATCGGCCAAAAACCGCTCGTACTCGTGCGACAAACGCTCCTTTTTCTCTCGCTGACGGAAAACGCAGCCGGAATTGCACTCCGGCGACAGCTGCACTATTTGCATTCCCGCGAAAAACTGCAACGTTCGTGCTTCGCGTCTTTGTTAACGCTTTGACTGCCGGGTGCTGGTTATTCGTGTAACTGAAAATTCTCTACCGAATATAAACATCAATTTTTATTCGAGTCAATGTTTGGTGGAATCTACAAGTTGAGTTAGCACGGTCGAGATTGCAGAGAGGTAATTGTAAAAATCAATATCAACAGTTTTGCCGCAGTTTAGATTTGTTTAAACAGTGTCCGAATATTACAGCGAGTCCTTGGACACTCTTTGAAGGGTGAAATTATTATACACAGGTTTTTTTACGATGAATTGGGCCAGCGGTGTATCTTATTAGAAAGGCAATAATAATTTTAAATATAATCATTTTTTTATTAACTTCTATGCAATTCTTGTGTTATGCAATTTTTATTTTGTAATACGAAAGAATCATTATCTGAACTACGATAAAGAGAATTTCTGCAACTTCAATTTATAGGAATTATAATTTTATAAAACACTACAGGGTTGAATAAAAGCGAGAAACGAAAGGTTGCAACAACTGGAAGTCTTTGTTGCAACGATTTCTGTGCACCGGAAGAGAAACAGGATGAGTCACGATGATTCCCTGGTCGGCAATATCGTGCGGGTCAGAAAGAGGTTGATCTCGAACGCGAGACCGATTAAATCCTGTGAAACAGTATTCCCGGATATATCGGGGAGAACAGGGAGGAATCGTGTCCGCAATAAACGCAGAAATCCGCGGTTGAAAAGCAAAACCAATATATACATACATATATATGTATATCGCAATGTATGTATCGCAAGCTCTTTGGTAAAACCGATAACAGTCGGCCGGTGCTCGTGAACGTTCCTCCGGCAGATTCTTAATTGTATCGGCGTTCGACGGACGATCGAAACTGACAAAAGGTCGCCGCCGCTCCAGGAGAGGGACTCTGGTTGCTCGTCCGTTTTAATTAATCAAGGGAAGTGCTCACGGGCTCGGCGCAGAGACGCGCGCAATCTCGTCCGCTTTTCGAACCGTCGCGGACCCGAGGCTGGATTACAAAGCGCTTTTTAAGCAACGTCCGACATAAATGCACGAATAAAAGAAACGAGCGAGCTTTATTGCGGCCAAATAAAATATCTGTTGATTTCTTTATACTGCGCCAGAAATTCGGAGTGCTTTTGATACCGAGGATTCTTGAATCGACACGCTTCCCGGTGGAAAAGCTGTTTCACGGAGACGATGATGATCGTGTAGAAGATCTAAATCTTCCTGTTTAAACGGATCTAAAGAAACCATGGTGCTTCTTTGTGCAAAATAAACATGTTTCTACAGTTAGTTTAATAAGGAATATAACTATGTTTCTATTGGAGTGACAGCCTCGGGGGATTTGGTCGCATGAACCGTACGCAGCATTGCATACAATGAATATAGCTGGAATAAGTAGAGTTATAATAGAAAAGAAGCAGTTTCATGGAGACGATGATAATCGTGTAGAAAATCTGGACCTTCCTGTTTAAACAGTTCCAATGAAACCGTGGTGCTTCAACGAGAAAATTCTCGCAACGTTATTAGTGGATCTTTGTGCAAAATAAACATGTTTCTACAGTTATTTTAATAATTAATATAAGTATGTTTCTATTGGAGCGACAGTCTCGGGGAGATTTGGTCGCATAAACCGTGCGCAACATTGTCGCTCTAATAGGAACCATTCCTGTCTACAATGAACATATCTAGAATATCAATAGTTGAATAAAAATGTATTTCGCCTCTTAATAATTTCCAGAAACTGACAATTAGTCTGCCTTGTAATTAACCCAGCAATGGCGGAGAGAGGGTAACTGTATTCCCCTCAATTTTCCCAATCTTGTAAAATAAACATGTTTCAACAGTTATTTCAATAATGAATACCACTAGTACAGTAATGTTTCTATTAGAGCTACAGTCTTGGGGAGATTTAGTCGCATAAACCGTGCGCAACATTGTCGCTCAAAAAGAAACATTACTGTATACAATGAGCATATCTAGAATATCAATAGTTGAATAAAAATGTATCTCGCCTCTTAATAATTTCCCCAAACTAACAATTAGTTGCCCAATCCCCTGAATTTGCCCAATCTCCAGAACCTCCACAAAATCATTTCGCCAGGTACCCGAAAGACGATCGCCGCAATGTACACCGTGGCCTCACAATGCACCGGAATGAAGCACAACAGACGGTGGCTCTTCAAGCCCACGGAACATCGTGAAAGGCGACAACGAGGATCGGAGTCGACCGCAGAGCCGCGGAGAACGGTCGCGTTAAACATTCCGCAAAGAATTCCGCGGGTTTTCGCTGTTCCCGTGAATTCCGAGAGAGACGGGAGCGCAATTCCTGCGGCGGCTCCGCGTGCGGGGAGAGAAGAGTGGAACAGAATGAAGAAGAAGAAGAGAGAGAGAGGTACAGAACGCAAAACGCGAGCAAATTTTCATTAGACCGGTGAAATATGTCCGACGGCGGGTCGGCGGAGGGACGAGGCAATTCCAGGACACGTTGCGACGCATAAGAAAACGATTGCAGCCATCAGCAAGTAGCGGGGCACAACGGGTGGAGGGGAGAAAAAGGGGAGACGGTTCTGAAACGACTTTCCACGACTTTCCTCTGCAGCTTCGTCCCCCACTACCCTCTTTTTGTCCCGTCCCCGCGGGAAATACCACCGGCGGCGGCAACAACGCTCTTCTCTGCCCCGCGAGATTGGATTCCCGGCGACGACGATGGAGATGCTGAAGACGAAATGGTCGGAAACCGGGGGCCGGAGGGGCGGCGGCCAGACACACCGGTGCACGCTGTTGCTGCTGTTGCATCCTGCTTCTGCCGTTGCTGTTCCTGCTGCAGACAGACGGCGCGAGGATCGTGACGGCCGCGTAATTGCGAGGCGGAATTGTTTGCTCGCGTTTCGTTGCCCTGCTACCCTGGCAAACCTGTCGGCGTTATGGCGACCGATTACCAACGGAAGACGGGGGTCGCGCGTCTGTCGCAGACGCTGTCGGAAATCCGGGAGAAACGCACCGAATCGCTGGAAGACGATTGCCCTTTTCCCTTCCGGGAAGAAGCGAGGTGATTGTCGTTAGGTTTTGCTCCACGGTGTGGGAACATTGGAGATGACAGCAGGAAGAAGGGTCGTTAGGGTTTTTGGCGTGGCGCGGAGAGAATTTGGGGTGGTTTTTCAGGTTGGGGATCGCTGGATTTCGGTTTTATTGGGGATGATGCGCGGTGTGACGAGCCATGAACAAACTGCAAAAACCAAAGTCGAATATGTATTCATGGGCTGTGGTATCGTGAAATATTAATCGAGGTGCCAGCCAGATATTCGAATCCCAACTGGCTTGCGAAAAGAATCCAGCAACGTGTGCATCGCTTAGCGATTCCATGAAATGTATATGGAAAGTAAAGTAGGACATCTAAATTAGATTCGAGGATAATCCGGCGACGAGGGGGGAGCGTGAAGATAAACGAGAATCCGAATAACGACGGTTCAATTACCTCGGAATTGAAAATAATGGCAACACACATAAACCAGACGAGAGGAACAGCACGCGACGAGATAGCGTTTCATCTCTCTGGAGGCGGTTCTCCTCAGGGAGGTCAGTTCCTCGAAAGGTCGTCGTCGCCGTCGTCTACGGACAATATTAGGACCAACGAGAAGCCGTCGACTAATTAGAGTAGTCTCCGGTCCAGCGTATTACGCTGCACCCCACCCCTCCTCCCAATTTCCTCGTCTTTAATCCTAATATCCTAGCTAGTCGCGGCGGACTTTGGTCTGCCGCCCGAGATGAAGGGATACGGCGCTAGGGATGCAGATTCATGGCTGCTCTAGAGACCGGTGAATCCCCTAAACATGGCTGAACACCCTGGAAATGATCCTGGACGTTCTCTCAACTGGATAACAAATGAAGCTGCTCGTGGAAAAACTCCATTTAAATAAATAATCTTTGAAACTCTTCCATCTTTAACTAGGTTTGCGGATCATTAAACCTCTTGTCACACGGTTTCGAATAATAAACGAAATAAATGTCTAGATGGTTCCTGGGTACTCCGATTTTGATGAAATTTTAATACGCTATAGATTTCGACATTTTAAACAACTTTTTCCTTTTACTATATAGGGGGGTCGCCTTTAGTTTTCGAGATATTTGCAAAAGACTATCGCTAATACAGGCCGCGGAGCGTGCAGGAATACGAAAAATTCCATACAGTATTAGCGACAGTTTTTTGCAAATATCTCAAAAACTAAAGGCGACCCCCTTATATTGGATAAGGAAAAAGTTGTTCAGAATGTGTTGCTGCATAACATATTAAAATTTCATCAAAATCGAAGTAGCCAGGAATTATCTAGACATTTATTTCGTTTACTTTCCTTTCTACAGGCACCTCGCAGAAAATGTCGATAAATGTTGTTACCAGTTCCTGTATCTTACAATTATTGCAAGTCACTTTCATTACGCATAAAAACCGGCAGAATAATTATTCCACACCGTCGGATAAAATCGTTTCCAATTGACTGGCAGGTACAAAGACAACATTCACCCAAGAGCTAAGCAATTTTCCAGCACCATCGGTTTCCGTACGCATCGTACGCACCAGAAAGTCATTTCAGCGGTCGTATCGCGGTCCCAGGTTCCTCCCCGTTCATTGTCTCCGAGCAAACGACCGTTTACCAGCCAGGAAGCTTAGAAACGGTCGTAAAGCGATTTATACTCGCCGCGTCGAAACTGCGGACAGCTATTCCATTGTGACATCGTGCGCGGGTGTTCCAACCCATTCGTCGAGCTCAGCTGTTTATTATTTATTATATAGGCTATTCATCGGCCTATACGTGCTACGGGATTAGAATTTATTAGCCGCGATCCGGTCGCGATTGAGATTTATCGCGCCGTTAAGACCGCCTCCCTAAACTAACTCTCGCGCCTCTCGAAAACGGAGCTCGTTTATGGTCGCGAGAGAAATCGCCTTCGAATTGGTCCCAGTTTGCAGGCAACTTGATTAAAGTGTCTTCAATCACCATGTTGGGACGCGTGCGGTACGTTTCGTTCAGATTGATTTGACACACGTCAGTCGAGCAGTAGAATTGTGCACCAATGAACTTAAATTCAAATTTATTCAGGCTTCGTTCAATTTTGTAATAATTCGTTACGATCTCGTAAAAATATTTTTGGAATTTTAATCATTGTGAAAGAAAGCAATGGAAGTCTGTTGAAAGTGGATTCAACGACATAAATTTCTCCGACACCTATTTGACCGACGTCTAATTTGGCTGACTACGATTTTGACCGACAACTAATTTGATCAACAACTAATTTGACCGACAACTAATTTGACCGACAACGAATTAAAAATCGTTGTCGGCCAAAGTATTCGTCGGTCAAATCCGGTGTCAGTGAAAATCGAGTCGGTGATTTTCATGGGATCCATTTTCAACAGACTTCCATTGCTTTCTTTCACAATGATTAAAATTCTAAAAATATTTTTACGATAGCCTAACGAATTATTTGAAACTTGAACGAAGCTTGAATAAATTGGAATTTCAGTTCATTGGTGATCAATTCTACTGCTCAAGTTACTTGTGTCAAATCAATCTGAACAAAATCAGCAATTTTGACCGACAACGAATCTAAAATCGATGTCGGTGAAATTTTGCGGTGAAAACCACGCTGGGGAAATTCATGTCGCCGATTTCCATGGAACCCGTTGATAATTTCGAATCGAAATTATGCTCGACCATCTCTTGGCACGTTTTCATAGTGAGCGAGCCACGTGTGCGTCGCGCGCGAGCAGCGTGTTTGTGTATTCGGCTTGAACTTTAGGTTTTTCTTTTGTTTCCACGCGCCTCTAATTTAGTCGCAATACTGTTGATGCTAGTCGCGCGTTTCTGCGTTCCGTTCAATTTTGTATTACAAGGCTTACCTTGTCTTAATTGGCGAATCAATAAATACTTTATCTCATCGAATAAAACACGTGTGATTCAACTGTGTAACCACTGATTCAGGAATTCGTTCGACATAGAATTAAACCTCCTCGTTCAACAAAGTCATTCCTAGAATTCCAGCGTGAACGACACGTAGATTTCGAAGTGTAAATTTTTTTTTAAATTCAAAATTAAATTTAAAAATTTTTTAAATTTATCTTAAATTTTTAAAAGGTAGCTTATCAGCGGTTTCAGAGAATTCTCACAACGTCACATCTAGAGAATTAAAATTGATTGGAACAATAGACGAATTTCTGATTACGTTATCGATAAACACGTCTCGTTTTTCAAAGTTCGCGTTTCGTGGAACGTTATCGATACCGCCAGTATTTATTCATTATTACAAAAGCTCGATAACGACGCGACCGAAAATTATAGGCCGAGATCGACTGCCGTTGCGACTCATTGTTAGACGGGAATTTAATTTCACCGGGACGACGTTTAATAAGGAGAATTTCTGGAAACAAAGGGGATCTCTTCTTTACGTCTAATGAGAAATTAACGGGAGAGGGGTGGGGGGAATTTATGCTGCAATTTAATAGTCGAGATAAGCAGCGTTATGCTGACGGACGAACTTGCTGAAGGAGTGAACCCGATGCGAGAGACAGAGGCGATAAAAGGGCAAGAAACGAACGTTGCATGCGCGATGCATCTTGTGCAGACACGCTGCGAAACTGTTAATCACTTGGACACAGAAAAAGTGCAAGCTAGAATGGGTCGTCTCCTAATCAGTACAGTCTTTTACTACACGAAATTCAATGTTCATGATTTCGTGCAGGAATTCTTCTACAAGTCAGTGTCCTCATCGTTTTATTCGACGTCATTCAATCGTTGATGCAACGATGCATTTCCCTTAAAAATATTATATCCTCTTCCCACTGTCTGTGCACTGTCATTTCCTTACACAAATTTTTCTGTTGGTTCCCGTTTATTAGACTGCGCATCTTTATGCATTTATTTATGCATATTATGCATATTAGTAAAAATTAATATCTATTACATTAAATTAAATAAAAATTAAAAACTATCACGAACAATTTTTTTTGATTTGCATAAAAAGAAATGTGAAAAGGGTAATTTGTGCAATTTCAAACAAATATAATTGTTTATATATGCACTCTAGAGATCTTCTATGGCCACAACTTTTGTCAGAAACATTTTTATACGATTTTCGAATAATTTTGTGTGTAAAACTGGTTTTTCAATGCTCTGTCCAGGCTCGTAAACGGCGGGAAATAAGGACAAAGCACTGCCGTGAATGCTCGCCAGCATAATTTCGAGGGAATCGAGATTCGTCGGACGGTTATCGAGTTTCAGGACGACCGGAATGGCGGGGGCAGACGAGATTCAAGGGGTCAGAGCTTGGCGTTCTCGCCGCTCGAAATAAATTCCCCGACCGCGCCAATGAAATTCCCGCATACGATAAATTTCCCGACCGCGGTAATTGCGCCGCGGACCTGTCGCAGAAATTGCGCTGGTAATCCGGCTCGTCAGCCGAAAGAACGATCATCGGGCGTTATGAAATTGTCGACGGACGAGCAACAAACCCCAACGATTCGTCCGGGGGCTCTTGAATATTCCACGAGAAACCCCGAGCGGAAGTTGATGACGGTTCTCGCCCGTTGACGGCTGAAAGAGATGCACTCGTTGGGTGATTTTATGCTTTGCTGCCCCGCCAAGTTGCCGGGAATTTCAGAAAGCAGACGAGAATTTCGGAGCCCATTTGTTTGATCAATTTCTCGTCTGGGTTATTGCCGTGCTGGCTCGTATGTTTATCAAGAACGTTTTAAAAAATGTCTTGGAGCCGGAATGAATATATTTTTGTTGGGAAAAACTACCCCTTAAGATTAAGAATTTTTTCCATCACCTCGAACAATGAAATATAATTTTTATTGGAAAGCATCTTAGAAAAATCACAGTGGGGCCAGAATGAAAATTCTGGTTGGCAGAAACTACCCCTAACAAGATTAAGAATTTTCTCCATCACCTCGAACAATGAAATATAATTTTTATTAACGAAGTATGTTTGATTCGAAGCAGAAAGCATCTTAGAAAAATCACAGTGGGGCTAGAATGAAAATTGTGTTTGATAGAAACTACCCCTAACAAGATCGAGAATATTCTCCATCACCTCGAACAATGAAATATAATTTTTATTAACGAAGTATGTTTGATTCGAAGCAAAAAAATCTTGGAATAATCACAGTAAGGCTAGAATAAAAATTCTGGTTAGCAGGAACTACCCCTAACAAGATTAAGAATGTTTTCCATCACCTCGAACAATGAAATATAATTTTTATTAACGAAGTATATTTGATTCGAAGCTGAAAGCATCTTAGAAAAATCATAGTGGAGCTAGAATGAAAATTTTGGTTGATAGAAACTACCCCTAACAAGATTAAGAATTTTCTCCATCACCTCGAACAATGAAATATAATTTTTATTAACGAAGTATGTTTGATTAAAAAATGAAAGCATATTAGAAAAATCATAGTGGGGCTAGGATGAAAATTTGGGTTGATACACAAACTACCCCTAATAAAATAGTGAAATATTCTTTTTAATAATAAGGTAGGTTCGCTTCAAAGAGGTGCTGAAAATTGCCTAGAAATCACAGCAGCATCATAGGTAATGTTTCTTTCTACGAAACTGTTTCTAACGAGGATGAAAATTTGTATTTCGAAGAGATGTTCGTCTCATTTGCAAATGGATGGTTGAGCCAGGGAAGGTGGCGATTAAAAAAATTGCCAGCCTCGAAATGTCACGTTTCTAAATCAGAAGATTGCTAGCTCGAGGCGTGCAGAGCACCTGGAGCCTCTTGGCGAGCTCATCTCGCGCGTTCCTCGAGTTCTCAATTTACACGCAACGTCCATCTCGGTAATCTCCTCCCCACGAACCCGCTCGTAGAACAACTCGCCGCTTCTCCGTAATCTCGAGGGTTCATTGCCGAGCCTAAATGAACGGCAACTTTGCGGTTTCTTTAATGTGCCGTTCGGTGAACCGCTGCAATACGGCTCAGCCGAAATTTCACATATTTTCCAGAAAATCCGCAACAACCAACATACACGCTACCACTATTTCTACAAAAAAAGAACAAACATGCTACTTCTATTTCCTACTATCGCGATTACCAAATATTACAATTTATACAATAAAGAAATTAAAGAAGCAGTCTACCCAATTTATTAAAACTAGTAATTAAAAAATAAATAAAAAAATATTATAATTTATACATTCATGGAAAAAATGAGTTTCTGCTATTTAGAACACTAAAGAAATAAAAAAAAAACAGTCTACCCAGTTTATTAAAACTAGTAATGAAAAAATAAAATTTTAAACATTAGTTTGCAAGAGCATCTTCCATGCATCATTTTCAAAGAATGAATTTATGAAATTAATTACGTGCGACTCCATCATGCTGATTTTTTCGAAACATGAACAGGTAGGAGGTAAATTTCTTCGTGCATATTTTCCAGACGGAAGTAACGGGAAAATATTACTAATTTCTATTAAACGTTTCGTTTGAGCGCATCACTCGTGCACCAAGAAACTCTACAGGTGCCCGAGCTCCACGGTCTAATGACATTAAATATCATTGCTCGACACAATTTTATACAGGATGCGTAATAGAAATGGCAAAGTACATATTTCAATGTATGATGGTGCGAGTCTTGCTCCAACGTATACGCGGCAAGTTGAAAATTAAGCGACGTATATGTTCTAGCGTGGGAGTCGACGTGTTAATGTACTATGTTTATTCTGAAAACAGGGTTTCTATCTTCCTGACTTCAGCGGCAGTTAATTCGGAATTTCTGGAAAATGGTGGATTCCACCAGACCGTAGATTCTCGACGAGAATTCTGAAAACAATGTCCAAAAGAAATTATTACTCGGTCCAAAATTTCAAAAAATTCCTTCCACCTCAAATTTATTCTATTATAAATTCTACTTCCTACTGCATCGTTCTAATTTTCTTTATATAATTATTTATGTATTGATGGTGTAAACTATGTTTGGTTTATATAGCATACATTATAGCGTATATAAAAAGAATATATAAAAATATATAAAAAGATTAATATATAATATACAAAATATAAAAAGAATATATAAAAATTAATATATAAAAAGATTAATATAATGAAATTAATATATAAAATCATATAAAAAGATTAATATAATAAAATTAATATATAATATATAAAATATAAAAAGAATCTCAATATATATATTAATCTCTTAATATATAAAAAGAAATTAATATAAATGGTAGACGCTAAATCATTTTTTGAGGAAGTTAAAGATAAACATTAGTATTTCCATTATATATTCATATTCATATTTTA
>CM052327.1:8233225-8262439 GCA_028455615.1 Lasioglossum zephyrum
ATGTCCCTCGATTCCTAATTTCCTCTATACACCACTGGAACTCCCATATTCCTGGGCCCCTAGATTCCCACATCCCCAATCCCCTAAAACCCTATATTCCTAGCTCTCTAAACCCAATACAATTATTCTAGGTCACAAGAAATATTTAATTGTCAAGTTAAAATAACTCCGACTGCAAACGACTAAATATACAGGAAAATCAATGATGTTTCTAGATTCTAAAAGACCCGTCGACACAAGTACACATAAAACCGCGGTGGAAATAGGGTTAAATCTGGGGTCACGAAGGTGCGAATGGAAAATAGCATTATTCGATATCGACTCTGCCTAATGACAGCAGGTCACGAAATCCGTGGATCAGGGCCGACTGGCAAACGAAAGGAAGAAAGATTCGACACGCGGTGGGCGAGTTTCTCACGATCCCGAAACGCTGCGAAAGAAATCGAAAAGCCCGTTCCTTTTTCTGTGCTGCGGGGCCCGAGACATTCTTGGGCCGCGTTTTACCTGACTCTCGAAAGACGTGGAGAGGGGCCGCGTTTTCGGCAGGATCCGTGCTCCCTCCGAGCACGGTCGGTGGCGAAAAACGAACACAACGAGAGCCGGGAACAACGAACCGAGAAGAGCCGAGGTGAAAGAGAGAAGGAATAAAGAGGTGGAGGAGGAGGAGGATCAGAAGGGAGATCGAGAAAGAAGAGGGCGAACGAGTGGAGGATAATAAGCGGCTCGCGAGCTATTCTCATTTCAGCTACGCGTGAGACCTCTAGACACGTGTGAACAGCGCGCTTTCATCCTCGAGACTTTCTTCGGGGGAGTCGGCGCGAGTTTTCGAGGCGAAAAACCTCGAAAGCTGCGACGATACTCGTCCCAGACCGACCGACCGGTCGTCGACGGTTCCGGGAATTGTTATTCGCATGTCTCGAGACCGGCTGGGACCAATTGCGCGCTCCCGAAACGTTTCGCACCACGTAAACCCGAGAAAAATTTGGATTTTGCTGCTCCTGGTACTCTTTTATTCCTTCTTTCTCAGTACATTTATTTTTCAACTAATCAACTGCTAACGATCACCTTCAAAAGGTTCCACAATGAAAGAAATATATACAATATATATTTTATATTTTTCTTATTAAATCCATTGCAACAATTGCAGATAACCTTAACGCATATATTCTGTTCATGAGTATGGGCATAACCATCTGTTGGGTTCTGGCATGAATCATTTAGTTTATTTCTTTTTAATTGATTTATAATAAACATTTTCAAAATAATTTAGAGTAAAATCTCTGTGTAAATTCTGGGAAAGAAGCAGCAAAGTAGAGAGCGTTTTAAATCCATTAAAAATATAAATTATAAATTATAAATTAATTGTATAAATTAATGATTCATTCACTTTAATACGTTCTCGAAAAAAGAACCTAGAAATTGCTCGACGAAACAAAAAGCTTAACTGTGCCGATTCAGCGATTACGCATTATGCGATTCGTGTAAAGTTTAATTACGAGTGGCGGCACACCGGTTCTCACGTTGCGCGGAGAAGTTCGCGCGGAACCATCGCGATTATTTCGCGGTTATCCACTCCTGTTCACGGTAGGCAGAAGAGCGTCGCGGGCTTCCACGCGAGGGAAAACTTTGGAAAACTTGCCGGAAAATCCCGCGAGACGCGGGCTTAGAGGGCTCGGCACCGGTCGAGGATCCACTCGCCCATGAAAGTCAACTACCTTCTGGAATATACCGAATAGTAATGATTCCAAAGTCGCAGGGAACACGCCAAAGTTGTACGTCGGTGTGCGACGACGCCGAGGTCGTCAACCTCGCGCTTCCAACGGCTAATTATCGCATTAATATTCCGCGAATTAAGCGGCGATGTCGACGTCTGCAATTAAGCAACGAAAAAAAAAATGTTGCATGTAACTCTGGAGAAGTACACCGTCTTCAGAAAGTTTCTGGCCAGTTCGGAAGATACGCCAGGCAGAACGTTGTTGCATAAAACAGAGTTATGCTGTTCGGTTTTCTTTATGCTGTATGCGCTTTTCTTTCGGCCACCTGTTCTGCTCGCTTATGGCACTCTGCTTCGAAGCCTGTTTATGCCCGATGCAAACTGCATAGGTGCAACGATTGCACTTGGACAAATATTTTTCAACCGAGTGCATTCGTAATAATATCGATGTTTATGCAAAATATCAAATTTCTTCATCGATTACACGGTACTGGGACCAAATTAATGTAATATAATAATATAATATTATATTGATACAATAATATAATAATAATTAATATAATAATAATTTTTTAAAAAGTTCGTAATAGTCCGAATAAGGGTTCAGGGAAAGAAACATTGGAATAGTTGCCCGGAAAAATGGAAAATTCAATATAAAACTGATAAAAGTGATTTTTCAGTCATATTTCAATACTACAAAAAAAAGAGAAACGAACACTGCAGCTTTTAATAAATATTTCAATAGGACTTTACATTATCGACGTCTGTTTGCATTATTGACATCGTCAATATCCGACAGTTAATTTATTTCTATTCAAATTTATGAATTTACAATACAAAAATCATAATTTCAGATGTTTAAATAAATTTATTGTAATTTGGACAGGACAACGTCTGTTAGGTACAATAAACAATAGAAAAAGCAAAGTTTATTGTTCGTAAAATTAAAATTAAAATAAAATTGGTTCACTGGATGAGACCTTTTAAAATATTAATTTTGCAGTTCAGCAAGAAGAGTTTCCCGCAGAACAATCTCGGCTACGAGATCTGCGGTCCAGACTGTCGCAGAAACCTCCGAAATTCGGTTGCCGTTCGTTGGAGCAGCTGTTCGCGAATTTTCGCGAATTCGCCGCACGAATCACGAGAGACCGTTTTTCTAGAGCGAAGAAACCAGTCGTTCGGAGGGTCGGATTCGCTCGGGGGACCCCGTCGAAAAAGAGACTGAAGCAGACGGAATAAGTGGCTCGGAGGGCACGAATTACCTTTCGGGGCCCGCCGCCGAGAGGGCTTCATGCGCGAGAAGAACCCCTCCGGAATCGAAAGAGAAACGTGGTATGCTCTTTCCAACGCGGCTTCTTTCTAGACTGCGGGGCAATTCTGGTTTTCGAGGCAATGGGGCGGAATCGCGAGTGCACTCCCGGTAGAGATCTCCAAACGTGTTCATAACTCCATACTGTGTACCATCAACATTTTTTTCAATATCAATTTTTTTACCAGTTTACGAAACCCTGGATGATTCGCGTGGAGCACTACGTCCCAGAAATTGGATCGACAGATGATTATACAAAATTGTATGCATCAGGAACACTCAGAATGCACAACTGTGATGTTGAAAAACTTTATTGGCTTAAACAAGATGACGGCTGTGTTTCGAAATGTTTAATAATGTTTAATAATCTTAATAATGTTTTCGACAAACATTTTTTTTTTATTTCAATGTCGCAGTCCACCTTAACGACTTTTTTTACAATTAATTGAAGATATCCTATACAAAATAGAAAGTCGTTGAGTCGGTCAGGTCGAGAGCGACATTGAAATGATAAAAAAAAATTTTCGAGTCGGGAAAAATCCTTCTGGCAATCTTCATTTTAGTAAAAAAAGAACCTATTTTCAAAATTTCATCGAATTCTGAGGATGGACGTTATCGGAAACTTCGTCAAAAACGGTGATCCTAATGTGAATAAAGAAAAGGAGACAAACTGTCTTGAGATAAGGTAAAGCTAATGCTGTAGCGTGAATGATGCTGCGATGTGATCCGTTCTGTAATGGGACTGGGCTAGTTCGTCCCTGAAAATCTGTTTCTGTATATTGTATAATATTATCGTTGGATTCCAACACATGTGACAATTGCAGACAATTTCCGAGGCAACTGCAGAGGCTGGTAGAGCCAGTAGTATGGCGCGTGTTGCGAACTAAAGCTCCATTAGTTTGTAATTGAGCGACTAGTAAGGACGAGGATCCTGGGAGTCCTGCGAGTCATGCAGCTACAGATGGAGAATCCATCGGAGCTTCGAGTTCAGCCAGCCATAGGAGATTAATGATGGCGGTGTGCGTGGAAAGGCGCGGAGGATCAACAATCTATAGATCACCTAGGACACGTTGAACCCACAAGGTGCTTGATCCTTACAATTTTTCTTCGTTCCAGGGAGGCGTTGTTCATCCAGCAGAGTCAATAATTTTGCTACTGATGATGATCCACGGTGTGGAGGTGTGAATCCAACGCGACTCGATCGATCGATACTATTAAAGGATCAGAGGGTACTCGGGCGTTTGCATTCGGTCGGAAAGCTGATACACTGGCCAAAGGATCCATAGATACGTGTTTGCGGCCGGATTAATGTCATTCAGGGCTCAACCGGGCTCTGTCTGACGCGATAACCGCGGAGACAACAGGTGCTAATAATAGCTGGGTGAACGTGGCGTTCACTTAACGCCGCCGGTTGTCACGGTTTACTTCGACCGGCCTCATAATCAACGGCTTAATTAAACGACTCAGGGTAATCGGCACCGATGCTGCCAAACGCGAGAAGCTACGCTAACTGGGCCACGATTGAGTCCGCTTTGTGAACTTCGAGCTTGATTACCGGGTCACGGGATTACCCGGCTCCTAGATTCCGAGGTTTCTAGGTCCTCCGACGGTAGGTCTCTTGGATCCCTGGATTTTACACTTCTCGACTACTAGATCCCCAAATCCCTGTACACCGAGGTTTTTAGGTCTCTAGATTTCTTAGACTCCTGGATTTAGAAACTACCAAGTGCTTAAAATTCTAGATCAGTAGAGCATTGGATTTTAGATTTTAATTACCTAGATTCTTGGATTTTTATAGATAGATAGATCTTGTACTCTTAATAGAGAGGATAGTTCCTCCTTGTTCTTAACCCCTAGGTCACCAGAAGCCTAAGTCTCTACACTTCTGGGCCTCCAAGGTCCTCGACCTATAGATGCCTAGATATGTATATGCCCTTAGAGCTCCAGTCCTCTAGGATCTAAAGTCTTCATTTTCCAAAATTGTGGGATCCCTAAGCTTCCAAGGCCCTAGGTTCTCCGTACCCCAGACCTCATACTTTTCCATCCCTTTGAGAGAGGAAATTTCTTCCCTGCCCTTAATCTCTAGGTAACTAGAAGCCTAAATCCCTAAACTTGTGGGACTCCCAAGTCCTTTAGGTGCCTAGATCTCTATGCCCTTAGAGCTCCACTCCTTTAGGATCCATTTTCCGAAATTCTGGGACCTCTAAGTATCCAAGGCCTAGGTTCTCCTTCCCCCAGACCTCATACTTCTTCATCCCTACGAGTTTCAGCTATCAACTTCATAACTCCTCAACCTCTTACCTCCCCACCTTCTCAGACACCTAAAATCTCATATCCCTATCTCTTCAAGCTCCCAGCTCCCCAAGTTCTTACATTCTCAGGTTAAATCGAGGTTACCCGGCAATCTTCGCGCACTCATCAGCTCCATAAATCAACGGCACGTAGCAGAGCAACGAAACTTCCATCATCGCGATAGAATTCGGAGGCGAACGTTTTTAATTAACGCCGCGACTGCGCTTCCCTCGGCCATTGTTCGCGGAAGTTGGCCTCAGATCAGGCACGGAATCGCAGCGTTAAGAGATTGAAAAGTGTTGCCGGTTAAAGCAGAGAGGCTGTATCGATCTCGGTTCGCAACGGGAATTTCAACCGAAACTCTTCGCTCGGAGTCGATGCGCTTGCAATTTTACGCTCGTGAAATTTCGGCTGTTTCACGGGCCGAATCCGCCTGAACGCCGTTTCATTCATTTCCGAACTTCGGCGAGACTTGAGGACGTGGGAAACGCACCGAAATCGGAATGTGAACGAGGAACCCATTGAAAAGGTTCGTTAACCACCGCGCAAGGCTTTCTCGAAAGATCCCGGAAACCGTACCGGTACAAAGCGACTCCGGGGCTGCAAGTTCGAGCTGTCACGGTGGCTGCGAGACACACGAGCACTTTGGGGATAATTATCCTCGGCGTTTAGGATCCAGCAACTTTTTGCACGGAGCCTCGTTACGGTCGCTTTGAAAGCCCCGTAATAATTAGAACAAACGCTGCATGATTTGATCTGCAAATTTAACAGATTTATTCTAGAGATATAAATGTGGTCTACATATTTTTTTTATCTATGGGTACTGAGGTTTACAGGGTCGAGATAATTCTCTGGAGATTAATAGACCTCGTTTCGGAGGCTGGTCGAGATAAGAATGTAGCTCGAGCTACAAAGTTACATGGTTACAAGTGTGTAGCGAAATAGCGGACATGTCATCCTTCGCAATTTATAGATGGCTTGTTGTGTAACCAAATGACGAATCTCTTCAATTCACTGTAATATCGAGTCACAATTGCGACGTAGATTTCGAATAGATTCTACTAAGTATTTTTTTTATTAAGCATTTTAGAGCTGAAGTGAGATCTATTTCTGCTGCACAAAAGTAAATTACATTAAATAGATATTCGTGCATGTATAGAATATATTAAATCAAATGAAATTCGTAATTTGTAAGCTTCTAGGAAATTAGAAATATAAAAACAGGCTTTAATGTTGGGTTGCGAAACTATATTCTACTAAGTATGTTATGCGTTTTAATGATGTTGAGGTTAACGAGGTTAGGAGATCAAACATAGACCTTATATAAACGTTTCTCAGTTGGGAATTAATTATTAGTACATTGAAGTTGAATTTTTATACACCAAAAAGTAAAATGAAGAGAGGTAGTAAACTAATAATGTGTTTTCGTACTATGTTTAGTTTTCTGAAAATGTTGTTTCAATTTCTTTCAATATTTTTCCCTTAAACAAAACACAAGAACTGATCTTCTTTCAATTTTTTCGCTGCATAGTGTATCATATCCTATCACATTTAGTAAACTAATAATGTGTTTTCTTACTATGTTTACTAATGTTTATTTTTCTGAAAATGCTGTTTCAATTTCTTTTAATATTTTTCCCTTAAACAAAACACAAAAACTGACCTTCTTTCAATTTTTTTTACTATATAATGTATCATATCCTATCATATTTAGTAAACTAATAATGTGTTTTCTTACTATATTTATTAATGTTTGTTTTTCTGAAAATGTTGTTTCAATTTCTTTCAATATTTTTCCATTAAACAAAACACAAGAACTACCCTTCCTTCAATGTTTTTATCCCAATTAAAAGAATCATGCAGCGAAGACGTGATTATCTTTTTAACTTGTGCGTTGCGAATACAGAATGTTTATTCCACGTAAAAGAGCGCAGTCGAATAGCGTGCAATAAGCGTGGGGAATCCTCGATGCAGGAGCGCGGTCGATCCGGGCGAGGCAGAGATAAGAGAGGAGGGTTGTGAAATTATTAATAAGGTCTAATATAATAGCCGCCGCGAGGATAAAGCCGTGCAGGCAATAAATAGGTGAATCTGAATAATGGACGAGACAGGGATCGGAGGTGGGTTGAACGGCGGTTGACAAGTTCTTGGTCGAACGGGGGCAACGAACGAGGCTCGGACCGCTGGAAAACACGTCCTCCGAAGGCGTAGGTGGATAGACGTTCATTCACATGCGCCGAAACGCTCGTCGGACGTTTCTGCATCGCGCTCGGACAAAGGGGATCGCGATTATGCACTCGTCACGTACTCGTCGCGCCGGTACCGGTCTCGGAATGATAAATTCCCGAGGCATTGTCCCGTCCCAGGAACCGATGTCTCTTCCGGGAACAACTCAAAGGAGCCGAATCAAGGTGTTGGCCGATCCATGCCGAGAGACGATCGTCGTCCGCGATAATTAACAGTCCTTTCGAGCGACCATCATCGGTACGCGACGACCACCGACTCTTTCTTGTTGAGATTTCGCGGGATTTTCACTTTCTACACGGTAGCCGCGGCGTTCCTAATCGGATCGCGTCCCAGACGCCTTTGGGAGGTTGTTCAAGGCCGGTTTCGGGACGATATTGTTCAATAAAATGACTATTGTAGCGTCACAGTGTATAGAGATGTATTTTATCCATAAATGTCCCAGCTCTATCCCCAATATTGCGGATAATAATTATTATTAATATAATATACATTATTATTATTTATTATTCCCCTTGAGGGGCCACGAAACTCGAGAGACCACCTAATCGGAATTTCCAACTTCCTTATTTTTCATTATTTTTTTATGGAACTCCGATGAGCATATTTGTGACATTTTTCCAATAAAAATCATACCAAATATGATACAATTCCGATGATATTTACTCGTGTAATAGACAATTAAAGTTTCGGGCGCGAGGAAGGATAGCTTATGGGAACTTCCTTGCGAGCGAAACTTCAATTGTCTATTACACAAGTGAACATCATCGGAATTATATCATATTTGGTATGGTTTTTATCAGAAAAATGCCACAAATATGTTCAACGAAGTCTCATAAAAAAATAAGGAAGTTCCACTTTTCAGAGACAATTCTTCCAGAGCCAATGTCGGATTCTTAATTCCGGTTCCTCGAGACTCCGTTGAAATGAAATCAAAGAAAGAGCTCTAAATTACCGGCGAATAATTTTCACGAACTCATTGAAAAGAATGTGGAGCATACAACCAACTCGACGTTGAATTTCGTGGTAGTTTAACATCAATAGATTAATGCAAGGACCGCGAATCCTGCTTTTCGAGTGGCCGCTCTATCTCTGAATATGAATTCGCATGAACGTCCGACCGACGTCCACTTATGGCTCGGTAATGAATGTCTTCCGCGAGAGGAGAGATATAGGAGGAAGGATCGGCGAATATTCGGCGAAAAGCGAATAATTGGCGGCGCTCGTAATAAAACGAGTGAGGTGGGAGGCCACCAAGGACGATTGAAAGCGCTGCGCGTTGCTGAAATCCGCGTTTCCCGGTGATTAATCGTCCGGACCATTTGCTAATCCTTTCACGGGCCGGTGTTTATCGAATCGCGGCCGGGTTTCGCGAGACACACACGGTTCTCCGGTTCTCCCAGGCGAGCAAACTTTGATAACTCGGGCTCGCGTACGTGTAATCAGCCTTTCGGCAAGTTCTATCGTGCATGTGTCGAGAGAGAACAGCGAGAGACCAGAGAGAGACGAACTGAGAATGTGAGAAAGCGATTAAGTGTGAGAGAGAGACTGTGAGTGAGTACTTGAGCCAGAGAATGAGAGAGAGAGACTGATTGAGTGAATTAGTGAGTGAGTGGGAGAGAAAGAGAGAGAGAGCACGCAAACCTCTGGCCCGCGCCAGTTTCCACGGATCGCTTGATTCCGACCATTCGTAACTTTCGCTTAATAATCTCGCCGGGGAGAGAGGAAGAGAGAGAACTCGACCTCGCGAACTCACCCGAAAGAATGAGAACTAATCGACCAAGTTTTTAATCGTGTTTTGACTTTTTCGACGCCCCAGCCAGCTGGAAACGCTTCTGCCGCCGGCGGATACCATTTAGCCGAGAATTTTTAGTTCGGCTTATACCTCAACGGTTTGGTGAGCTAGTAACTTCGAAAAGGTTGCAGGTAGACCCGTCGATCGTTATGTAAATCAACGTTTGTTCAAGCGGCGGATGCTCGGGGATGGGATTTATATTGGTAATTCGTTGAGGACTTTACTCGTCAATATTTCGTTGGATGAATATTCTTGAAACATTTCCGAAATTATTATTATTATTTATTGTAGACGGACGGAAGCCCTTTTTGCATAAGTATTAACAAAGATAAAAAGAAAAATATACAAGACAAAGAAAAAAAACAAAATGATACTGGTACATGAAGAATTTTTTTTCTCGATCGAAAATGTAATAAAAATTAACCTGTAATTTCGGCGCAAGGTTCGATCATTAATTTTTAATACTGGTACAATCAATAGGTATTATCATGTAATTTTTCGTAGTTGCATTTGAAAATTTTCAAAGATTCAATGAAAAAATCAATACTGTTATAAATAGTACATGATTATTGCAATAATGCGATTCATTTGATTAGCAAATCGTAGCCGACCAAAATCTGGAGTCGGTGAAATGTGTCCGGGAAATTTGTGTCGATGATTTCCATGTGACCCGTTAGAGTATGCTCATGGTGCTGGAACGGGATAGTTAAAGAGAAAAAAGGAGAAAAATTCGAGCAGTGTTGTTCGATTCTGGCGACACGCTGCGCGACCCAGTAACGGCAGAGAGGGAGTAACAACCATTTCGCTTGAAACCGAGCGAAGTTCTATCTTCGAACGAACCATGCACCGCGAATCAAATTCAATTCTACTTCTCGATAATCCAAACACCGTGGTAAAACTCGCGGGTAATTGGCTTTAATAATTACGGTTCTTTCGGTATCGGTTGGCGGTTTCTCAGGGATCGATTCCTCGAGGAAAACTGCGACCACAAAAGTGGGTTTCGCTGGTTCGAATGGGAACCGGTGAACTCTCTCGATGTACTGGTGGGAACGTTCACCTCGAGGCGGCGACGATGGCGAAACCAGCGGCCATTAACCGCGACAATAGTCCTCGTCGAGAGGTGCATGGCGCGCGGCGGTTTCGAGCAAAATTTCTGTATTTTGCCACGAAGTCAAACAACGCCGCAATTGAAAGTCCATTAGTTAAGCGACACAATGGAGAACTTAATATCGCGTTCGAAGTGCGGTGCAATTGTGTCGGATGCGCGTTCCCCGTTTCGAAACGGGCCGAGAAAGATGGAGGGAGAGAGCCGGCACGAACGGAGGATTCCACTGCGAAAAGAAGGATTAAGCGGCGGGATCCTACTCGGTTCTTCTTGCTAGAACGCGAATCTATGCTGCAGCATGCGTACGCAAGCCGGGGATGTTGAATGCAAATTTCTGGGACGTCGAATTCGCCAAGCGTCAAACATCTGGAGCGTCAAATCTTTGCTGAGAGTGGATTCCTCGGGCTTTGAATTTTAAAAGCTGGAAATAGAGCGGTATCTTTCCAGTAATTGATAAGCTCCTTGCTTTCGGAGCTTGAGCATTGCTCCAGAGAACAAATGGAGATGTTGGAATAAA
This sequence comes from Lasioglossum zephyrum, assembly GCA_028455615.1. Taxonomy (NCBI): domain Eukaryota; kingdom Metazoa; phylum Arthropoda; class Insecta; order Hymenoptera; family Halictidae; genus Lasioglossum; species Lasioglossum zephyrum. The sequence continues at coordinate 8,244,202 of CM052327.1, forward strand.
GGAACTGCATATGTGTGCTGGGAATTATCGTTGCGAGAAAATGATCTATTTTGCTCTGTCTGAAAAGAGTGTTCTGAGTGGGCGTGGTCCTCGAGTATAGTGGGCGTGGTCACCTGTGTGTGTACCTTATCGAATAATATACTATTATTAAATCTTCAATATATTTTTTGAGAGATTTTTAATATCGCCCAGTAATTAGAATTTTGAGAAAAGCACCGCCCACAAGGGGATTCCTTGGGCTTTGAATTTTAAAAGCTTGGAAATAGAGCAGTATCTTTTCAGTAATTGATAAGCTCCTTGTTTTTGGAGCTTGAGCATTGCTCCAGAGAACAAACTTTGTGCTGGGAATTATCGTTGCAAGAAAATGATATATTTTGATCTGTCTGAAAGGAGTGTTCTGAGTGGGCGTGGTCCTCAAGTATAGTGGGCGTGGTCACCAGTGTGTGTACCTTATCGAATAATATACTATTATTAAATCATCAATACATTTTTTGAGAGATGTTTGATATCGCCCTGCAATTAGAATTTTGAGAAAATCACCGCCCACAAAGGTGTACAGATTGCACGTTAAGGCGAGTCGACCATTAGCCTTTAATTCCTCTATGCCAGAGAGTTTTAATTTTCTTGAACACGACGCTATACGAAACGACCCAGAGGATGGGTGGAGCGTCACTTGAAAAATATCCTCTTACCGCGTGACACCCTTTAATTACCGGCCGGTACTTTATTTAAAAAGAAAGCTCCATTAACGGTAACTCGAATTAATACGCGGCCGTGTTTGTGTGAAATTCAATGGCGCTCGGCAGGAAAGACGCGGCACAAAGGAACTCTCGGCAGGCGGGTAGAACGGACACAGCAAGCACGAGAGTGTCACCGCGGCTTTCATCTTCGCTCCGATAATAATTAAAGAGTTGTCCTCGCGTATCGAGTAGGCTCGCGCGCTTCGACACACGATCTAGCTTTTATCGAGTCCCTTTCACCGTCGTTCGTAGTCGGAATAGCTTTTTTCTTGTTACTTTGGCTGGCACTTGATGCGAGCGTGGAAGCGTTGCCTTGCAGTAACACGTTTGAGCAGCGAGATTTCTCTGGCGAGTTTCTTACTTGAGACGAAGCGGCGACGTAGTCCAGAGAAAATTGAGGCCGGTTTAAGTCATCGTTTTGTTGATTTTAAATTTTCTTGTAAAGTACAGATTCTTGAGTTTTACATTTTTGCTTTCTTCTGAAAATTGATCGTACATCGCGATTCAGATGAAGAATTTCGCTGAAATTTTAGTATGGTGTAGTCCAAGGATAATTAGGGGTAGTTTAAGTCATCGTTTTCCTGATTTTATATTTTCTTGTAAAATACAGATTTTCGAGTTTCGCATTTTTTGCTTTCTTGTGAAAATCGTGCTAAGTAAAATCGATCGTACCTCGCGATTCAGGTGAAGAATTTCGCTGAAATTGGAGTATGGTGTAGTCCAAGGAAAATTAGTGGTAGTTTAAGTCATCGTTTTCCTGATTTTATATTTTCTTGTAAAATACAGATTTTCGAGTTTCGCATTTTTTGCTTTCTTGTGAAAATCGTGCTAAGTAAAATCGATCGTACCTCGCGATTCAGGTGAAGAATTTCGCTGAAATTTTAGTATGGTGTAGTCCAAGGATAATTAGGGGTAGTCTAAGTCATCGTTTCGCTGATCTTAAATATTCTTGTAAAGTGCAGACCTTCGAATCTCTGAATTGGCAATTTCCATAAAACCAGGCAACAAATCCTAACCCCGAGGATCGTCCTGCCGATCGAATCTTCTGCCATTTGTTAGCTATAACAATGTTTCAGAATATTCGGCGAAACCCTGTTTCCTTAATGGGCGTACGGCTGTAGACCGCCACGCAATCTTATCAGGCCACGAGAGCATAATGCCTCGCGCCAGTCGCCGAATCACGGCCGTTCGATAGCCGCCGGATTCCGGCGGTTTAATCGAGGCCTGGCGAATAATTGGGATTCGAGGTCCGGTTATTCGGCGAGCTCTCTCGAGACCTTACGAATTAGGAAAAAGGGGCGGGCAGGGAGATCAGAAACAGCCAGGAGTTTAGAAATTCCTCGGCAGCTTCGTGCTCGGCATCTTGCTCCCGGTTCTCGAGATCTAATCAGGCCCGTGAGCATTACACAGCTCGCGGAAATCGTTCGGGACGACCAGATAGACCCCGATTTGCGGGGAAACCGCATTCTTCCGGTCCTACGGACGAGTGCTGCTTCGGAGAGAGCACCTCCAGGCGGAAATCCATTCGACCGGCTCGAATTTGCGAATGCCTGCTTCTTTCTTGCGTCCTAAAGCTATGCACACACTGATATTGTGCATCCTTTTGTGCGCGTACTAACAGAGTCATTCCTATTCTGTCGTAATCAGTTGCTGGAGATGCTTATTTCTTGTTGAGAGGTTACGTGTAACTAATTATACACGAGGATGATGAAAGAAATATATTTAACCCTTCGCTTTATAGTGCATCACAGTGTTTTCTCATTACGTTTATTTATATTTTTTAAAGAATATTTTGCCCTTAAATAAAACACAAAAACTGACCTTATTTTACCGACTCCAAATTTAACCGACAACGAATTTGACCGACGATTTTAGATTCGTTGACGATCAAAGTTGTCGATTAAATCCACTGTCAGTTAAATTCGTTGTCGATCAAATTTATTTAAAACAGAAGTTTCAATAGAATCCACGTAGAACCCTCGAGGAAGTCGAATTATAGAAAATCTCGACAGTGCAGAAACGAGAAATCGGTCTTGCAGAAGGTTGGGGCGAAATGTTTGCAGAACCGGTGACCGAATTTTGCGTGGAATCGCAAAGGGACTCGGGCAAAGTCTGGCAACTTCGTTACAGTTCGCGGACCTCCGTCTAGCCGATTTGCACGGTTCCCGCAACAACGCAAACTATGAACAATAACAATACCATCGGTCAAACCGGCTCCGTTTCCAATGATCGGGAGTGTGAGAGAGAAGCGATACTATCGATTGCCACTGTTTCGCTCTTTCTCCCTTGGAAGTTTGAAGGTCTGAAAAATGGTCGTCCGCGGAGCGAAATCGAGGACGAGGGCCGAATACGTGATTCCGATGGCACGGAGAAAACGTGTATGTGCAGGCTACCGTGGCCAGCCGGCAATTTTCGATGCACCGCGGAATGGATAAGCACGAACCCCAAGCAATTTGCAAGGGGCAACGTAGACCGAGCCGTCAACAAGCTCTGTACACACCGGGACACTTGTTACGCGACCGCACGAATCCCCCTGACTTCGCAAACTTCGCAAACTTCAACGGAAATCCTTGACCACACCTAAATCCATTTCGAAATTTCAGTCTACCTTATTTTTTGTTTACTCTATCTCGATCGACAACTTGTAAATAACTTAAATTTATGTTTTCGCCGCGAAGAAACGATTTTGCAAATAACTATAAATCTTTCAACGCTTCGTTCTAGTTCAAGACCATTATCAAGAAAAACTTTTCATATATAATTGCGTCTGTAAAAATTAAAATTAAAAGTGTTTTAATTTTATCTACCTCAGCTTCACATTTAATCAAGGTTGCACGAGTTTATCATTTTATACAACTGTCTAACGTTAGGAGTAAGGTTAAAAGCTGGCGAATTCTGTTTTATAAAAATTCCACCAAGTTCTTAAGGTCTCTGAAAATTGAACACGAATTCTCTACAGGAGCATAGGTTATTGCAGTCAATTTTTAGTGCTTCCTATATTGGAAGCCCTACACGTAATATATTTTAGCGCTACCACAAGTTACCGAAAATTTTTTACGGCTTATAACCCTCATACGGTTCCTCAGGGTGAAATTAACCCATTCAATATTTTCACATACTGTAAAATTATTCATCCCTTTACGTCTTCGTCGCGAGATGTATTTCTTTAAAACCTGACGCTATAAATGAAACGTAATGTGTTGATTTAAATTTCCCCGTCACGGTTTTCACCGACATCAGATTTTGAGAAGCGTGTGAGGGTTAAAAATTAATAATTTTGCTAAAGTTCTAATTTTTACACAGAATGCAAACTAATTAAATCGACGTTAATTAAAATCTTCTTAAACAACTTGCAATATCAAATTGCAAGCAATGTCGAGGATAAAAGCGTCAAAAACCGTGTCCTCCGGAAGCTCCTAAGCAGAGTGGATGCTTACCGGAACTGTTTCGCGGAGCAACGGCAAAAAGAATTTCGCACCGGAAGCCACGGGGAGCAGAATTAACGCTAATTGCCGGTGCAAAGGACATTTACGTGTTCGCGGAACAGGCGACGCGGAAACAACGGCGTAGTTTGCAAGGAACAAAGCTCTGCGGCTCGAAAGAGGCGGAACGCGTGGCTGTGCCCCTGCTTCGGTTTACGAGTTTTCGCGGACCGATCGGTACGGATTGTTAACACTTCTCTCTTTCTCTGTTCGGCGGACGATGACTCTCGGCCAACCGCGTTCTCCCTTTTCCAGTCTAAAATTGCGAGCCAATGACGCCTCTCTCGTCTTCGAGTTCGCGGCTCGATGTCAATGACATGGTACAACAACCGGGATCGCGACTGTTCGTGACGCAAACGCGTTTAATGCTCGTTCGAGATTAGACTGCGGATGTTGTATGCAAATTCGCATTACCGCATGCTAATTCTCGGCGCGGCCGCGAATGAAACACAAAGTTGCTATAACTTCCGTCTGCCGGCGCTCGCGGATTTTACTGTAGTCGACCGGTGCACGCTAGCTGAACGCTACTGATCAAACAACTATTTCAACAATGGGTTAAAAGTGACCATTTCACAATTGCTGTATCAAAATAATGTATGTACAATTCCACTGAATTATTAGGATCTGGTCCAAAATGAGAGGTATCGTGTTCCGGAAGTGGTAGCAAAGCTATTTCAAGAATTTCGTTGAAATTTTAGTATGGTGTAGTCCAAGGATAATTAGGGGTAGTTTAAGTCATCGATTCACTGATTTTAAATTTTCTTGTAAAATACAGATTCTCGAGATTCGCATTTTTTGCTTTCTTGTGAAAATCGATTAAGTGACCATCTCACTATTGCTGTATCAAAACTATGTATATACAGTTGCACTGAATTATTATGATCTAATCCAAAATTAAAAGTATCGTGTTCTGGAAGTGGTGGAGTCGCTATTTCCTTGACAGAAAAAATAGAGAAGAATTTCGTTGAAATTTTAGTATGGTGTGTAGTCCGAGGAAAATTTAATTTATGACCATTTTCAAGAAATATATAATTGCGTCTTTAAAAATGAATCAATGTAAATTATATAGTTCAAGTTTACTCCCTTGTTAAAAAGCAAAAAGAAAAACGAAAAACCAACGGTTTTATGGAGCAAACTTACTTATTAAGTGAAAAATTATTTAACAGTTGTTATCATAACCACGTGCTCAAATGAAATTTGAATCCTACACGTGGGAGTGCATTTCGTGCATTTGACGCAGATTGTCCGAGTGTCTGGCGGAATACGGTATGCAAAACGTGGGTGACCCTGCCAGGATCGCATATAACCGGCTCCGAAGGTGTTCATAAGCGGGGATAGGTGTTCCCGAACGGTGCAATATGGGAAGAGAAATTAGCGGTCGATCGCTGGCTGGAGATAATTGATAAAGCTTCGCCGGGGCAGCAAGACTAATTGCATCGAAGCCTCTGAAAATTTATGGTGCCCGTTCCTCGGCAGCGTTTGCTTCGTGCACCATGAAAGCAAACGATCGAGGCGAGCGCCCCGGGACCTGCGTTGCACATGCCGCGCCGGTGCAGTCTCGTGTGCAGCTGCGCAACGTTATACGTATCGCGCGGGGCCCTCGTATCAGCAGTTTTAGGGTGACCGGAGAGTTTATTGGCTAGCCACGAGTTACGATACTGGCCGAGTAGTTGCCGAAACTGCGACGGTCTTCGACTTTTTCGAATCGCGCTTCGATCGGACCCCGCACCGGAATCGCTTTCCGGAATCGTTTAATCGAAACCTGTCTCGGAATACGTTAACGAACTTCGTTGCCCGTTTCATCGCCGATATTCATGGCTGCACTTCCAACCATCGTAACCACCCGTACACTCCCTGCAAACAATTCCATCTGATTCGCGCTGCAAACTTCCAGCTACAAAAATTTCCAAGTGAAACTTCTTTACGGAGGGTGACAATTTTCTGATGTTGCAAAATGAACGGAGAAAAATAATTTTCATCTATTTTTCTCAAACAAATCAGATGAACGATGATCAGAATTAACGAGGCAATTATCATTGGTAACTAAAATCACTTGGGGTCTTGAATTTTATTTGAATCGTAAGCATCAACGCCAAGCTCCGAGCACCACTAACGAACCAAATAGGTTTCTGAATTTTCTATATTCCAGCTACAAAAATTTCTAAATGAAACTTCTTAGCTGAGGGTGACAATTTTCTGATGTTACAAAATGAACATAAAATGAATGGAGAAAAATAATTTTCTCAAACAAATCAAATGAACGATGATGAAAATTAACGAGGGAATTATCATTGTTAATTAAAATCGCTTAGGGTCTTGAATTTTCTTCGAATCGTAAGGTACGAGCACCACTAACGAACCAAATAGGTTTCTGAATTTTCTATATTCCAGCTACAAAAATTTCCAAGTGAAACTTCTTAGCTGAGGGTGACAATTTTCTGATGTTACAAAATGAACATAAAATGAACGGAGAAAAATAATTTTCTCAAACAAATCAAATGAACGATGATGAAAATTAAGGAGGGAATTATCATTGGTAACTAAAATCACTTGGGGTCTTGAATTTTATTTGAATCGTAAGCATCAACGCCAAGCTACGAGCACCACTAACGAACCAAATAGGTTTCTGAATTTTCTATATTCCAGCTACAAAAATTTCTAAATGAAACTTCTTAGCTGAGGGTGAAAATTTTCTGATGTTACTAAATGAACATAAAATGAACGGAGAAAAATAATTTTCTCAAACAAATCAAATGAACGATGATGAAAATTAAGGAGGGAATTATCATTGTTAATTAAAATCGCTTAGGGTCTTGAATTTTCTTCGAATCGTAAGGTACGAGCACCACTAACGAACCAAATAGGTTTCTGAATTTTCTATAGTCAAGGACAGGTTGTCTGCTATTAGCAACAATTTTTAAACACAAATGTCTGGCTGCAGCGATTGGGTCCCAGATCGATTTCCAGGGAACCGATCACAGGTTCAGAACGGATCACGAGACAGGTTTCGGGCCGAGTCCTCGCGTGGGGTCCAAGCTGCAATCTCGCGTGACACGGCAACGGTCCCCCGGGGCCTCTGGTAAATGGACCCTGCGGGCCCCTCCGCCTTGAAGAGGACCGTTTTATCGCGATGCTGAAAGGCAGGCGCGAGAAAGACCAGTCTGGAGTCGAGAGGACCGTTTAAACATCCTCAAAGACCGCGGGAGACCTGTTAGCGTGTCCCCTAAGTCCCCACGGACCCCGACAAATCGGGGCCCTAGTCCCACGGTGATCCATCGGGAACACGGCTAGCAGCCTCGAATCGCATACTTTTCACTCGTATCTTAACGACGAGACGCGACCACTCGTTATGGCGGAGAATCTCAAGGTGCTCCGAGAGCTTCCACCACGCTGAAATACTTCCTCCGGATGATAGAGGGGGTCTGTGTTGGGTACCTGCGTTCGTGATCGATTGCCGGATTTGCTGGTCGGAGCGAGATCGATCTCTTTGGGAAGTTTACTTTTAATTACTTTGCTGATAGTCGAGGTTTGCGATCTTTTCGCCGCTTCTCTTGTAATTGTGATGGCAGCGGGGGAGGTAGTTATCTATTAGAAACCGAGTAGATGGTTTTATCTGGATCGGTCGGTATCTGGGAAATGATTTTGAGACTTTATTGAAATCCTGAGTTCTTCAGGAACGATTTTCTTTTTATATTTATTTAATATGGTTATTTTCAGGAACGATTGATAAATTGGACTTTTAGCCCTTACGTTGAATCTTGTTGCTTTACGTTCATTAAATCAATAGGTAAATAATGGTTTCTATCGAAATGTTTAGCTAACGTTATACAAATAAATTTGTTGAATAATTCCTTATTCGTCTTTACAACCTCGATAATCGTAAATTAGAAATGGTAGAAAAAAGAGCCTTGAACTTATTTCTACATGTAGGTTGCTGCAACACGATTGGAAATAAACTGTGAGAACAGATGATTAATCGAGTTACCGCGTCTACCATTATATATTTCAATGACGGAATGATTTGTCCAGTGTTAAAAAGCCATTTGTGCACCGGTAGATCGAGCACACCGAATTGATCTAATCACTCTAATGCGAGGCTGTTGAAAAGAGTGACTGATATCAGAAATCTCGACTTACCAGTAATATGCTAATAAAGAAGTTAATGAAACACTGCAGTTGTCAAACGGGTTGAACGGGCTTCGTTGATTCTGATTAGAACGTCTGAATTTTCAAGCGTGTTCCAGGTTCAGGATTGAAGACGATTGCCGCGCGGAGTGGTTGATTAGCTAATTTTGCCAGAGGATTCTCTTTGAGGAAAGTTTGCTCGCGTAACCCTAATCGGGACACCGAGTTCCAGGTTGCCAGGTTCGTGACGATCCGCGGCATCGCTAAACGGCCGACGTAAGGAACTCGATGCTCGTGACCCCCATTTTCTATCAATCTAGGCTAACGATATATTTATGTTACCTAGAGGTAGCAAGCTTTTATTATCGTCCGCGCACGCGATCCAGTCACGGAAGACGAGCCCCCCCCCCCCTTCCATTGCTACCCTGATCCGCGAAACTTTCAGGATCAACCGATCCCGTCGCGCGTGCCCTAAATACGTTAGGGTGATTCGCGTGCCGCGATCCATCCCCCAAGGTCTTCAAACTGAAATCACTCGATAAGTTCAGTGTCCTTCCAGTGATACCAGAAATAGATCTTCAGCATGTTGGACACCATAGATAACATATTTAATTAATTAATCCAATGAATCGCATTATTGCAACAATCATGCACTATTTATAACAGTATTGATTTTATCATTGGATAACTGTTTTCTTGGAGTCAACAAAAATTTTATGGAATTTTATGAAATTTATAAGAACAGTAAAATAAACTCGGCTAGATTGTTGTGCGATCTTCTTTTTGCGAAGCTACAGTAATTCGATCGTCTATGATCCGTTATTAGCGATGCTTTCATTCTGGTCGTAACACTGACCGATTAGGGTTGTCTAGAAAGATGATGGAACGAGGTCATGGCGCAGACAGCCTGGATGATCATAGTAAATCTGGGGAAACAATTTTCGCAGACTTTCTGCCGGATTTCCGTTCTGGAATCTGTCAATCAGCTTTCTATTCGTAGTTTTGAATTCCGATCGTAACAGTGGCTGATTAGAGTAATTTAAAAAGAGAATGGTATACGTTGATAGCGTGGTAATCCCGAAGGAAGCATTGCAATCCCGAGGGAGCACGATTCAACCAAGATTAATCAACCTTTCACGAATTTATCTATGATCTTTTAATTCCGAGCATGATACCGACTAATTAAGGTCACTCGAAACGAAGAAAACAATATAGTCACGACCTCTGTGGTAACCTCTAGGGAAGCAAGCCAGAGAGAACACGATTCAAACAAGACTTTCGATGTTTCATTGATTTTTTCCACGATCCATGGGACACGTGTCAAATCAACTTTCGACATTGTTACCGATCTTTCAGCTTGCGATGCTGATCAATTAAGGTCACTCTAAATGAAGAAACAATATAGTCAGAGAGAACATGATTCAAGCAAGATTTTCCATGTTTCATAGATTTTTTCCACGATTTATGGGACACGTGTCAAATCAACTTTCGACATTGTTACCGATCTTTCTGCTTGCGATGCTGATCAATTAAGGTCACTTGAAATAAAGAAACAATATAGTCAAAGAGAACACGATTCAACCAAGAGTTTCAATGTTTCATAGATTTTTTCCACGATCTATGGAACACGTGTCACATCAACTTTCTCTTCGATATTGTTACCGATCTATGAACTTGCAATGTTGATCAATTAAGATCTCTCGAAACGAAGAAACAATATAGTCAAAGAGAACACGATGCAAGCAAGACTTTCGATGTTCCATAGATTTTTTCCACGATCCATGGAACACGTGTCAAATCAACTTTCTCTTCGACATTGTTACCGATCTTTTAGCTTGCGATGCTGATCAATTAAGGTCACTCTAAATGAAGAAACAATATAATCAAAGAGAACACGATTCAAGCAAGACTTTCGATGTTGCATAAATTTTTTCCACGATCCATGGGTCACGTGTCAAATCAACTTTCGACATTGTTACCGATCTTCCAACTTGCGATGCTGATCAATTAAAATCACTTCGGGAAGACGAGATAATGAAGTGGTGACGTAAACATTTCCATGGAACCATTTGCAACCCGAGGGAAGATGATTCAAGCGAGATCGTTCGATCTTTTATGAATTTTTCGCAGGATTTCCGTTCCAGGACGGTTTAATCTGTTTTCGCAGCGATACATTTATTTTCCTTGGCCGGAGCCATTTACGAGTGGACCATAACTCGAGATGATCTTGAGCGTGTTCGATGCTCGGTTTTCAGCTTGGGAAAGGAAGAGATCGATCCTCGAGGTGGAAATCGATCGCGTCCGGCGACGAGCCACGAGTCTGACTCGCGTCATTAGCGTCGATTCGCATACACCGGTATGCACACCGCTACTATTTATAGAATTCGCGTTCGCATGCGTAACGCTTATATCTCTCGATATGGCGTTAGTCGACGCAAGCCTGTTTCACCGTCGAGCAATAATCCGATGGAAAGCATGGTGGTACTCGAGAAATGGTACCTCGAGAAACCCCCACTTAATGCTTTATTGCCTTGCAATCTTGGATTTCTGCGTGATTATCCGCGGAATTACTCCGCCGCTGTTTTATTGGGTTTAATTCGGTTAATTATGCCGGCTTTAAATCGCAGGATCTCGCTGGGTGATTTCGATACCGGTGGTATGGTCGTCGGTGACCCGCGCCGTCGAATTAAATAATAATCGTAATTGCAGCGATAATCGTATTCGTGGTCTTATTGGATCTCTATAAATCGAACGATGGCAAGTTTGATTCCGTAAATACTTGCTAATAGAGACATTCATTTTGTGCTACAGGTTCTACAACTCTGAATTCACTCATTTGCACGCAAATCCATTGCCTGGTAATTTAACGCGTTTCGTATTTTTAACAGCTGATAAGAAATAAATAAATAAAAGATTAGGGTAATTGCACCAGGGAATGAACATTTAAGAAATTGTTCAGGAAGAGATATTTCATTTTTTTAAAAATATGTGAATTAAAGGACTTACTTCATTTGTCAGAAATAAATGAACACAAATAAAATGAAATTATTATTATTTTTCTTTATTAAACGTTAAATAAAAAAATGTAAAAAATACCTGTCAATGAACACTACATTCCAGTAATTATTGATATATTTATTAATAATAATTATTGGCCCAAGAATCATTATCGATGTAGATTATATCACTACACTGATCAAGGTGAAACCTTTATGTACATTAATTTGTTGAATAAACTGTTAAAAAAAAGCTGTTCATTTATTGGTGCCCATTTTATTCACTGTTGCAGTTACCCTACGTCCAAAGAGAAGTAAACTCAGAAAGGAAATTGATCAGCACAACTCCAGGAAAAATTGGCCCAAAAACGATTGCTTCCCAAAGAACTTTCATCCCCTGTGTGCGCGATCATACAAAATTACATATCAGAAAGAAAAAGTCTGCAGCTCGATCGAGCAGAACGTCACGAAAGTAAAATATTTGGCTTAGAATGCAGGGAACGTTGGCACGCACCATGGCGGCTGATCCTTAAAGGGATAATTCCGTTTTCAAAAGGTTCTCTACATTTCCGTCAAGCAAACTCTTCGAAAGGCTGTTCAAGCTCAAACGGAAACGTACGAAACCGATAAAAAAATAAGCCCGATTGCTTATTGGTACAGCAAACACTCGTGTGGCGTATGGACTGGTGCTCTCACAGGTAAAAATAAACGTGCAGCCACCGTGTCGACAGTCGGTTCATTATGCTAGTCGTATTTACACCGAATTCTATTCTGTCAATATACACTGGAGACCATGTGGGCACACAATAAATAGAAATGATTATTTTCAGGAAAATATGAACAAAGTTCTACTCACTGTAACCGCTAAATAAATAGTTCCCGCAATCACTATCAACAATTTTTATTTTTAAGTTTATGTAACTCATTATTTTGTATTATTTTTTTTTAAATATTTTGCCACAGTAAGTAAGTGTTTCTTAATTTTTGGTTCATACATGTTTTCCACAACTGTGTTGCTCTGTTTGTTTCTACTTTTATAAACGTATTAATTTTTCAGACCCAAAAATGTATCTCTTGAAAAGGATCCATACAGGGATCGAAACGTTGAGTTAAATTAATTTGCAAACTTGCTGCTGTCTTTAATGATCGAAACTTGCGAAATCACAAATTTAGTTTAAATTGCAGTTATAGTGTGAAAAGAACATATAGTGTGAAGTCCAAAGTACAGTGATATTAATTATTCCAATTACGCGAATAAAATTTTTATATGCCATCTTTCACTATTTAAAAAATTCCAGTTATGATACATAGTCTTATGATATGAATTATTCTAATTACTCGAATAAAATTTCTGTATACCATCTTTCACTATTTAAAAAATTGCAATTATAATGTGAAAAGAAAATATAGTGTGAAGTCCACAGTATAGTGATATGAATTATTCTAATTACCCGAGGTTAACCCTTCAGGTATACTAGAGTTCCCCATAAACCGAAAAAAAATTTGTACACCAGGTTTCACTATTTAAAAAATTCCAGTTATGGTGTGACATGAACATATAGTGTGAAGTCCACAGACTAGTGATATGAATTATTCTAATTACCCGAATAAAATTTCTGTATACCATTTTTCACTATTTAAGAAATTCCAGTTATGGTGTGAAAAGAACATATAGTCTGAAGTCCACAATCTTATGATATGAATTATTCTAATTACTCGAATAAAATTTCTGTACACCATCTTTCACTATTTAAAAAATTCCAGTTATGGTGTGAAAAGAACAGAGCGCCAAAGGTTAGAGTGTTCTAGCACGACGTAAATACACGGTGCAGCAGCCACGTCGACTCGCATAAGTTCGAAACGAAATTCCATCAGGAGCCACCGATGGTCCCAGACCGCAGGAACAATAGACACGCCGCGGTGGTAGCATCGGAGAGTTCGCTCTCTCTCTGAAGCAGCAAGACCAATTTCAGCGGCGTCAAAGCGTCTTGTTCGACGAATGAAATTTCGTATCGGGAAACATGGCGTGTTGGCAGCGGAAAGAGGGTCCCAGGGAAAAAGAGCGTCGAAACGGGGCCACGTTTGCGGCGGTGGAGGCGGCTGCGTGCAAAATGGAGGAGACAAGAAGACGAACAAGAGCAGGATGGAAATTTATCGCGTATATATAAGGAAGAAAGTGGTTCGACCGGCAGTTGCGAGCATGTACCCCTCCTGCGTGCCCTTCTCCCATCGCCGCACCTGCGTTCTCCTACATATGTAACCCCATATAAACGGTAACATCCATGGGACACGGCTACGACGTCTGTCTCGACGCTTTGCCGATCCTTTTACCGCTCTAATCTTCCAACCGAGTTGAACAAATTTCACCTTTCCAAATAGGGGTATGAGATGCTTCTTAAAATAATTAATAATTTTTTAATGACAATTTCAGAAACATATTTGTCACATTTTGCCGATTAAAATGAGTCCGAACACGACACGATTCGCATCATAATTACTCGTTTAATCAATGATATTGCAAGACCTCGATTATGCGAACTTATCATAGACTTATTTGATCGTTTAATAAAATTAGATATATTTCTTTACAGACTTAAGCAATATAATAATTATATAATTATATAAATTATATAAGTATATAAATCGTTTACCTGATCATAGAGAATTCAGGTACCATCGGTTCGCATAATCGAGGTTCTATTCAACCGTGAATTTGAACAGGCAAACATGCTCCGAATTGTGTCGTGTTTGTACTCATTTTTCTCGGCAAAATGTAACGAAAGTGCTAGTGAACGTTTCGTAAAAAAATGATCGATAATAGAAAAATTACGTCATCGAATTAGTATTGTTTCATTGAAATATTTTATCGCGTATAATATTTTTGAGATTCTGGCGCCTCGAGGGCGCGTCTCGAGTTGCGGAAATAAAGTTTTCGAAAATTTAAGGATCGAAACGCGCCCTCGCGGGAGGAAGACGCCGTATTATTGGAGAACAGCAGCAGAACCCGGAGAAAACGTTCCCCGGATGCAAATTGCGCTCCGAGAAAGTACTCGGTCCACAGCGGTATGTAAATATCCCGGCCTCGAATTAACAGGCCCACGAAAATCTGCCCACCCCCCATGGGGCAGATCCTCGGCACCGCCCCCCCCCCCGTTATTGAGATCACTGTACCCACTTGCTTCGCTGTAGACCGAGCGGAATTTCAATGGTCCCATTGGAAGCTCGGCGACGTTCAGGTAGAAAGATTGCTGTTTTTTCACACTTTTTCGATTCCCGGTTCTTCTTCTTGGAAGAAGTGGCTTTCGGGGAGCACTTTGCGCACCGTCGTTACATTTTGTTTAACAAAACGTGCTCGCATTATGGTAATATTTCCAATTTATTTTTTAAGGTTTACTCGAGCTTCTCGTTTTTGGTTTGCAAGATTTCTTTTTGTACTGGATGTACACACGGACGTAACCCGAGCAATCTGAATATCTGTGGCGACGTAAAAAAAAAATTTCATATGCAACTCGAATGGCGTCAGAAGACGCGATATTCTTGGACGAACACATTTTTCCTCAAAGCTTTGTCTGTCTTTGCGTTCCAATTGCATATGAAACACTTTTTTCTGCGTTCAGTCAGCTACTCCGAATAGCTCCTTTACACATTCATAGACGTTTAAAAAAAAAGTTACAATTCAGTCTTTTCAACATGCTTTTCTATTACAGTTTAACAGAGTCAAAGAAAGTATGTTTTTATTGAAATGTCTACAATCGTTCAAGGAAATAATTCACTGTAAAAGAAAGAGAAATTTTCTTCGAATACCTCCTTTACACATTCATAGAGATGTCAAAAAAAAATTGTTACACAATTCAGTTTTTTCAACATACTTTTCTATTACAATCTAACAGAATCAAAGAAAGTATGTTCATCGAAATGTCTACAATCGTTCAAGGAAATATTTCACTGTAAGAGAATGAGAAATTTTCCGAGACAGCTGGAAAATCCATCGGCCACGGTCTCTCGAAAAATTCTACTAAAAGTTAAGCAGCTAACACGCTCCATGAACAGTGTGTAACTTTCACTGGAAAGTATTACACGAAATCAGAAAGACCAACTTCACGTTGAAGTGTCTCTCGTGCGATACATCACTGTCGCGCCTATTGACCTACGTTCGCGCCGCTGTTTGGCGGATTGCTATACTTCGGGGTGATTTTAAATCGACGATAACCTGGAAACAGACGCTACATCGTATTTTTATAACGTTTTATTCTAAAAACGTTCTAAAATCGATTTCATCCATTCACTTTCTATGAATGTACCGGAATATTAATTCATTAATTCATCATCGATATACGTACATACTTCTTCCAGACAAGAAGCTCGATAAATTTGTAGAAAGCGAGATTATAAAATGCAAGTGGCATTCACTGTGAAAATGTAATTCGCATAAACATTGATCCAGTTCAACAAGTTCGCAGATAACAGCGTTAAAAATCGAAATAAACCGTGAATCGTTTATCTATAAGATAGAAGTGCTATTTCCGTTGAAATCTGAGTGGCCCGATGGAAAGTTGAACGAGTACTCCCTCGAGTGGCCGATCACCGGGACCCTCGAATTAAGAAAAATTAAAAGCCCACTCCAAGATGAACGAATGATCCGCATCGTCGCCTATTAATCGCCGCAAACTTCGGAATTTTTTTCTCCAACTAAATGGAAGAGTCGCGAGGAAGACGATTCGACCGAGGCCAGATCGATATCGATTCGGCGAATTGGTCGTGTGCAACGTTTCTGTGTGCACGGAAAAACAGGACCTCGCAGCCAGCACGGTTTGTTCTCCGTACGGCGATTATCGCGAGCCATGACGCATCCGTCAGGCGTTTCGCCTCGAATAACGGTGCGCGTCCAGGACCATGACACGTCCCCGCGTTTGCAAGCAAACAGGGAAGTGTATCGGTAGAAAAATAAACGAGCCAGTCAAATATTTGCGGCGATGGGATATGCCTCGTTGCCGCGAGCCTCCTATATCGTGGTCCTAACCAAACATATCCAACAATTTACTTTTCCCGGCGCTCGTCTTCCCGAAAAATCGGCGCCGATCTTCCTGTGCGTTTTCCCGGAACTGCGCTACAGCGAGTCTACGGGAAATCGATGATAATGCGAGATAAATCGCCGGTCAAATTTCAGATCTCAGGGAGATCGGAGAAATAATTTGCAAGCTCAATGCGAGAAAAATCCAAGGAGAAATGCATTAATGTTGGCACTGAGGAAATTTAATTGGAAAAATCGGTGTTGAAATTTTTTGCACATCTTTTCCACAAATTGCAGGGAATTACCGCGAAATAATTTGCAAGCTCAATGCAAGGAAAATTCAAAGAAAATGCATTAATATTGTCAATGAGCAAATTTAAATGGAAAAATCGGTGTTGAAATGTTTTACATGTCTTTCTCAGAAATTACACGGAATTACCGTGAAATAATTCGCAATCCCAATGGGAGGAAAATCCAAGGAAAAATGCATTAATGCAGTCACCGAGTAAATTTAATTGGAAAATCATCGGTGTTGAAATTTTCTAGCGTCTTTCCCAGAAATTGCACGGAATTAGCGCGAAATAATTCGCAAGCCCAATGCGAGGAAAATTCAAAGAAAATGCATTAATATGCTTACAAATATTGCTAGAGTTTGTAGTTTATAGAATTTGATCGAACCGTTGCACCGCGAAAAATATATTCCAATTAAAATGAATTATTATTCACATTGAGTAAATTTAATTGGAAAAATCGTTTTTAAAATTTGTTGCGCATCTTTCCCAGAAATTGCACAAAAATTATCGCGAAATAATTCGGCCTGCCAATACGAGGAAAATCCGCAGAGAAATGTATCGATGACATCACCAAGAGTTAAGTCTAGCGGGAAAAATCGGTGTTGAAATTTCCGCGCGCTTTTCCCAGAAATCTCAAGCCGAAACGCTCGAGAGGATGTCGGAGGATCGATTCGTCGCAGATTGATGGAATCGCGAGTCTCTCGATGCATCCACCTGGATGCATATCAAACCATCGCGAGTCCTGTGCGTTTCTGCTGTAGGAGAATCCCGGCAGAGTTGCATCGACGATGAAAACGCATCTCTGCCTCGCGATTTCTCGCGGTTTCTCGCGACTCCGCGTCTCCCTCTATCTCCTCGCCACGGTCGAACGCGGTCCACGGCCGCGACTCGCCTACTCGTTTATCTTGCCGGGTATTCTCCAGCCTCGAGTATTATTATACGTCATCGTCGTGCCATCCGAGACTTTCTCACGGTTCCTACGGTGCCGTTGAATTTCTGAAAAGTGCTCGATAAAACCGCAAATGTCGACGAAGAGCTTCCGAAGGTTGGTTTCGAGGATGTTTTATCTTAGATATTCTTTTGGAAACATCGTAAACGATTTTCCAAGGGGGACATGCTTTCACGATTCTTTGTCGTCGCTTTCTAGTATTTATTGCATTCTATCATACTGTATTAAAATAATATTTGCACACTGTCAGTGTACCTGCGAATTTAATAAACATCGAGACTCAACTAAAAAATTAAAAAGATGAAAGAGAATGTCAGAATCGTATCTCCCGCACTGTATAGCCGCGTTCAAAAGTCAGATAAAAATTTCATAAAATCCGATGATAAGCCGATAATTGGGTGGAAAAAAATGAAAGGATCCTGGGGGTATCGTAACCCTCTTTAAAGTCGCATCAGTAGCTTTACAGAATGCAACTACAAACTATTGACTTCGATATACCCTGGATGCTGGTAAAACTTCAATGTGTCGAAAGTAGAGTATTGAAAATTCAGAAAATCGAGTGGAGACAGAAGGTAGTTCTGTTATTTGACAATATCTATAAATCCATTTATCTATTACAATTTATATTGTTCAACTGTTTTT
>CM052327.1:8262539-8314991 GCA_028455615.1 Lasioglossum zephyrum
TCGGCCTCAAAATGGGGTTACATGTGTTTGTGTGTATGTGTGTTTGGGTTAGCTTGTGGTTTCAACTAGTCTTCCTTCTTCTTCTTGTTCTTCTACCCTTCTCCTTTTTTCAAGTATCATACGCATCCATTCTGTTCCTACTTCTTCTCCCTTTAGTATCTCTCTTATCATTACGTTTTCTCTTGTCAGCTGTTTGCATTCTCTAATCATGTGTTCCAGTGTTTCTCTTTCCCCATTACATAATCTGCATACTAAGAAATAAAAATTATTTGTTCACATAATTTCATTCATTAAGAGATTTTCGTAATATAATTATAATAAATGATGTCCAACGAACATTTTCATTTCAAAGAAAAAGAAAACAAGCAACAACGAAAAAGAGTCGACCGCAAGTAAATAAAAATTATGCGACACGCTCGACACAGTGGAGTACGCTAATTCGATTCGAGCTGGTGACGCAGAGTGCGGTCAGTTCGCATAATTTCGTGCGTGATCATCGCCGAGGCTGTTCCCGCGAGCTTCCAAGAGATGGACACGGTCGATAGAGACGTAACAGGTGTGGACATCGAATGAAAAGAGGGTCGGGTGTGCGCACGGCACACGTTCGTCGTCCTCGAACTTTCCGAAAACAGGCCTGAGAGAGAGTCCTAGCGGGGCCCGAACAAAACGGTCCCGGGCCCCGTCTCAAGAGTTCGGTGAATGCTCGGGAACAAGTATGCTGTTTGACACCTGGACGAGCACAATACACCTGGAGAGAAAGGAGAGGGTGGAGAGGGTCCTGGCTAGCTGACGAGGTGGCCACTTTGTCCCAGGGAATAATAAGGTTCCCAGTACGGGAAAGGGATTCGAGCAAATCGGCAATGGGCCCGTCGAGGACCCTTCTCGGAAGCGTTTCTTTGTCAGGGGCCTTGCGGTCGCCAAGGG
Source organism: Lasioglossum zephyrum (assembly GCA_028455615.1). NCBI lineage: Eukaryota > Metazoa > Arthropoda > Insecta > Hymenoptera > Halictidae > Lasioglossum > Lasioglossum zephyrum. Next base: position 8,263,464 of record CM052327.1, read on the forward strand.
GGCAGCCTCGGAGGCAGCTCGTCTCAGAACGCGACCCCCTATAGCGATTTCCATCGGTGCTGTAGCTCGCAGAACGCTATAGGTACACGCCACAGTAGTGCTCACTTAACACTAACTTGAAAATATATTAAATTTTGTGTTTCAATATACAATCAAATATTTGTGTATTAATATACAATCAAATATTTGTGTATTAATATACAATCAAATATTTGTGTATTAATATACAATCAATATTTGTGTATTAATATAAAATCAAATATTTGTGTATTAATATACAATCAAATATTTGTGTATTAATATAAAATCAAATATTTCTGTTTTAATATACAATCAAATATTTGTGTATTAATATAAAATCAAATATTTTTGTATTAATATACAATCAGCAAGTTTGTAAATTAATTTATCTCAACGTTTCGATCCCTGTGTATGGATCATTTTCAAGAGACATTTTTGCGTCTGAAAATAATAATACATTTTTAGTAGAAATATAATGAAAAAATATTGCGACACAGCTGTGTAAAAATACCGTAGAAAAGAGAAATTATAACACACGTACTTGCTGTTGCAACAAAAAAAATTTTCATATGAATAATAAGGGGTTGTTATGCGAGATCTACATTCTTTCTGATTTCTTTGAGTTTTACAAGCAAGATTTTCATTTTCACGTATGATTAAATAGAAAGAAAAGTATAATTTGAACCAACCACTATATTCTTTTTCATTTTTCTCCACCGAATGTCAGCGGACGAAAAAAAATGTCTCACCTTTCTAAACATAAAGATTCTTCGGATTCAAGCGATTCCAAACACGACATAAATCAAACAAGTTCTCTACTCTGAATGTAAATAACAAAATCAAGGACATACGTATACACATGCATTCTATAAAAGCAGGCCGATCTACGTCGTGTTTGGACTCGTTTAAATAGGAAGAATGTTAACGATCGACTGTTACCGCGTTCGAGAAGGTAAAACGAGAAGCGAGATTGATTTCGAACATTTCAAATCTGGCCTGTTTCGAATTCCCCCGGCGTCTCTACTGTCTTACTTCGTCGAGCTGTACTCGAGACGATTCCCGACAGAGAACTGCAACGTTTTAACGGAAAAATTTCACTTCCGGATCCGAAAGTTTGCAAATTGGAGTGAGCACTACTGCGGCTCGCCGCGAACGCTATAGCTCGCGAGAGAGGCTAGCGCTCGGCGCGCTCTTCTAGATTTATCGTGGAATAAACAAGCGTTTCGTGGAAACGTTATTACCGCGTGACGTGACTCGCTCGCCAGCTAGCCAACTCGCTCTTCTTCTTCTTCTTCGTTCTGTTCGACGCCGTTTTTACCAACAACGTCCCACGATACGCTCGTTTCGACACGCTCCGACGACCACGGTTTTTCCCCGAACAACGCGGTGGTACCAAGCCCGCGAAAAACCTGGCCGAGCGAAGGTTCAAGGACAACGGAATTCGATGCGAACACGGCTTTACGAGTCCCCGATATGCTGATTCTACTACCCGGAAGCCTGACACGAGGTTTCGATTCGAGGATGATGGGTGGGGCCCCTACGTGAGTCATGTTTTCCATTTCTGGGGACTGATATGCATCGGCAGCTGTATGCCGATCCTGGGTTCTCGGATTCGGCTTTTTTAGGAGGAAGGAACCTCCTCTACTAAGGTGGAGCGAGAACTGTGGGTGGCTTCCATGGGTCAGTGAGAACGTACAGTTAAAAACAAAACATGTATAAAAAAATTCAATATAAACTTCAATAATATTAAATTTTCTACAGAAATTTCATATACATGAAATATGTATTATTATTTTATTTATTATTATTTAATATATATTAAATATATATTAAATATGTATTACATATTTCATATGCATGTTCTTGGTGCAACGGTTCGATTCAGAAAATATATTAAAGTTGAATAAATACGTTAAAGAAAATACATTAAACATGGATCTTTTTGAGGAAAGAAGAAAATTGCATCTGTAAATTTTCATAAAAAATAATTTAAATACACTGTCAATATACTGTAATAAATTACTAACTTGCTTTATGAACATTTTAAAAACGAAATTGAGATATATAAACACACGTATTGTTTTCAACAATTTTACGATCGATAACTAGAATAACAAGAACGTACAGTTTCGTATACGAATTTTATATGCAAGAGTTTAATGCATTTGTGCCAAATTGATTTAATTAATACATAATTAATTTTATCGTTTCAGTAATTAATTTATTATTATATAACAGAATTTATGTATTTATGAGGAAAATTGATAGGTGGAAAGTGAAACAATGAACAGATTTGAAACATTTAAGAACATCGATGTACGAGTTGAAGCTTATTAATATTATTAAATATGATTTTTGTTATTTTTACATTATTAAAGATGTTAAAGAATAAAAGAAATGATTGCTTTGCTCTTGTTGCAGTTCGTGCAAACGATTTCTATTTTGCTGCTGTACTACTTGCAATTAATTAAAACTATTCTACCAAAAAATCAATAGTTATTTGCACAGAGTGGCCCAGTTGAAGAACAGAGCAAAGTCTAAAATATTCATCTTGCTAGCCACGTTCTCCAGGAGCATTTTAATCGTGTAAGAACGATGAATGTTTACCGTAAGCATACATGTCACATGTTTGACCATTGTACACATTTTTATTTAGCTTACAATCAGTAACGTTGTCCACATAGCTAATCCAATAAGAAAATTAATAATCACGTGACCCCAAAAACGTGAACGTCGCAGGTTCGAGTTTGAAAATAAATTCGGTCGTTACTCCACTATCCCCGAGCAGGTGCGCTCACGGCTAACCGTTTAAACAAATTACAGTTTAATTCCGTTAGGCCAAAATTACTCGAGAAAAATCTATATTTGCATAACGACCCGGCATTCTTTTCTCGCGTGCGACCGGAGTCGCGCTTAAATATTGCGGAGCAGCTTGCGAGCTAGTAACCAACATTTTGCCATAATGTTAGGGGACTAAGAGAGGTTTCCGAGGATAAGGAGTTTGCGAGGTCGGGGAGAACAAAGTCGCAGACGCGATTTGCTAGGAAATCGAGAGCGTGCCGTATGCCGGACTAATAACCTGGTTTAACGTAGTCAAACGGTGAGAAAAGAAACGGCGAAGAATAAGAGAGGAGCGAGAGAAATGCTCGTTTCATAAATGGATTGGGTCCGATGGAAATCATAGACACAAAGTTCCTCGACACGATTTTCCAAGACAACATTTTACCGACACCGGATTTGACTGACGAATACTTAGGCCGAATCGATTAATCAAATTCGTGTCGGTCAAAATCGTTATCGGTTGAAGACGTTGTCGGCCAAAATCGTTGATGGTCAAAATCGTTATTGATTAAAGGCATTATCGGCCAAATTCGTGTCTGTTAAAATAGTTATCGGCCAAAATTGAATTGATAGTCGGCCAAATTCGTATCGGTTAAAATCGTTATCGGCCAAATTCGTGGCGGTCAAAATTGTTATCTGCCAAAATTGTTGTCGGCCAAATTCGTATCGGTTAAAATTGTTATCGGCCAAATTCGTGGCGGTCAAAATTGTTATCTGCCAAAATTGTTGTCGGCCAAATTCGTATCGGTCAAAATTGTTGTCGGCCAAATTCGTATCGGTTAAAATTGTTATCGGCCAAATTCCTGTCGGTTAAAATCGTTGTCGGCCAAAATTGAATTGATAGTCGGCCAAATTCGTGTCAGTCAAAATCATTACCGATTAAAGGCATTGTCGGCCAAATTCGTATCGGTTAAAATTGTTATCGGCCAAATTCGTATCGGTTAAAATTGTTATCGGCCAAATTCCTGTCGGTTAAAATTGTTGTCGGCCAAATTCGTATCGGTTAAAATTGTTATCGGCCAAATTCCTGTCGGTTAAAATCGTTGTCGGCCAAATCCCTGTCAGTCAAATTTGCAACTGGTGATATATCATCGGTGAAAACCGTGTCAGTCAAATTTACATCGGCGATTTCCATGGATCCCAAATGGATTAGTTCCACGACGAAGGAAGCAACGTTCTCCATGTAAACTCGGGCGAAAAAGCCGTTGCGAAAATTGCATTGAGACCCGCGCGCGAATGTCGACCATTCAAATCGGCCCTTGAATCATCCGCCGAAAAAGAAAATGGTAGAAAATGCAGCGACAAGCGTGTTCTCGCGACAAAAATAAAATCACCGAGTCCCGTGCGTCTTTCCTCGACCAAAACGGAAACGTTATTAATCGACCTCAACATACGCTCGACCTTCCACCGAAACCGCGATGTTTTCGTTCGAATACCGGAAAAAAATACTCCTACCATGTGATCGCGATAACGTGTCCCACAATCGAGGGTACAACACGCAAAATATATGATAACACTTTGTTTCGTTTTTCGATGATGTCCGGCACAGTTTCCGTAAATCGAATTCGTTAGTTCGAACAGGAATTTAATTTGTGTTTTAACCGCTATGCTTTCCGACAATTGTTTGCACGAGGTCAATCGGTTGTTTTTCACATTGATTTCTCTATAGGTTTTTCATGCGTTTTTCTTGCTATTCTCATTTTAATTCGGTTCGTGCTTGATTCAATTGCGTGTGCTGCTTTTAATTTATGGATTCAGGTTTCAACAATTTCCGATTGGTTTATGGAACATTGCATAATTAATAGACCGTGGATGTTTATGCGAAATAAAAATCGTCCGTAAGAATTGTAGAAAAATAGGGAAGCCAAATAAACATTTCATTCTTAGCTTTTATTATAAACTCTCTCAATCCATTCGCTGTTCAACCATTTGTAAACAGAACAATATTTCTGTGATCTTACAATCTGGTTTTCTTTGTAAAGGAAACAGAGTCAATGTTGTTGCACTAGCTCAGCAGCCAACGGGTACATATCTTCGAGTAGAATGTAAACAAAATCTTTCGGGGGAAAATGAATTTCTAAAAGCAACCATAAACTTCTTACAGACAGGTAAAAACCATAAGGACACTCTGTAGAACAACACCAGACCTTTTTGCATTCAAATTGTCTTCGCGACGAGTAAACGTTGACATAAAATTTAACTCTAGGCTCACGGGCCACCGAAATGTTTGGTATTTTAATATACTGTATAAAAATAACAAGACTTCCTTCAAGTTTTTAATGTATATTTTTGTTATGAATTCTTAGAAGTATAAAAATTCCTATGGTGCCAATTTATAACATTTCTTTCAACAACACACGTTAATGTTCCTCCAAAAGTGTCACAAAATTTCTCCGAATGTCCAATCTGTGCTCGTTAATTTATTAATTTGTAATCTTCGAATGAGAATTTGTGCAAGTATGTTAAATACAAATGGTTTTAAATAATCTGGTCATCTGTATACTCTGCTCGGCTATATAAGGATTACATTGGCTATTGGTTAAGAATGTCCAATCTGTGCTGGTTAATTTATTAATTTATAATCTTCAAATGAAAATTCGTGGAAATATGTTAAATACAAAAGGTTTTAAATAATCTCTTAACCCTGCGAACAATGAATATCCATAACCCCGATCGCAACAGAATATTAACGTTAAATTATTAACTTATACTCTTCAAATTGAAATTAACGTTAAATTATTAACTTATACTCTTCAAATGAAAATTCTTGTAAGTATGTTAAATACAAATGGTTTTAAATAATCTGGTCATCTATATACTCTGTTCGGCTACATAAGGATTACATTAGCTATTGGTTAAGAATGTCCAATCTGTGCTCGTTAATTTATAAATTTATAATCTTCAAATGAAGATTCGTATAAATATGTTAAATGCAAAAGATTTTAAATAATTTCTTAACCCTGCGAACAATGAATATCCATAACCGATCGCAACAGAATATTATTCAAAACCCTCCGCGAAGTAATTCTGCCAAATTCAAAATGGCTACCACCGATCATACTGTGCTCCAATATAACCTGCACCACGTGCAATCAGTTTTCGATACCACGTTGACCCGAATACACGGTTACGGGACACTGAGCGTACTTATTCCCCGTGGCACGTAGACAACAACTATAGAAAGTAAAAAAAAAAGGAAATGCTTTCACTCACCATTCGATGCTCCTGTACCCTCGGAGGCAGCAATGCAGAGCCTTGAACGCGCCGATGTTCGCGTACTCCGTGGTGACGACTTCCTTGGTGAACCTCAACCCGCCACCGGGTAGATTATCAAATTTATGCATCGAGCAATAGTCCTTCAGCTCGTTCGCATTGGAAACCGTAACGAAAAACAAGATCACTAAGAAGAGACCCCGTTCCACGGGTCCTGTCATCTTCGCCGATACCATCACGCTTTAAACAAATTCACGAGGGAGGGTGTAAATTAGGGTTTCAAAAAAGCGCGGGCTGTTCAAGCCCGAGAACCGCCATCACCGGGTCGCGAATACGCAGAAAGGGGAAATCTCGTTTCACGGTGCCACCTCCGGAAAATCAATCTGAACGGTCGTGAACGTCCGAACACTGTAGCGGTAACACGCGAGGCCGTTTGTTGTCAAACACAAACCGTGACTCGATGTTTACTCGGGCGATTTTTGATTCGGTGGAAACGTTTAATCAAACGAACGTGAACGATCGATTTCGAAGAGAGAAGGAATATCGGAGGATCCGTGGACTTCGAATGATACTCGACACCCGTTGGCACACTTCGTCACTTGTCACGAGGTCGCACTTGAAGCAACAATGTTGGCTCTGCTTCCGGGGAAGGAAGCGGCAAACAATGCCGGAGAATATCCACGAGATACGTAATATTTTTTCACTGTGGAGAGAAGCGCACTTTTGTTCCAACTGCACGAGAGACACACACGCTTTGGAGGCCGGCGGCTTACTGTCAGCCAACCGCTTGGAAAACTCCCCGTAGGCCACGGGTTTAAAACGAGCCGCCTGTTGCCTCGTGACCGCTCGGCTATTCTCGGCAGTAGTCGCCGTTCCTATACGGGACGCTGGCAACCGGCGCGTCGCGGCGCTAATACACTCGCAGCGTTTGTGTACTCCGACGAAAGGGCACTGTTTCCCGCCACCTTTTTTCCACCCTCGATGTTTTCGCTGGAAGTTTTCGTGGATTCGCGAGACGATGTGCCAACCAGATGTTACGCGGACTGTGAGCGACCGTTTTATTCGGTGGAACCGCTACGGAAAGCAGCAGAAGCTTTTGGTCCGCATCTTCAAGATGTTCAATTCATTCATCCATCGAACCATTGGCACATTATATTATTATGGGTAAAGCATAGAGAGCATTAGATCTAGGAAGCTTTTATAAAATCTATGATTAAATTGCAGTTCTTAATCTGAACCAAAAAAAGCTACTTTTTATTTTTTTATTTGATGATTTATTTTAATGTGGTCGGCCATGACAGTCGGTCTTACATTTTACTTGTGGAGATAGTTACAATAATTTGGTTACAATAATTATGTTTCATTTAGGTAGCTATAGCTTATAGAAGTGCTAAGGATATATGTTGCTAGTTTTCGAATTTCAAACCACTGTAGTTAATTGTTAGAAGATTGAGAGTAACGGTTATTCGTGGAGAGTTTATCTACCTGAAGTCGAATTCAACTTTGTACCTGCGCATGGAGGGTTTTTATTTGAACGTATTTATAACGTGTACACTAAAGTAATTTTGGGGACTGTGATTCTTAGGGTCCCATGGAAATTACAGGCACAAATTTCCCCGACGGGATTTTCGGATCCCATGGAAATCACAGTTCTCACCGGCAACATTTCACCGACCCCGGATTTGACCGACAACGATTTTTACCGACATGAGTTTCACCGAAAACGATTTTATATTCGTTGGCGGCCAAATTCGTTGTCGATCAAATTCGTTGTCGATCAAATCCGCTGTCGGTTAAATTCGTTGTCGGTCAAATCTGGAGTCGGTGAAATGTTGTCAGTGAAAACTGTGTCGGTGATTTCAATGGAACCTCGATTTTCACCGACAACATTTCACCGAAACCAGATTTGACCGACGACGATTTTGACCGACAACTAATCTAAACTAATAATATAAGATAGATTATTATATTATATATTTGATATTATTACACACACATATAATATACGTATATCACATATACATATATATATTTCAATTGTAGTTCTAAAAAGAGATTTATTTTCAATTAAAATATAAATATAGATTTTATTTCTATTTCGTTCATAAATTTTCACTAACACGATTAACGATGATTATCTCATTAAGTAAAATTTGTTTCTTCATTAAGTATACATATATTGGATTGACTAACTTAATTCTTAATCTTGCAGGACTATTGAAATAAATAAATACCATGATTGAAATAAATCAAGAGTCAATTTTGGCGACACTTTTCCTGACCTCATTCGAAGTAACTTCTTTCCCTGTGACTATGTTCTCCAAAGCTCTGATAACGAGCTACTAACGAAAAACACGGAGCATTAACAATCACTGTTAACGCAGCTTTAGATTCGCGAAATATCCTTACAGGTAGAATGTATTTTTGCGAGGACTCGTGTTCGGCGTTCGAGCACGATGTAGGACACTGCAACGGTAAATAAGGTGGACCGATTCCGCGCGAGGTACACTCCAGATAATAATTTCTTGTTTACGGACCGAGCATGCATAATGGCTTCTCTTGGAAACACTTTTTTACTTTGCATTCCGCGTTTTGCATTCTGTAACGTATGCTTGATTGACGTAAATGAGTTGCGACGTACCAGGCGTGAACAAGTATGTTTTATTCATGCAGCCATCTATCGGTGGCCATGTTTTCTTTTCAAATTATCGGGAAAGTTCGTCTATTTAGTGAATGGTTGACGTGGACTTGTGTTTGTCGTTCGTTTATCGGATTTACGACTTAGGAAAGTGTGGGGAGACAGATCATTCAAAATGGAAGGTTAGTTATGAATATTTTCAGGTGATAAGGTAATTGCTTATGAATACTATGTTGGTAATATTTCCAGACTATATTTTTGTGTTTCCAGGTAGTTTCTTTGTTGGCAGCCATATTGGAGGAATGAAGATCTTCAAGATCTAGTAAAAAATGGAATACGATGCAGTAGAAATATCAGAACAATTATTGTTTTCGACTTATTAACATTATTAAAAGAAGAAATACACTTTTGTTGTATTCCTGTTTTTCATAAGTGAGCAAGACAATCTTTATTTTGCATAAAAATTGTAGAGTTTCTTATCTCTTCTAAATAGGTTAATGGAGCTGCCTATGGTAATATAAATGAATATAATAATAATAATAATTTGCTGTATTTCAGCCTTACAGCTAAGAAATGTGACTTGGTTTACATTAACCTATCTGTACAAAATTATCTTATTTCGGAAATGAATGAAGGTATGGGCCGAATGCATAAAATAAAATATAAATGAATATATAAAAGAATATAATATAAAAGACAAGACCATGTGGGACCGCAAAGAGTTATTAATAAATAATCATATACAAAGGTACATTTTTATAACCAATCGAAATAGAAGCTATCAGTTTCACCTTGTAACAATCGTGAACACCTATCAGAACAAAGGAAAGCGAATGGAATAAAAAGCCAAATGATCCATCGGGTTTCGACGTATGTAGTTTTTCCAATTCCCGTTTAACTCGTCCGTCGTTGCGGCACAATTTCCCAGCGACGAGTTAACTCGTCATACCCGGTTGACAGGTTAATAGCACGGCGCAGTTTAAACAGCGTCGTTAAAAAGACAAGAACGTTCCCGGTACTGGTGCGAGTCTGCGGCGGTTTTTCTGTTGGTTTGTCGGTTGTTGTTTTTTCTTCCCCACGGTCTGAATTTTTGCGAAGAAGCAACGAGCAAACTTCGGCCTGGAGGAGGACCCGGTCGACTAGATGGTCCCGGGCTGTTTGCTTTGCTTCTGCTCGACGCTCGGAGCGCAAATAATTGAAACAACGAGCTCGCGTGTACACGGCCGGAAAACAAATAGCGTGATATTTTTCGACGCATCGTAACGACGTGGAGAGAACTTCGAGTTCGCGACGAACGCGCAGCGCTGAACGCGGACTTCGAGTTCGGGTTCTGAAGTAAAACCTAGTCAAATTTGAGGATCTCGAGAATTTGTAATAGCCAAACTGTGGAACTAGTATGTTTGTGCATTTATTTCCTTTGTTAATAATTCCACAATGTTGAAAATAATGAGGATCTCAAGAAATTGTAATAGCCAAACTGTAGAACCAATATCTTTGTGCATCGATTACAAGATACAAGAGATAAGAAAATCATTTATTTCCTTCGTTAATAATTTCAAAATGTGGAAAATAGTATACCGTCATTTCGAGTTGGGTCCTGAAGTAAAACCTAGTCAAATTTGAGGATCTCAAGAATTTTTAATCACCAAACTGTGGAACTAATATGTTTGTGCATCGATTACAAGATACAAGAGCTAAGAAAATCATTTATTTCCTTCGTTCATAATTCCAAAATGTGGAAAATAGTATACCGTCATATCGAGTTGGGTCCTGAAATAAAACCTAGTCAAATTTGAGGATCTCAAGAATTTTTAATCACCAAACTGTGGAACTAATATGTTTGTGCATCGATTACAAGATACAAGAGCTAAGAAAATCATTTATTTCCTTCGTTAATAATTCCAAAATGTTGAAAATAATATACCATCATTTCGAGTTGGGTCCTGAAGTAAAACCTAGTCAAATTTGAGGACCTCAAGAATTTTTAATCGCCAAATTGTGGAAGGAATATCTTTGTGCATCGATTACAATATACAAGAGCTAAGAAAATCATTTATTTCCTTTGTTAATAATTCCAAAATGTTGAAAATAATATATCCTCATTGTTGAATACCTTAATCTTCTTCTAGCAATCCGACAAGTATGGCGCATTTTGCGACCGTCTACTTGCTCCAATTGTTTATTTTAACTTTTCGGAATCTCGACCATAGTTTTTTCATTTTGTATGTACATCCCGAACGATTCATCCGCAATGACAGGTGTAAAGCTGGCTTTCATCTGTTTTCTGTCCAAAACGATCAATCAAAGTGGTTAGCGAACAATATAGGATCAGGTTTTATTCGTCCATAATGAAACAGTGGAACAGCAGTGACAAGTCTAAATCTGTCCAAACGGTTGAACGGTGTTCATTTTTATCGTTCAGCTTCAATGTACTCCGTTTTTATGTACGTGCACACATTTCCGTCAGCTAGATTCAAAAATACTTTTTCCATTTTCAGAACTGATGAATCCAGTTCGTTCATTTATGAAGTACAAATAGTTTTCATATTTCGTATTCATTGTAGAGGATCCATCCGCGAAGACACGTGCAAAACGAAGAAGTGTAAATTCGCATGAACGATGAGGAAACTCCGCGACGCACGCGCGTGCTAATTTCGTGTGCGTTCTTCGGAAAGCCGCCGATAGGAATTCCAGTTCGCAGCGAGGCCTCGATTAAGCCGCGTTTCTGCGAACGCGATAAAATTTTCGAATTTACACGTTTAACGATGTACCGGCTGGATAATTTTGCGGATAAGATTCCGCAGTATGCTGGCACCCGATGTCGGTCACGGATCATGATCCGACATTAGAAACCTGTTTGTCACGGACGTATTAACATTGGTCATAACTAGACTTTTTTTAGACTAGACAAACTAGACTAAAAGACAGGATTTTATGCATGGTTAAGAAAAAAAATGAATAGGCGCAATTTAAAACAGCGAAACAAATTATAATGATATGACAATGCTAATATCTAATGTTCTCCGCTTGTTAAAATGATTAAAGTTAATATTAAACGTTTTTATCTGGTGTTCCATATTCTACGAGGTTACGAAATAAAGTAATGCCAAGGATTCGTAGTAGAGAAAATATGAAAACTTGGTATAGAGAGTTTATTCACAGAAAAAGAATACAGATGAAGCAGTGTTGGATTAAACCAGCGCGGGCCCATAGGGAAATGTTACTAGGGGGCCTTATGTTTTGCACGATAATATAATAAAACACGACGAATGACCTTTTGTTAGCTAAAATATTTGGGAACGGTATGGATCAAATTTAAGATCAATTTTCTGCTATAAGCGCGGGGCCCGTAAGAAATGTTACTAGGGGGCCCTAGGTTTCACACGATAATATAAAAAAAACACGATGAATGACATTTTGTTAGCTAAATAATCTGGGAACGGTATGGGCCAAATTTAAAGTCAATTTTCTGCTGCAAGCTTGGGGCCTCCATTTGCACTGGGCCCGTAACAAATGTTACCGGGGACCCTAGGTTTTGCACGATAATATAATAAAACACGATGAATGACATATTGTTAGCTAAATAATCTGGGAACGGTATAGACCAAATTTAAGGTCAATTTACTGCTGCAAGCTTGGGGCCTCCATTAGCTCTGGGCCCATAGCATTTATTACTCCTGCTACGGGACTTAATCCGGCACTGAGATGAAGCTTAGGGTAGCAAAACGTCTTCAACCTGTACTGACAAAACGGTCTTGTTTTATTGATGGTCGAAGGGTAGGAGGCCCCAGGTACAAGGGATAGCGGTTTAGAGAAAACTTATTGTTAGCTAAATCCTAAATCCCAACTTTACCAACTTATTATTTCGCATACAAATCCGCAGTCCATTAATAACCAAACGGCAACGCGGTAAGAATAGTCAAATATTAGTCACTTTACACATTTTTTTCAATCGAATTTCCATGAAACGTGTAACCGGCGATAATAACAAAATTAACATTTGTTAACAGGAGAAACGTGGTGTAAACAACTTCGCTATCCAAATTATATAACTTATGGATTTCCAGCGACCACCCACGTTACACAAAAAAAAATCGAGATCCTGCAGGCGATCCAGCAGTTTATCCGGTCATCTGGAATCGTTATCATTATCTCCGGAGATTTCGCTGGCGACATCAACTTCTATTTCGGCCGATGGTTTAATCCGCTACGACGTTACGGGGCCGGTCTCTTTTATTTTCAGCTCGGTGGTTCGCTCGCGATCGCGTTCTCTCCGTCGCGCCGCCGTGTCTCTCCGTCTCGCCACTCTCTATCGTTTCTCGTTATCAAAGCTCGATTCCTCGGAACTGGGCGTCGCTCTCATTATCCAGTTTCGAACGTAGCTCGGGCCGAGCATCGTTTTCTGTGCCGCCTGTGATTCTACGTCCGTGATTTGGCAGCGACCAAGACACAGAAAGCCGTTCCATTTGTTGGCGGACCTCGCTGACTCGCGTTCTCGGAATCCCGGAGTGTACGCGAGTCAGTCGTGTTCACTCGGTTTCGTGTCGTGTCGTGTGGCAACGATTATGCCGGATGATCGCCGGAGCTCCGAGACCGTGTTTACAAGCGCGAACGACCCGACTTTTTATTCTTCGGCGAGACGCGACAAACATCGTGCCGATGTAATCGGATGAGTTTAAGATGTAATTAATAAACGGCCTCGTTAAATAAAACTCCACGCCCCGTGACAAGCACAGCTGCTAATGATCACCGTCCAGATAAAGGATCGCGAATAACGGCCGAGGATCACGCAGTCACGACACCAAGAACACGCCGCCAAGATTTTCGAGACACCGGGAATCGTGTGTTTTCGATCGGCGATCAGGCTTCCGAAACGAAATCACTGTTTCCGATTTTTTTTGTTCATTAGTTCTCTTGACTCTTTAGATAGCATCTTGTTTATTATTACCACGATTATTGTTGGAATATGGGTATGAAAAGAAACTATGAAGATCATATAAATTATAAATTGAATTTTATTTGAATCTATATATTTGAATTCACGTAGAGAGGAACGTTTTTACTCTTCGAGAACTAGGACGCGAATGAGAATCGTTCTGGAAAAACGGATGACGATCTCAGAAATATTTGAAGGTTGTAAAGGAATAGTACAACCTACTAAGTTATATTAGTATAACACTTATATTATTGTTCAGTCGCCAGGTACTTTTACCTGGAAAGTATTCCGAACTTAATGAATGCGTCAAATCTTGAAATCGAATTTTAAATTACTTCCCGATGGGTTAGAGATTTGAAAGTTTCAACGTAGCTCAGAAATGGATATAACAATGTAATATTTTAAAAGAACATTTTTTTGACTGCGTTTAAGATTGAAACAATATTTTTAAATATTTCCCTTCGTCCCTCGCTGCGCGAAGTTCGATAGTACGTCATCGCGTTCAGCGATCCCCACTCCGACTCCGACTCTGGCCCCGCCCCACTGATCCACTTCGCACCGAAGGAGCTTAGTTTACTTGCTGGGTTGGTTTGGATTAGGTCGGGCGGGTATTAAAGACTGAAAAGTAGAAAATAAAAAAACATTTTAAGAACCATGCTTATATTAGAATGCACTAAAAAGGAGGAAATAATATTTTTAGATATTAGTGACTATAAATAAAAGCGTGGAGCGGCCACAAAGATTACGTTAAATTATTTCCTCCTTTTTAGTACATTCTAATATAAGCGTGCTTTTTAAAAAGTCCTTATCTATATTTACTTTTCGAATTATTTCAAACTGTGTTATGTTATGTAGTTTTCCGAAGAAACCGCTTCCGACGATAACACCGATTTTTAGAAATCGTTCTGATACGTGTACTGTGAACTTTGATACGGTTTACTTTCTCGTCATAAATCTAATCGTTATTCTATATGTGTTCCACGTAAATAAATAGGAAAGATATATTCTTTCATTTGAAAGAGTTTGACCACAGTAGGTTCTCCTTGAAATTACATTCCAAATATTGCGGAGAACAGGAGATTTGTTATTTTACTGTTTATTTAAATCTGTTAACTCTGATAAATCGGTTGTCGAAGCAGAAAATGTATGTCGAACAGCATTGAATAACGAGAAGGCAGCGTTCAGGCGTTCGGAAAGAGGTGAAGGTCACGAAAACCGCTGCTTTAGGTATTAGAAAAAATTTCCTAGACCGCCATTAGTTTCTGTGGCGAATTGCGTGGGTGTGACACGAGTGCTCGGAGATAAAGACAACACCTAAGCGTTCTCTAATATTGTTGTCACGTTGCACGACAATGTTCCTTGGCCGCGCGAAAACAGCTTTTGCGCAACTAATATTTTCCGTGTCGGTGATTTGTCGCGCTCCTCGGTCGGATTGAATCTGACATGGTTGATTGATCGTCACCTCCCTTGACACCTCGTTAAGGCGACACTTTCGACGCCGTTCTACGACCGGTTCTCCTTCCTCGGCGAATATGTTGAATTTTCGACGACACCTTTCGGATCCTCAACTATGACAGCCTCTACGAGATGGCTTTATGCGGAATTCTCGCGCATAAACTCGATAATCTCGATACCTGCTGCCTGTGATCGAATATTAACGCGTTCGTGCCGCTGCAAAAAGTATCACACGACGACGAACCGTAATAACTAGACTGATCTATATGCAGAAGAAAAACCGCTGGCGTCCATTATAAGAAACAGTATCCATATGGATCTTTCCTTTCTTCGTTCAAGAATATGTTTTCTTACTATTCTAAATTATGTTTATGTTTTCATCTCAATTAAAAAAGTCGGTAAATAATTACCTTATATAGAAAATATAAATATAGAATATATAGAGATTATAGAAAATATAAAATATAAGTATAGAAAATATATTATATAGAAAAGATCGGTAAATAATTACCTTATATAGAAAATATAAATATAGAATATAGAATATATAGAGATTATAGAAAATATAAAATATAAAAAAGGTCTGCGTACTCCGATTTTGATGAAATTCTAAGGTGTTATGCAGCAACAAATTCTGAACAACTTTTTTCTTTCCCAATATAGGGGGATCGCTTTTAGTTTTTGAGATATTTACAAAAATCTATCGCGAATACTGTATTGAATTTTTCGTATTCTTGCACGCTCCGCGGTAACGTAAGCCTGTTCCTTCCCATTCTCATCTCCACAACGTATTTACAAAGAAAAAATAAATAGATGCGTCCCCGGAACAGGTTTACATTGCCGCGAAGAATGCAGGAATACAAAAAATTCAATACAGTATTAACAATTTTCTTTTACAAATATCTCGAAGACTAAAAGCGACTCCCCTATACTGTAAAAGGAAAAAGTTGTTCGAAATGTCGAAACCTATAACATTTTCTATGTAACTACCACCTGAAATTGCCCAATATTTATGTAAGAAATGAGATCGGATATGTGTCCTTTTCAGTTCATTTTGTTCCGAAAAGATCTAGACATTTCTCACTTAATTCCATCTATTTCATAGAAACGGGCCACCTTGGCTAGTCAGGCTAATTATCGAAGCCGATCGACGCGTAATTTTACGGTATCGTTCGTCGGCGAATTAATCAGTCTGTGGGTCGATTATCGAGTCAACCCCTTCGAACCCGCGCTTCAAAGAAACGGCCCCGTGTTATCAATTAGAGTTCCGAGATCACGGTGCACGTAACGAAATTAATCTCCCCTTAATTAATGGCGTTAAGGCGCATCCAGTCGTGGGGGCAGTACGAGTTTCCTGATTAAGACGATACGCGTTCTTGGAAGCGGCATCGAAACCGCCGGGAAAGGAGCGCCACGCACTTGCCGACACACTTTATTGAAATCTTGTACAATTAAGACCGCCGTCTACTCGTCGCGGACATTAATTATAGAGAATCGCGGGAGCTGTGCTCCGGATCGAAAACAATTTTACAAACACTGTTCGCGGAACGATCATCGCAGTATCGTTTGACTTCTAGCTCTCTCTCCGGCACGCTCGAAATAAATAGAATCGATTCCTCGAAGTCCCTGCAGCCTCCAATTCATCATATTTTTCTCCGAGTACTGTTCGAGTGTTCCGTTCGCATATTCGAGACCAGTCATTCGGTTTTAAATAACACGAATAACGCGGTCTCGCGTCGTTGGTGCTCGTGAAAATATATCCACGATGCATTTAGAAACGGGCCGAGCGGAAAGGGCGCGAATTCTTTATCATTCAACGTGTCGCGTTGCAATATATTTATCAACCGTTTCGTTTGAGGGATGCATTATTTAACAGAATGTAAATGGTTGGCATTCATGTGCATCAGCGTTTCGGAGATTTATTCGATGCAGTGCATCACATTTCGATGCATTCGTAACTGACTTTTCATATTGTCGTTCTATAGAATTTGTAGCTAAATGATGCGGCTAATGTTTGTCGGTTAGATCCAGATTGAACGGGTTTGAATATAGTATTACATCGATTGTGTGGTCCGCAATTGTCCGAGTTGTTCCAATAATAAGGAGTTCGACTAAAAATATAAACAGATTGATTAGCACAGATATAATCGAGATTAAAAGCCAAGAACAGGTTGTGGCCTATCTCGGATAAGATGTCGACAAGTGCATCGACGAAAGGGGCCTTGTTCCGAGCCTATATAGGAAAGAAGAAAAATCCCTTTGGGTAGGTAAAAAAAAAAGATTTTATCGAGAATCTACCCTACATTTTTTGCCCTCGAACTCAATCGTTTTGTGGATCCTATTCAACATTTAATATTCTCCATTTAAGTGATGAAGTTTTACTATCCCAATACTCGTGTGACACTGAAATTAGCACAGATATAATCGAGATTAAAATTCTTCCCTATATAGGGAAGAAGAAAAATGCCTTTGAAAAGGTAAAAAAAAAGATTTTATCGAGATTCTACCCTACAGGTTTTGCACTCGAACTCAATCCTTTTATAGATCCTATTCAACATTTAATATTCTCCATTTAAGTGATGAAGTTTTACTATCCCAATACTCGTGTGACACTGAAATTAGCACAGATATAATCGAGATTAAAATTCTTCCCTATATAGGGAAGAAGAAAAATGCCTTTGAAAAAGTAAAAAAATGGAGATTTATTCTACCCTACAGGTTTTGCACTCGAACTTAATCCTTTTGTAGATCCTATTCAACACTTTGCAGATTTCATTCACCCTTATAAAATTCAAATTCACTCGTTAGCTAAATCAATTGAATTTTTCGGGTGTCACTATGAATTCAATATCTTTGAATAATAATAATAATTAATATTAATTGTTATTCAAAAATATTGAATTCATAGTTTCTTTTATTGATTATCAATTTAATGGTTGGACCACTGGACGTGACACGGGCATTGACGACGCGGAGAACGTTCAGATAAAATTATATTTCCTGTTTAAAAAATTCTGCGTAATGTCTCCATTTATGCGTTGGTTTCCAGCACGGATAGAAAGGCGACGCTCTAGAAATGGTATAAAAGTGGCTGATTACGCAACGAGACGCGACTAAAACGCTGCGGTCGCCCGTCAAATACATATCGACGTTTCAACGGAAATGAGAAACGCCTGGGCCGGTATGTCGGCTGCTTTTCCTCGCCGTTTTACCGAGAATACGTAATTACACGGCACACACGCCGCTTACACGCGTTCCCGGGGTTGCACATACCGGGTGTCGGGCCGTCCGAACGCCGACGAAAAAACAGGCCGGCCGTTACGAGATTAATCCTTAAACGGTGCTCGATCGTTTTTACTTTCGTGAGATTCACAGGTGTCCCACGGAGGAAAAGCCGTCTCGCTTATTCGACCGGTGTGTGTAATTGTCAGCTGTCCGTCCCGCCGCTTATTTCACGCTCCCTGTACCGACCGGTTTCCCTCGGACCTCGCCATTTTTCCTGCTTGCACGGAATCGAGATCCTTCTCGAGCCTGGATCGAGCCCTACGGTACCACGTGATCGTTCGATCTCAATTTAGCTGTTTCCACCTCGTCGACGAAATCGATTTACCCCGCCGAAAATCGAATCGTGGTGTCTCGCGTGGCGTGGATGTCTAGGTACAGTAAAAGATTAAACACTGTCCAAGGTTGTCATCGTAAACGTTGTCATATTTCATTCTATCCTTTTCTATGAACACAGCACGTGGCATTGTTCTTTTATAACTCTTAAAGTTATTTCAATAAGCAAGTTGACATACTTAAAAAATTGTTCTTAACATGTTCTTGTCAACAAAATATTAATTTTTATGTTGCTTTAATAATTCACAGACGCAATCATTATTTTCTTGAAAAGGGTCTAAACAAAGATCGAAACGTCGACATTAATATATTGCAAAATTGCTTTGAATTAAATCATTTTACAAACTGTTGGACAGTATTTAAGGTTTTACTGTACTTGCTTTTACTCGTGTACTCTACGAGAAAATGGTGTACTGGATGAACTTGACTCTGATTGGTCTTTACAAGTTTCATCGTGTTTGGAACACAGTGGTTTCATCTCCAATCACGTGTTTGTTTAATTATTTTCTGAAATTGTTGCATCTACTGAAGGAACATGGAAGGGGGATAGGTAAACGGTCTAAAATCTTAGCGTTCGTTAGAACCTAGAGTCTAATAACTCTATCATTGAATGAAGTCTATTAGCCCCATAGCAGTCTATAATAACTCTATGATTGTTTAGTGTTCATTAGACCCACTATCGTCTGGAATTTAATACCCCCATCATTGTCTAGAGTCCTCCATCATCTCCTACTTATCTTAGAAGCGACGTTCTGGAGTAAACTATATTATGAATGGATGGATATACGGACAAAATCTAATATGATTCCGAACTTCCATCGATCAATATCGACCAACCAATCATGGAACGTCGTCGTTCTATAGGATATAGTAGTTCTCACGTTTGAAGTTATGTTTTTCGTAACTCCTCAATATTGTTTTAATTGTTTTCCCTGGTGTCACAGCAAGTATGTGTGTTATATTTTTCCTATTTTCTGTTCTCTTTAGAACAGAATTTCTTTTCTGTTCTCTTTAGAACAGAATTTCTTTTCTGTTCTCTTTAGAACAGAATTTATTTTCTGTTCTCTTTAGAACAGAATTTATTTTCTGTTCTCTTGAGTTTACCAATACGTTCGCTGTTGAAAAGAGTGTGCGACTGACTCGTGTAAATTTAACCAAGCACTGCTCGCGACGTGTTCGATCTTTGTCGCGTGAAACAGCTGATCTGTTCGTCGATCGTTCGAGGAAGGGACAGACACCTCGCGAGACGTCGCGAGGATTAAATCTCGGCGAGAAATTCATGAAGAGATCCGGCCCGGTCTGCCGGCTTTGACAAGAGCAACAAGTGTCTGTTTGGTGTACGCGATCCGAATCGGACGGCGTGTTTTCGAGAGGATATATACCTCCTGGGACAGGCCCGTTGGGACACTTTCTTCCCCACGAATCACCATTACAAACGATTTAATCGACTTCCACGGAGACCGATGTGGAGACTCTCTTCACCGTTTTGTTAAGGAGCGACGAGTCGTGTCGTAGCGCGTTGGCCTCGACTCTATCAGCCGGCGCGACGTTCCACTGGCGTTTTTCCGAGAAACGCGATGATGTAACGCGATTAGCGTAGCGTTACGATAGCGTGGTAGGTGTGCGCGGGACTGTACGATTGCGAGCGGTAGTATAGTGTTCGACCGTCAACACGGTTTCAAACGGAAGCGTTGTCTTTGATGAAATACAGATGCAGATTTGGATATTTTTAATCTCGTCTTATTGTACCAATTTGTTCTTTCCAATCTGTCTCTCTTTCTGATAGATTTTAATATAGTTTGGACATTTTTAATCCTGTCTTCTTGTTTCAATTTGTTCTTCATAATCTGTCTCTCTTTCTGATAGATTTTAATATAGTTTGGACATTTTTAATCCTGTCTTCTTGTTTCAATTTGTTCTTTCCAATCTGTCTCTCTTTCTGATAGATTTTAATATAGTTTGAACATTTTTAATCCTGTCTTCTTGTTTCAATTTGTTCTTCATAATCTGTCTCTCTTTCTGATAGATTTTAATATAGTTTGGACATTTTAATCCTCGTCTTCTTGTTCCAATTTGTTCTTTCCAATCTGCCTCTCTTTCTGATAGATTTTAATATAGTTTGGACATTTTTATCTTCGTCTTCTTGTTCCAATTTGTTCTTTCCAATCTGTCTCTCTTTCTGATAGATTTTAATATAGTTTGGACATTTTAATCCTCGTCTTCTTGTTCCAATTTGTTCTTTCCAATCTGTCTCACTTTCTGATAGATTTTAATATAGTTTGGACATTTTTAATCCTCGTCTTCTTGTTCCAATTTGTTCTTTCCAATCTGTCTCTCTTTCTGATAGATTCTATGATTGGTTGGTCGATATGATCTATACAGGGATCGATATGTTAAGATGAATGTTTAAATAATTGCAAATTTGATGTTTTCTATAATAAAGCAAAATCGACTTATGGACTAATTAATCCAATGAATCGCAGTATTGCAACAATCATGCACTATTTATAATCGTATTGATTTTTTTAATAATTCATTATTAAAATTTCAAATGCAACCTAGCAGGATTATATGATAATACCATATCGATTGTACCACTATCAAAATTTTCCTTTCTATGCATGTCCCTTCTTTGTTATTATAATTATTCGTTTATAATAAATAATAACATTATTGATCGAACTGTGCGAAGAAAACCACAAAATTTATTACATATAAGGTGTATGTTCGATCTTTTAACCTCGACATCCCAACAATATCATAGAAGGGAAAGGGTAGAATGGGAGGCAGGGGTTAATCTGGCGATACGGGGTCCAGAGAACAATTTAAGAATTGTTGAAGCCAGCCCTTGATGGTTGATCATGGAATGCGATTGCGATAACGAATCCTGGATTTCCATTGGATGACACCGGATTTTCTGCTCGGTAAGAGTACGCGGCCAAGGTGGGCGTCTTCGGGCGGACTTAATTAAGTTGGCAAGTCCATTAACGGGGAAGGATTTTCTCTTGGCCCGCGGTTTCTTTGACTCCGTGCTCAGGCGTCTGCCGGCTCCTTCGCCCCGGCAAATATCCGTTGATTACTTTGCAACCCGTTCGGTCTCGGAGACTGAAGCGCCTTTCGCGGAATTTCGTCGCGGCCATACTATCGCTGCCTCGCATCGAGGCAAGATAAGGATTTATCGGGGCCAGGATCCGGGGATTCTCTCGGAACCATAGCGTCGGGTGCATCGGTTTCGCATCGATTCCCGGCTAATTACGCGCCAGGGCTTACCGGGGGATCTTCGGTGAATTAGTCGAAGAAAGCGACGCGGGATTCGGACGGGAAAATCCAGGAATTTATCGGCAATCGGAAATTGCGGCAATGGATAAGAATAAAAATATCAACTTACGTGTTGGCTATTAAATATTTCGTAGAAGTGATCTATTGTAAACTAACTCAACCGATGGACGTTGTCCTGTTCAAATTTCAATATATTTATTTGTGATTAAATCGTGAATCATTGTCTTGACTTTATACAAAAATCCCATAGAAAAAATCCCTAGTCCTGTTCAAATTTTAATAAATTTATTTGTGATCGTTTTAAATACTCATATCCATTGTTCGAATCGTGAGTTATTGTCTTGTGTTCATAGAAAAATCCCATAGAAAAAAGGTCTTCGGTCTGTTACGAACATTTCTTTATTTTTAAGTTAGCCAAATCAAATTTTCATATAAAAAAATTTATATATACAATTATACATATATGAAATTTGTCCATCTGTTCACTGCATTTAATTTGTATTTATATAGATGTTCAATTATAAAAAAAGGTAGGGATATTAAAATCACTAAACATATACAGTTTTCTTCTGAAACGTTTCTTCGTATCACCGATAATTTTCCAGTAATGGAATTCTGTCCAGCTTTTCACTGTGGCAGCGCGCCGCGCCGTTTCGATTGCAACGGAAACTGGACGATGCTAAAATATAGGACGAAGGGAACTATCGATGTTCGCAACTTCGCGGAGTTCCGGTTTCCGAATAGATAATGATCTGCTCTGCCCGAATTATCGAGAGCATGGGATTCTCGCGAGAGTGTACGCATATGGTTGGATTCTCGTGTATTGTTTTCACACGAGTGGTAGAGCAAACATATCGATGATAGTATTACCTGATATCCGGGCAATATAAGTGGATAAATATTCCGTTTTGTCTAGATCTTTTGTCTTAATAGAAATTAGTTTATGATATCGGCGTTCAGGTTCGATCAAATAATCCAAACAAAGCAAATTTGCAATTTATTAAATTTTTCTCAACGTTTCGATCCGATTCTGGATCCTTTTCAAGAGCATTTTGCTTCTCAAAAATAAATAAATTGATAAAATTTAAAAACAAATAAATTGCAAAATGGGGGGCACTCAGGTAATTTTTGTGAACACTGATTTCGACAGACAGCTCGAGTGGTTTGAATTTTTTTTCTTCAAATGAATACACCTGCGGGAATTCGTCTTTTTTAATTACATGTCTGTTTATTCGTTCATAAAGCTTTCAGATAAGATGATGATGCAGAAGCGCGAGGTAATCTTCACCAGCCGATGAGTTCCATTAAGTCAGTCAACGTCAACGTGCTTAGAACTTCATCCAACACTTTCTTCACCAATTGACCACCCTGTTCCGATATCTCATCTGGGAAGTCTTGGAGAATCTGTGGCACCAGTTCGGATACTATCTGACTGATCATCTTCGACAATTCTTCGTCCCCGAGCAAACCGGTGGCGTTGAACTGTAACATTCAAGATGGTTAATTATCCATGGAACAATTTCTTCAACGAAGGATAGAAAAGACAAGATTTGTCATATCCAACCGTTTCTGAATTTTATATGTTTATAACAAAAACGAGTTGGTGCAATTTATAATATATATTATATATTTTTTATATTATATATATCATATATATATTATATAACAGTAAAAGCAGTTACACACACCAACGTCAATGTATTGTTTTCACTTTATTAAGATTGTTGAAGAAGAAACGAAAGATCTACGTAGTTACTGTGTCTTACTGTATCTTTTTATTACACCTGGTAGGTTCTAACAAGGTATTGTTTATTTTAAAAAAGTCAATAGTCAGTATTAAATAAGAATATTAACGTAGTAATTGATTTGCTGCATTTTTGCAGCCTATTTTGAAAGTCTACTTAGGGGTTGATAACTACCACTTACCTCAAATTTCCCCAGTTGAATTTTCAGGTCGACCTCTCTCACATACAACTTGTCTTGTGTGTTTGTACTAAGTTTCGCGACCGCAGATACTTGTAAATCTTTCAGTATAGCTCTGAATATTAAAAAAGAAACATGATTTTATTAATTTTTATTCAACCGAGAATCACTCGAAGCCTTCCTTATCGCTAGATTTTAAGGGTTGCAGAGATCTGTGGCTGGAAACCTTTTTATCGAGCTCAGGCAATTCTGTTTTAGCAACGTTAGGGAACCGAATGATCGACAGAGAAACAGAGCTCGTCGGCAAACTAGTTTTCTTCGGCATTGATACGAGTTTCGTCATATCACTCGGAGATAACGTTACATTGATAAAGTGAATGCTTCTCGTTTGGTAACTTGATAGTTTTCAAAATTAATTTGCGACATTTTGCAGATCTTTCTCGTAAAATATGTTAATCGAGGTATCACGTTGATTCAGAACCCGTCAATTGTCGGAATGAAATCTTTTATCGTTTAATAGATGAAGAAGTATTGAACAAGTCGTGCAACTTACAGGATAGCTCCTTCTCCCTGGAACGTGAGTGGAGGAGGCTGGATTCTCGCCTTTATCAGCTTGTACATGGTGAATAAATCGATGCTTTTCCAGGTCAAATCGATGCTCGCTTCGAGTCCAATGAGTTTAAAATCGCCTTTGTTTACAACGAAGTCTGACAAACCCAGCACCCGCATATTGTCGAGTTCAGCCTGTACTCTGTCATTGCAAAACGGACAAACATTTTGTTAACGAAACACTGGCCAACACTGAACACAAACCTCTCCATTATCCTGAATTTTTAACACTATTAAACGTACACCTTAATCCTCGTACTCTCCTAAGTGCAAAATTCACCTACTTACTGTATTTCTTGAAAACGCGACGCTACAAATGAAACATAATTTGTTGATTTTCTGAGCAAATTAAAATAAACGATTTGATTCTACATTTTCTCAAGAAAATATCTGACATCCGTCATTTCTATAAAAAATTTTGTGGTTGCGGCACACAAAAAATTTTTATTTATTAAAATTTGATAGTAAAATATTAAATTTATATAAAATTTGAGGGGGAGTTCGATCAATTATATTCACAGCTCAACGTTTCGATCCCTGTATGGATCATTTTCAAGAGAGACATTTTTGCGTCTGATGCGTGTTGCAATATTTTTACAATTTATACTGTATATGTATTGTTTTTCAAAATGTCTCTCTTGAAAATGATCCACATAAGGATCGAAACGTTGAGACGAAGATTGTAAATAATTGCAAAATTGCTGTTTCCTATAATTGATCGAACTGTGCGCCGAAACCACAAAATTTATTATACAGAGTGTCTCAAAATTCTCATTCGAAGCAACATTTTCCTTTGCAAAAATGACGTTCTTAGCTTTGTTTAGGAGTTATTAACGAAAAACACGGACCAATCAGAGCGCGGTTACAGCGAATTGATTCTGGCTCGGCGAATGGCTACGCTTAGCGGAACCTGTCGCCAAGCCGTGTTCCGATTGGTCCGTGTTTATCATGAATAACTCCTTAACAAATCATCGGAGGTGATTTTTGCAAAGGAAAAATGTTGCTTCAAATGAACCGAAGAACCTCTCATTTCGGGATGTTGAAGGGTTTTTAATGCGAGGAGTAAAGTGTAGTCTATGTGAAATCAAAACTGAAAGGTGTTCGTACGTGATTCCTGTCTTCTTGTTGTCTATGTTAAGTTCCAGATGATCACTTCTCAGTGGGTCCAGGACAGGGATCCTGGGTTTCTCGTAGCCAGTCTTCATCCATTCCTTCAGTTTCTCGAGGAAACCGACCAGCTGGCCACCGTCCGCGTCGGGACGCGATCCCCCCGCGATCGGCTCTGAAACGGCGAAACAGTTGCGTTTCACTCTCACCGAAGTTCCGATTGAATTCGAAATCGAATCACCGTAGCAATCCGCTCGAATTCGTCGAAGTTTGAAAATTGATGTGCCACTCACTCTGCAGCTGCAAACTGTACGCGTCGCACGATACCGCGAGCACAGCCGCCATCACCAACACCAACACACGCATTTTTTCTGGAACAATCGAAACGCCTCGTTCAGCAACTCTTCCATGCAAATTTCAAGGCTGTAATAATATTTTTCCCCGTTCCGAAATGTGTTTCACTGTTTGTTCGATCTAAGTCGCAAAAAGTGGGCATTCATGGAACAGAAATCGGGAACGTGTCCCGTGCGACACGCATCGATCTGCTCGCGGGTAAATTCGGACTCCGGACCACAGCAACGTTAGTTTAATTAAAAATCCACGGGTGGCATTTCGCCGGGAGTTTCGCGGTTTAATTGCGCGGAACCGGTCAGCCCGCGATTGTTTTTGACAGATTTCCGCCGCAGAGTTTCACCGATTTTACCCCGGGTTCAACGCGTTCCGAACTCGTTTCGGCCGAACGCGGAATTCGCAGACCTCGTGACGTTTCCAGCCTGTGCTACAAATTCCACGTTCTCTCTAGCGGACAAAAAAAATATCCATCGAACACACGAACGAATTGCAAACAAATATTAAAGGGTAAATAAAATATCCGCGTATTCTCCGTGCGACGATCTCTCGATACCTCTGCGCGGAGATACTCACACGATTTTTTTCGGCGACGTCCAACGTGTAATAAAATCTCTAGCACTGGCCGACGCTGGGTAATTGTCTCTTATATAGGCGTCGGTATCGGTCACCTGAACTTTAGGATCCATAATCGGATGCTCGTTATCGGAAACGCTCAATCGTTCAATCAACGACTCGAAAAATTCGATTAGTCGAGGTCGGTTGACTATTTTGTATCTCTTCGGAACGCATGCCGCGGCTGACGTGGAGAAGATAAATTGTTACGCTTCTTTTTCTATTCCAGCGAATACTTTTCGACATTGTTCGCGACCTGACGCGCTTGATAGATTATCTTTGACGGTGCTGAATACGGCATTAAGCTGAGTTTCGATTCGTTCGGTTGCAGCTTGCTCTAACGTCTTATCTTTAATGTGGCTTAATGTGTTTGTGCTACGACTACTTGTTGATGAAGCACTTCGTCTAGTCAGCTTCTTCTTTGTTCTTCCCTCATGTAGCTCAATTTATTTTCTTGTGGTTGAAGTAATCATAATTATGCTTTCTTCTCTTCTTCACAGTCATTAATCTTCTCAAAATCTTAAATTTATCGTAGTTTAATATGTTGTGCTTGAACTATATGTTGATGAAGCACTTCGTCTAGTCAGCTTCTTCTTTGATCTTTCCTCAGGTAGCTAAATTTATTTTCTTGTGGTTGAAGTAATCATAATTATGCTTTCTTCTCTTCTTCACAGTCATTAATCTTCTCAAAATCTTAAATTTATCGTAGTTTAATATGTTGTGCTTGAACTATATGTTGATGAAGCACTTCGTATAGTCAGTTTCTTCTTTGTTCTTCCCTCAGGTAGCTAAATTTATTTTCTTGTGGTTGAAGTAATCATAATCATGCTTTCTTCTCTTCTTCACATTCATTAATCCTATCAAAGTCTTACCTTTAGCATGGTTTAATATGTTGTGCTTGAACTACATGTTGATGAAGCACTTCGTCTGTTCAGCTTCTTCTTTGATCTTCCCCCTCGTAGCTAAATTTCTCTTCTTTACAGTCATTAATTCTTCTCAGAGCCTCACCTTCAACGTCGTTCCATGTACACTACTGTGCAAAAGAAAGAAGCGCCCGGTCATTTAATAGAAAAACACAAAAAATCAAATACGAACACAGTAAATGTTGCAAAAGGATTCTGCTGTTTAATTGAATAGATCTGAGAATACATGTTATTGCTGAGTATCCACTACTTTAAATGCAATAAATCAATCATCGTACAATGTTTACATAAAGATATCGTTTGACATTATATCTCACAGTTATACCGGGTGCTTCTTTATTTTGCACAACAGTGTACGTTATTAAAATTACCAAGGAAAGAAAGGGACGTTTTTCATGATTCGTTCCAATATTAATATTCAACCAAGTTAGTAACTGAATCAAGGTCAGCAGCGTCTCATCATCGAGCAAACCGAGTTGATAGCTGTATAAATGGAAGATGCTCTTAAAAAAGTCAAATTTCCAATACCGTCGTGTCGGACAGATAATATTTTTGTGCTGCGGCGTAATATAACATAGTACGATTAAACTGTATATCAATACACAAAATACAAATTGTTTTTATCTTTCACAACAAAACACGAGCCACTTAAAAATTTCTCTCGTTAATCATTTTTCGGATTGATGATATTCCATCGACGCTATGTTGCATCATAATATGCATTTTATCCGGCAGCGAATGTGCATTAAAATAAAAATATAAATGTATTATTAATCGCTCGAAAAGAATGGGAATTTTTTTAACAATTTTTCGATCACGTCATACGAGCGCACGCTGTGCTCAATTTTGTTTTCGCCGCATTTCCAGCGTGTCATTTCCAATTTCACAGTTCGCGAAGAACGGCGCGCGGCAATAAAATCATTTCGCAGTTCGATTGGCCAGGAAAAAACATTCGAAATTTTACCGCGAGCGCGTGTCGAGTGGCACTCCACTGACAGTGTACAATTTCAAGGAAACCCTTGCGCATTGGTTACACGGTTCATTTTCATTTTGCTCAATTTTTCATGTCGGTAACCTTGAACGAGTCGTTGGAAAAGCCGCGCGGCACGTGTAGCACTCCGTTGTCGAATTCAATCAGAAATATCCAACTTTCAAATCCGTCCTTTGAATTTGTGTTTTTTTTTCGAGAAGCACGCACACGATGCTCGGAATAAACGTTATCGCAATTATCCGACTCGTTCGGCCATTATCGCGTACACACCGGAAGCTTTATTCGCCCTTAAATAAATAAATAAATCAGAGTCGATCGAATATCAATCGAGTATTAAATTTCACGGTGATTTCCGGTTTTAATCGTGTTTACCGACCTGTTGTTATTTCGAATTTCAATATAATCCCGAATTAACTATTTCGCTGGACGAGAGACCCGACTCCGATTTAAACGGTGCGGAAATTCCGCGCAGTCGCGTTTCGAAAATTCACGAAAAAGAATTCCGAGCTGGACAATATGGGCTGGATAATAGTACGCTTTAAAAACCGCCTTGGGAATTAAATTAACACGCCTCTCCGCCGGACGGTTCTCGCGAGATTTTTAATTCACCGAGAAAAAGTGCACTTTTCTGACGGCAAATGAACTTATTATGGGTTTCTGGAAATCGCGAGCAATTCATTTCCCGTGTTTCCGTTCGTTGAATTTCGTGGCTTCGCGCGTGATAATTAATTCGAAATGATATGCTCTTCCGTTATTAAAGTGAATAATAATGTGAAAAGTTCGCGGTGTATAAGCTAAATGAACTCGTTACACTTTTTACAAATCCCGAACAATTTATTTCCAGCGTGTGGCTTCCATATGCATTCGCACGCTAAAGGATATGTGCACAGATTATTAAAATGAATAATAACAATAATAATAGTGCTGTGCATTTTTCATGCTGCATTCTGTTTGTCGTTGAACGCCATTGCTTTTCTAGTCAATTGGCTGAATTTATTTTCGCTACTTTCGTGAGGAGAACCTTGTTAATTATTCGCTTGTAATTCCTTGTAATTGGCAAAATTTCAAAATTAGCTAACCAATTTATTAGAATTAATAGTATTCAGGACAGTAGTAAGTTATTTATTATGAAGAAAATTTTATATTGAAATTTATATAGAAAAGTTAATATTATTGATAGTAGTATTGAATCATTATAAAAAAAATTTGTATTGAAATTTATATAGAAAATTTAATGTGGTTGGAATATTATATATATATATAATTAGGGGGATTATTTATTTCTTTGAATAATTCCAATAAAAATTGCAAATTATTTACCCTTACATTGATATACTGGGATCTCCATGACCCCAATGAAAATTCTTTAATTTTTAACTTGTTTAGAAAAAACATTTGGATTATATAATCTTAAATAATATACTTACAACTATCTGAAAAATTTATACACAATTTTAGAAAGCTCCTGGAACGATACTTTGCAATTTGTTTAGACACTATACCACTTAAGAGTTAAGAATAAAGTTCAAGAATGTGTCCACAAAATTTTGCAATAGTTTGAGACGATTCTCGAGCGTCGTTTAATAATTTCATTAATCTGTTTCAATAAAAAAAAAAGTGAATAAAGCGAAGGTAGAATGGAGATTTGCAGAACAAAAATACAGAGACAAGGGAGTTTTTTTTATTTGTGCGTTCTGTTTGCTCGGTTTTCGTTGTAACTCTTGTGGTAGAATATTGACAATATTAATAAAAAAATATTAGTACACAGTGCTCCGGTTTGATAACTCGATAGCCTGGCTTTTACAACGTTCCGCAAACAGTCATGCATTTAATCGTTGTAACAATAACGTTATTAATCAATTACTCGGGTCGAGGATCGATTTTCCGTGTGTCGCGGCCGCGTCGCGTTTTAAACCGAACACCGAGACACTCGTGCGAGATTTAAAATTTATTTACTCGCTCATTCCGTGTATATTTAACACCGATCTCGATGCAAAAAACATACGGTGTACTTACAATTAAAACAGGAGCGTTCGTTCGATTTAACAGCTCGATTTGTCCGTTTCTTTCCGTATTTTCTCGCTTTGCCCGCGCGATCTACATTTGCATTTAACAAACTGACTGTTAACATTAAATAAATCCTACAGTAAATACTTCGTTGACCGATTCATCCAATTCGAAACACGGAACGCAGATCTTCCTTTTCCATTTTCGTGTACCGATCCTCGTTTTACATTTTTTAATTTATAATTTAACAATAATAATGCTGCAAATCAAAGATATTTGATAAAAAATTAATTTAAGTGTACCGATCCTTGTTTTAAATTTCACACATTTACAATTTTACAAAAATAATGCTGCAAATCGAAGATACTCATTCGTACATTCGAACATATTCACCATTTTCAAGAATATATAATTGCGTCTGTAAAAATTAATAAATGTAAATTATATATTAATAAGTAAACGTTACGTTTGTTTTCGAAGTACAATCAGAGTTGGGTAAAAATTTTATTTGAAAAGAATGGGTATTTTCAAAGTGTGTTTTAAATCCACTTTATTCGAAATGTCTATTTCAATCAAATTTTTGCCCAACTCTGTGTACAACAAGCTTTTCCGATTTCAACGCGACAGTTATGAGCATCGGCGTGTTAAAACGTCTTGAAAACATAAAAAGATCAACGTTGCCCGATCTCCGCGGTGGAAAACGCGATAAATAGTCGATCGTACAGTCCCAAGGTTACATTCGTTTATCTCTCGGAACGCCGACAGAGAGTACGAGTAATCAAATTCGAAGAAATAATTGCGTCAGCGGGATATGACAGTGAACGTGACAAAGATTCGACGGGGCGGCGGCGTCGAAATTTCGGTTTTGGCATCGGTTTTTCTGTCCGGTGGTCCCTAACGAGCTTGGGACACACGCGACTGCCACCGGTAATTATCTAAACGCGAACGGGAGCGTGAATTTCCATAAATCCGAAACGGCTATTTTAGGTGGCCATGAAATTCGCGCGGTATCGATCGGCATGGCGTAAATGCACGGTTATTGGAAGCCGGAGACGGGAGGCCGTGAGCCGGCGAACAAACTATCGATACCTACCGGTAAATCGGTGCTGGAAATCTCGGCTGAGAATCGAGATCCAGGATGAACGTGCAGGAACAAGGGATCGAGAGTGTTGTGAATTTTTCATGGGTTCTAGCAGTTTATCCATTTGCATTTTAATTTGAAAATAAAAAATCTCTTCCGACGTACAATTTGAATAATTCCAGTCTACATGATTTTCTATATTTTATGGATATGAAATTGATATAATACTTCGTACAATACTGGAATGTGAATTATTGATTGGATACCAATATATTTAATAACGTAAATAATATTTCAAATAATGATACAGCAATTTTTAGCGATTACTCCGAGTCACCCCTCGACTGTTAAGGGTTGAGTTCTAATCGGAGTTGATAGAAGGACGTTCTGGATAGTCATAGAAATTATTAAACATTTCTTGCAACGTAGAATAATTTCATTCCATACGATTTCCTTTATTTGATGGATATGAATTGATATAATACTTCGTACAATACTAGAATGTGAATTATTGATTGGATGCCCATATATTTAATAACGTAAATAATATTTCAAATAATGGTACAGCAATTTTTAGCGATTACTTCGAGTCACCCCTCGACTGTTAAGGGTTGGGTTCTAATCGGAGTTGATAGAAGGACGTTCTGGATAGTCATAGAAATTATTAAACATTTCTTGCAACGTAGAATAATTTCATTCCATACGATTTCCTTTATTTGATGGATATGAATTGATATAATACTTCGTACAATACTGGAATGTGAATTATTGATTGGATGCCCATATATTTAATAACGTAAATAATATTTCAAATAATGGTACAGCAATTTTTAGCGATTACTCCGAGTCACCCCTCGACAGTTAAGGGTTGGGTTCTAATCGGAGTTGATAGAAGGACGTTCTGGATAGTCATAGAACTTATTAAACATTTATTCCAACCTAGTATAATTTCATTTTATACGATTTTCTTTATTTGATGAATATGAAATTGATGTAATTCCTCATGCAACATTTGTAATAACGTAAATAATGTTACAGTAATTTTTAGCAATGACTCTCGGAGTCACCCCTTGACTGCTAAGGGTTGGGTTTTAACCAGAGTTGATCGAGGGACGTTCTCGAAAGATTCTACCACGATTGAGTCACTGTTTATTTTACACTTATTAAAATTTATAAGATGAAATTTCTATAAAGAATTGTTGAATAAATTTCACTATTTCTTCCTTGATTTTTTCCAGCTCACATCTCCGCAGCCATTACAGTCCATCAAACATATAAACCAACAAAATGTAAAAAGACCACGTAGGTCTCGACAGTCGACTTCGTATCGGAAGACAGACTAACGAGCTCGTGGGACACGCATCGAGCTTCGAGTTTCGAGGGTCGCGGTAGCTTCGAGTGCTGGAGGAAGTAGAAGAGTGCGTGGTGCTTGTCTTGTACCATCAGGTTGCGATGCTGGTCGTGTTCGGAAAAACAGGAAAGAATGACGACTACAACTATAACTAGGATGAAGTATAATGACGTAGGGATGTAAGGTAGCCTGAGAAAGTAAAAGAACGTGTTGGTTCCCCTTTTTTACGGAGAATTTAGTGCTTCATCTGAATTCCAGAATTAATATTCGCCATTCCATCCACAACCATCCACAAAACCATGCAACAATTGTTTAAAAATGTTTTTCGCCCAACAACTAAGTAATGAATTATTTGAAATTGTTTTACGAGACTCACACTAGCACTATTTTAAAGAAAAATTAAGTGTACCCTCTTTAAATCTTAATTACAATAATTAAACCAAGTTATTAATTTCTAAAGGGTGCCTTAATTAAACTACCAAAAAAAAAAACAAATTAGAACATACGAAAACCATGCAACAATTGTTTGAAATTTTTTTTCGCCCAACAACTAAGCAATGAATTATTTGAAATCATTTTAGGAGTTTCACCCTAGTAGTATTTGAAAGAAAAATTAAATGTACACTCATTAAATCCTAATTACAATAATTAAAACATGTTATTAATTTCTAAAGTGTGTCTTAATTTCTAGCTGGTCCGTAATTTGCTCGTTTAAACGAGCCCTCTGGAAAGAATGGTTTCCTAACAGGTTCCGATACTGCTTCGGAAAAGGAGAAAAAGGGATCGGGTTGGCAGCGGGGTGACGACTACAACGACGACTATGAGGACGACGATGAAGTCCGATGGTGCGGGGGTGCAAGGTAACCGGAGGGGTCGGCGGATGATAGCGCGAGAAACAGAAGAACGAAGATGGCGAGGCGAACGAGA
The DNA here is from genome assembly GCA_028455615.1 of Lasioglossum zephyrum. Taxonomy (NCBI): domain Eukaryota; kingdom Metazoa; phylum Arthropoda; class Insecta; order Hymenoptera; family Halictidae; genus Lasioglossum; species Lasioglossum zephyrum. Next base: position 8,297,347 of record CM052327.1, read on the forward strand.
GACAGAAGGCGAACGGTGGTAGGGGAGGTTTCCGAGGGAGATGGAGAGTAAAAGAGCGGAGAGAGAGAGAATGAAACCGAGAGAGAAATATCCAGCTAGAGTAAACGAGAGAGAGACAGCGAAGGAAAGCAGGGGTTGCTCGAGGGGTGAGAGCGAGAGGGTTGAGTGGGGTGAAGCCGAGAGGGGATGCCAGGCCAGTTTACCCTTACTAGCCGCGGCTCGACTCGTCAGTGCGGCCTGAACGGTTAACCGGCCTACTTCTCTTTCGCACGCTCTTGCCTCGAGACGTCATCTCGTTTCTCTCGCGATTTGCGTCGTCGAGGTGCCTCGTCGTTAGCTACCGTGGTTCCTGGATCGTCGTCTCCGGTGTCCCCATCGTCCCTTAAAATATATATCCATAGAGAGAGGGATATCCAGCGAGAGGGAGCAAAGCTGCTGGTAGGGAGAGAAGAGACAGAGAGTGTACCAGGTGAGGAGGACCCGGAGAGGCGGCTGTGTCTCTCCCGGTGTGTGCTGCCCGATAACAAGCTCCGATACCGATCAAGAGCAGCCGTTGAACGCCAAGCCACGCCAGGAAAGAGGCAAAGGCCAGAGTCAGGGTCGTGGCAACCGGAGCAGACTGACACTGCCGGACCAACAAGCTACAGAGGGGGTCTACCTGTCCGGCTGAATCAGGTCCACCTTGGGCTGGACACCAGCTGGTGCTCTGGCTACCCAGGAAATTCGTAAGTGATCACTCTCTTTCCACGGCTGATCGATCCCCTTTCTCGTGCTCTCCTCGCGATTGAATCGCTAGACAGTATAGTGTGTGCCCGTACCAGGGGTTCAATCGGTGACAGGATCCTGCAGCAGCAGGCTTTTATTTCTTGCTAGATCGAGGGATCGTTTGATTGGGGATACGGTTTGTTGGGGAGGATCGGGCTGGTACCGGATTCCACCGCACCACGCGTCACTTCCGGCCGGCGTCCTCGTCTTACGCGGTCTCAGCCTCGTGCGAGACTCTACCCCTAACTGTGCGCTCATCAGATTATGCTGGTTTGCTTTTTTCGGTGGTTCGCGGAGCTCGGTAGCTTGAGCTCGCGATTGGTGAACGGGCAAGTGGTTTAGGGAACTGATGTGGGTTTGAACTTGTGCTGGTGGCTGATGGGATGCTGGGGGTTTCCTTCTGTGTTTTCTTTCAGGGGCTAGGAAAACGTTTTTTATTTTGTGTTGAAATTCATTTTTGTTGGGTTATCATTATTGGGATGTGGAAGAAAGAGCAATGGTTGTGGAAATTGTTTGTTAGATTGTTTAGTAGCCAGCGTGTACAATTAACCCTCGCATGCTCCTCAGAAATAGCTGCATAAAAGAGACTAGGATAATTATACACCCATTTTTATTTTATGCGATAAATCAACACTATTATGTTTCATTTATAGCGTTGCATTTTTAAGGAGTACATCTCACGACGTAGACATAAAAAATTTTATATAATGTAAAAATATTGAATAGGTGAATTTTTTCACCCTGAGGAACGTACGAGGATTAATTGAATCATTGATTTACTGTGGAATCTTTCACATTTTTTTTAATTGTGTCTGTCTTCTTTTTACTGTTATTATTTAGTATAATTTATTATTAGTGTAAATAATAATAATAAATTAGTTGAGTTGGTCCGTGATTGAGGTGATTGCTCGTTCTTCCATAATGGTTTCAATGCTACCAGGTGAACTTGATTCCGAAAATTGAGTTGTTACGCTTTTAAAGTCCACTTTAGAAGTCCACTTAACCCGCGATTGGGTGCAATAGGAGAAGTCACGAGTTCAGGCGCCGTGCATCTATCAGATTCAAAAATGGAAACTCTTTAATTGAGACGGAACGGTTCTTGCACCTGTGCATTTTCTACCCCGTAATGCGAATTCGTTTTACTAGTTGAAAACGCATGTTCCAATAAATGTGTAACCCTCTGAAAAATAATTAAACACCAGACATTAAGGAGTTAACATTATACATCACTTATATAGGATTTTGAATTAATATACAGGGTACAAATTTAGCAACAGAAAAGTAGTTCAAGCTGTCTACAGTCAGACTTGGAAAACTCATTCAAACAGTCGAAGCTTGGTAATAGAAAATCAATTTACTAAGTGTTCTAAACGCTCCTTTAATATCGTTGATCTACTCGCTAGCATTGAATGAAATCAAGGAGCAATTGAAAATTAATTTCGAACGTCTACGTTCATCGATCTAACAATAATTTGTACAGTCCACAGTTGAAAATTAGATTGGCCAGTCTAACTTTAGCAACTGTAAAATTCAATTAAGTCATGCAGTCTAGTAAAAGAAAATTAGTTTAGACGATCTATATTCAGCGATGTAAAATCAGTTTAAAGAGTCCATATTTGGCAATGAAAAATTAGAAAGTTCACTTTACCAGACGTTTCTGTAACGTCGTTAATCTCGTTTACTTTCGTCTCCGAACAGCCATCTGTCCAACCAATTGTCTCTCTATAAAAATTCAAACTTAATATGCAGTTGCAATTGCTTGGTATGCAGTTGGTTGAAAAAAGCAAAGTATATATATAAATCTTTATTTCATCCCCTCAGGGTTACAAACTCGAGAGACTATATCCTCTTTCTTTTCTCACAAACTCTTTTTTACTGAAGAGCAAAGTATAATATCTGCATATTCGTTTAAAGAAGTATCTGGATGAGTTTTAATCGTGTCAGTGCCAGAGAATATCGTCATAGAGAAACGAAGAAGAAAATTTTTCCTAAATGGACAGCCAATGTGTGAAATCAATTGCGTCTCTATAAAAATTCAAACTTAATATGCAGTTGGTTGAAAAGCAAAGTATATGTATATATATGTATATTTATATATATTTTGTATATTTATATATAAACTCCTTACTGAAAAGCAAAGTATAATATCTGCATATTCGTTTGAAAAAGGATTTGGTTAATTTTTATTCGTGTCAGTGCCAGAGAATAACGTCAATGAAAGGAAGAAGAAATTTTTTTCGAAACGGACAGCCAATTTGTCAAATCAATTGCGTCTCTATAAAAATTCAAACTCAATATGCAGTTGCAATTGCTTGATATGCAGTTGGTTTAAAAGCAAAGTATATATATTTATATATAAACTCCTTACTGAAAAGCAAAGTATAATACAATCTGCATATTCGTTTGAAAAAGGATTTGATGATTTTGAATCGCGTCAGTGCCAGATAATATCGTCATCGAAAGGAAGAAGAAATTTTTTCCGAACCGGACAGGCCGCGTTTCATTTACCAGAATCGAATTCGCTGCAGACGTGACTCGCATCGCGCACACACGCATGATTCCGATCCGCAGCGGGGCTGAAGGTGTCGTGTGAACAGGTTAACGGGTGCAGCAATTATTTTGCGAATGGCAGAACGAGCGTGCAACGCGTTTTCGACGCTCGTTCATCGGCGTCGAATGAAAACGATGGAACAGCAGCAAGCCGTGCTTTATCGGGCGGCTGGGAAAACGATCGTGCAGAATGTTGCTGGGCGAACGGTGCCGTGCACACCGAAATGATAATAACGATAACTCGATCACGTCGGCAACAAGTATACGGAAACCGACGTGGAACAACGAAGAAACGAGGTCCGACGTAAATATTCGCGTGGAAAGTGCGACGCGGCCAGAATCCGCGACGGATCGATCGAATTTCTGGCGACCCGGTGACTCTCCAGTAATTAATTCACCGGTTCTTTTTTATAGCGTGTCTAATTATGCGGAGTTGGACGAAGTTATTTAGGAGCATCGATAAGCAATCGATTATTTTTAGCTGCGCTCTTGCCGTGTGTGCTCCTGTTTCACTGAAACTCCCGGGGAACCTTGGCTGCCGAGAGCGCCGCCTCTGTTTGGTGAAACTGTTGCGACACACATCGAAAAGTTGCATCTCCTTTTTTTTTCGTTGTTTTTCTTCTATATATAATGTAAACACAATTTTTCTCCACGATGCCATTGCGCTCGCGGCGAACGCCGCGCTTCAACGTGGGGGGAAAAAGTTTCACGCCGCAGCGGAGGAGAATACACCGTGGATCGATATATTTTTTTCGTTGCCGGTTAATTATTTTTAAGCAGCTAAAAATACACGGACTCGTCGGCCGAGGCGGATGTGCAAACGATTTTTTTTTTGCCAGGAGAACAACGAGCTCTCGAATTTCGCGAAGCCTGCCGATAAATTCGGCCGGAACAATCGGGCGCAATCAACTCTGGAAAGAAACAGGGAAAAATGGTGAAACAGTGTGCAACTCATTTTTGCAGCTGCTTTTAAATGTCGTTCGACAATGATAAGCTTGTATGCGAAATAAAAATTTTTAAATTGAAGAACCAAGTAGATAATTGTGGGTCTTCATGGAAAATAAAATCGGAAGGTGGTTAATCATTTTTGCAGCTTCTTTTAATTGTCGTTCGACAATGATAAGCTTGTATGCGAAATAAAAAATTTTTAAATTGAAGAACCAAGTAGATAATTGTGAGTCTTCATGGAAAATAAAGTTGGAAGGTGGTTAATCATTTTTGCACTCATTTTTGCAGCTTCTTTTCATGGTCGTTCGACAATGATGAGGTTCATTGCGGATCTGTATGCGAAATAAAAATTTTCTGAATTGAAGAACCAAGTAGATAATTGTGGGTCTTCATGGAAAATAAAATCGGAAGGTGGTTGATCATTTTTGCACTCATTTTTGCAGCTTCTTTTAATGGTCGTTTGACAATGATGAGGTTCATTGCGGATCTGTATGCGAAATAAAAATTTTCTGAATTGAAGAACCAAGTAGATAACTGTTGGTCTTCATGGTAAATGAAATCGGAATGTATTTAATCATTTTTTTCGAGCGATTAAGAAATGATTGGAAATTCTCTGATAATTATTTTGCTGATGTCCTTATTTCTAAGAGTAAAGCTTTTGGAGGCCGTCTTTGGTTCACCGTTAGCGTGATCAATGTCCCAGCAGAGAGCACAAAGTCCCATTTGATCATCGCGGCTACAAATTAATTCCCCGAGGAGCGTCCTTGCCGCATGGCCCGCGGAAAACGGGCCAGCAGGAACCCAGCAGTCGTATTTCATCTCTATAAAAATTCTTTCCATCTTCTTGCCTCTCATATTTTCTTTACAGCCGTGTGTTCTTTACTGCCAACGTCCCGAGAAAGGCTGCACCCGTTAATAACCATTACCATCGTTATCAACAGCCCGCGTAAAACTTTTAAAGTCTAGCCACTCCTCCCGGGGCCGAAGAATAGTCCTGCCGGCTCCACCCAGAGAAGAAGCTGTGTTTATTATTTCATAAATCTGTACCGCGGGATATTAAAGCACGGTACACGATGATAAAAGTAATACGAGACGAGCCAAGCAAACATCCCCGCGAGGACAAGCTTCTTCGGGACAGCCTGTCCTTATTCTCTGATGTTCGGTTCTTCAAATTTCAATCTCCTCTTCGGTTGCTATTTTAAGTTGTCTCGGGTTCTTCACGTTCGAAAATTTCGCTCGCTCGACGATTTTTATGGTAGGATGTTTCCAGATCTATATTTCTGCAATCCAAGATTTAGGAATTAAATAATTAGATATTTCTCAGTGTTTGTTCTATATGTTTTTTCTTCTTCTCTTTTTGTTACGCAGCATGTACATTAATTTGTTGATTCTGTTTATTGTCCAGGCTGTTTTTAATTTTATTTGCCATATTATAATTCTTTTGCATTTTTTTTTAGACGCAATATATGTTCTTTATGAAAATGATCCACATAGAGATCGAAACGTCAAGATAAATTGTTAAATAATTGCACATTTGCTGTTTGTGTTAAATTGATCGATTCATATTCACTTTCCGATCGAGAAACAAACTTCACCTTTAAATAATTAGAACTAAATTGGAATGAGGAAAACTATTATTTACTTGCTTTGTGAAAAAGAAGAATATTTCAATTCCTAGAATTGAAACACGTGTTGATGCCAATCTGGTAAACAATTTATTTATTCATCTCCTTGAGATTTGAAATTTTTAGAACAATAGTTGGCATACTTGAGACGCTTCTGTCTGCATTTAGTAATAAATGTTAGTAGACTGGTTGCACACGTGTCCGCGTCCTCCGCATTCCGGCGCCAAGATTTCGAGAAGGAGAAAAACGAACGGGAGTATTTTCTCCGCGGAGCGTTAAAAAAAATAATGAAAAGGCGCAACCCGTTCGAGCCTAGGGACGCAGAGGATCGATTTCGACCGAAGAAGATCGTCCCGCAATAGTCCTATTAGTCCGCGTGAGTTACGGCGACAAAGCTACTGGATCAACGATAAGATCGGCGAACGGATATCGAGGAATATGTGGCACGGATTAACGCCGGCTAGGCCTGGCTGCCTGGCAGCCAGCTCTCCGCCGATAAATTTCGATAGGCTTAAGTCCGCTGGATGCACCGGAGATCGAGGATCGGATTTTCCTAGCCCGAGGTCGTCCGATAAATCTCTCTGCGTAGCCTCAGAACGGTGAAGGCCGCCGCCGCTTTCGAGCTTGAAGCTTTGTCCCCTTTCGAACTTGAACGTGTACAACCTGATCGACCTGCGGAAGAACGCGACTAGCTGTCCACGTGGGGCTTTCCAAGGAAATGATCGGAAGCAACCCCACGTCTTCCGGACGACATCTTTCTGATCCCATAATGGTAAAGGAAATTAATTAGCCGTCTACCCTCATGTCAATAACCGGGGACCCTCGCAATTTCTTTTTAAAACTTCTCTCAGCGTTCAACGATGACATGCTTTGCACTCGGAGCTGCGTTCACTCGAAAATTAAACATCTTTTCCGATCTAGAATAATTACATGTTTAGTAGTTAATTAGATATCAAAATTATTTATAATATGAACAATATTTTGAATAATGGTGAAGCAATTTTTAGTGGTCACAGTGGTTACATATTTCTGTTACATATTTTATTTATTTGATGAATATGAAATTGATATAATTTCTCATGCAATACTTGATTGTAATAATTGATTAGATACCAACGTTTGTAATAACGTAAATAATGTTAGAGTAATTTTTAGCAATGACTCCGAGTCGTGATCGAAGGAAGAAGTTCTCGAAAGTCATAGAATTTATTAAACATTTCTTCCAACCTAGAATAATTTCATTTTATACGATTTTCTTTATTTGATGGACCTCTTCCGACCTAGAATAATTACATGTTTAGTAGTTTATTAGATATCAAAATCATTAATAATATGAACAATACTTTGAATAATGGTGAGGCAATTTTTAGTGGTGACAGTGGTCACATAATTCTGTTACAGATATTAAAATACTTATTTTAATATTGAAAATCGAATATTGAAAAGAAGGAAATTCAAATAAACGATTCAAGTTAACCACGCTGAAATTATTAAAAGAGGAAATGCAGTTTTATTTTATAAATGCAATTTTATTATATGGTAAAGACAATTGCAGTACTTCTCAGCTGTTCCAGAATTATATGATGTTGAAGTAGGTTTTAAAATAATAGAGAGAGAGAGTGCAAAGGGTTAAGGGTTGAAATTCTTATAATTTGCAATCTGTTAATCCTTAGAAAATTTGCTGTACTATTATTTAAATAATTGTTCACATTATTAGATATGTCTTTATCTAACCAATTGCTGAACATTTAAGTATATTATGAGGTATTATATCAATTTATTTAATTAATTGTTCACATTATCAGATATGCCAGTATCTAACCAATTACTAAACATTTAAGTATTGTATGAGGTATTATATCAATTTATTTAAATAATTGTTCACATTATCAGATATGTCTGTATCTAACCAATTACTGAACATTGAAGTACATTATGAGGTATTATATCAATTTACTTAAATAAATTGTTCACATTATCAGATATGTCTGTATCTAACCAATTACTGAACATGTAAGTATATTATGAGGTATTACATCAATTTATTTAAATAATTGTTCACATTATGAGATATGCCAGTATCTATCCAATTACTGAACATTTAAGTATATTATGAGGTATTACATCAATTTATTTAAATAATTGTTCACATTATTAGATATGTCAGTATCTAACCAATTACTGAACATTCAAGTATTGCATAAGGTATTACATCAATTTACTTAAATAATTGTTCATATTATCAGACATGTCAGTATCTAACCACTAAAGATTTAAGTATTGTATGAAGTATTATATGAATTTCATATCTAGCAAATTTAAAAATTGATGGAGAATGGAATTATTCTAGGTCAGAAGAAACGTTTGATTTTCGAGTTAAAATAGTTCGGAGTGCAAAGGGTTAATATTCCTACGCACTTGACGAGAGGGAAGACGTTGAATCGAGCACACGATGAATCGGTGTGAGCCCGTGGCAAACGGGGTCCTTGAAACGATTCGCAATAGAGAATCCATCGATCGCTCTCCGACCCGCGGGAAACGGCTTTTATCTTCGGCTGCGTTACGCGCGTATCCTCGAGCGTCCGCGTTGCGTTCCGCGATTATTCCGTCGCGGCTAGTCTTACCACAACCTCTGCCGACTATCAAGTGTCACTGCCAAAGAGCCTTCGGTAACACCGATGTCGCGGTCAGATTAAATATTTTTGATAAGACTAATCTTTCCCATTATTGCCCTCGAAGCTGACTCACGCTGCCATTATAAGTTATTGTTCATCGAGGAACACTCGAATCACTTCCTCGTTCACTTCTGTCATCACTGACAAAATACCAGTTTATTCGTTATGGTTTACAGTACAAGATTAAATACAAATTCTGAACTGTGTGCAATCACGAATTTTTTCAAGTGAATAAGAGAGGTTTTATTATTGTATTTAAAGTAGAAATTGTTTGAATGAATTCGAAATTAATTTCTTTTATTAATCATTTTAATGGGACTGGAAATAAAACAGTATTTTTAAATAGTTTGAATACTTTCACTATTTTCTATGTATTTTCATATGACGACATCTTTTTGTTTTTATTCTTCAGAATTTCTGTACTGAAATTATAAAAATTTTCTGCAGCCAAGCATTCACAAAATTGTGCAAAGCTTACATAAACTCAGTACAAAATTATAGTAGAACGATATAAATAATTCTCGGAATGGTGAAGAAGGAAAGTTACATACTGTGTCGTGGTTATGACGCAATTTTCGATGTTACGTAACAGCTGTATTTCGATGACTCTATTCTATTTCCGGTGTGCTATTGAGACTAAGGAATTTCGATATCGATAACAGTGTGCCGACAAATGTTTTTCGGGTTCGCGCAGAACATCTACAGTCTATGCAAAATTGATAAACGAAACACGACCATGGTACTCTCGATTTGTTGAAATCCTGAAAACAGAGAATCAATTCCCATTTGACGCCTGTTTGTTACAGTCGAGATAGGACGTTTTTATATTGCATAAAGATCTGCAATCTGTCGATATGCTTCTCTCTTCAGCTGCGTCAGATTTAAACTTGAGATAAACGGACGAGTGTCTTTGTTATGCAGCTTGACTTTTTGCGACCCATTGTTAGTTCGCGACGTCAATCGGGTTCAACACAACCTACCATGACCGGTCAAATGACCGATTGTACATTTTTTCTTTCACAATTATTGAAATGATAAAAATGTTTTCATAAGACGTGATTTAACAAATATCTTTATCAGAGTACATATTACACAGTAACAACTGCGCAATGATTACGAGTTTGATTGAGTTTGACTGAGTTTGATGGACAAAAAGTTAATGAATCGTCGAAGAAACATCTCACGTATTTTTATAAGGTAATACGTGACTGTTCCTTTCACTTGGGACTGCTTTGAAAGACAAGAGTTTGATTGAGTTTGATTGAGTTTGATTGACAAGAAGTCAAGTAATCGTCGAAAAGACATCTCTCGTATTTTTATAAGGCAACACACACGTGACTGTTACTTTCACTTGGGACTGCTTCGAGAGAAAAGAGTTTGATTATGAATTTGATTGAGTTTGATTGGGTTTGATTGACAAAAAGTCAATGAATCGTCGAAGAAACATCTCACGTATTTTTATAAGGCAATGTGTGACTGTTACTTTTACTTGATAGTGCTTCGAGAGACAAGAGTTTGTTTGAATTTGATTGAGTTTGATTGACAAAAAGTCAATGAATCGTCGAAGAAACATCTCACGTATTTTTATAAGGCAATGTGTGACTGTTACTTTCACTTGATAGTGCTTCGAGAGACAAGAGTTTGTTTGAATTTGATTGAGTTTGATTGACAAAAAGTCAATGAATCGTCGAAGAAACATCTTTCACATTTTTAAAAGGCAATACGTGACTGTTACTTTCACTTAAGAGTGCTTTGAAAGACAAGAGTTTGATTATGAATTTGATTGAGTTTGATTGAGTTTGATTGACAAAAAGTCAATGAATCGTCAAAGCCACATCTAAAATTCTTCTTTATGGTATCGATGCTGGCGTTTCGTCGAAACTGACGAATCTTTTCCGACGACACAGGAATATCGAGGATTCGAAAGCAGCTTACGTAAATTGAACACACGTAGTCGAGGCGATACAGACGGAATTAATGAATCAATTATCCGAAAGCCGCGAAGTGAAACTTTAAGTGTCTGAATCGAGTTGGCGAGTACATATTGAACTTGATCCCGTTCTCGGTGACTTCGACCCGTCGAATTATCGCGGCCGGCCACTCGACAGATAATTTATCAAGTGTTTGCCAGTGGATCTGAATCCGGGCGTGTTCCGAATCCTCTGCGACAACATTAAAAATGGATGGCAGCTCGGCGAAAAAAAAAGCCGCGATACCGCAACCCGCTTCGATCGATTTTTCACTCGAATCCTCCTTTTGCTCAGATTCATCTTTCATTCAGATTCGAGGGAAGAGCGTTTCGCTGTATTTTACTCGGTTGTCGAGCCAATCGGGTCACCATTCGACGTTCTCCAATTTATTTAACGTTAATTGAACGAATGCCTGCTGAAAAGGCGTTACTAATTTTCGGAAATACATATTTCCTTTGCTGAGTGTCATGTACAAATTACTTTTCAAAAGACTTCTGAAGTCATTTGAAGTAACTTTTTCTTTTTAAGGAGGTATTAACGAAAAACAAGAACGAATCAGAACATGTTTTTACAACATTTATTATTATGAATATTAATATAGAAAGAAAAATATTACATTCCAATATTAAAACCAAACACTGTGTGCAATTAAGAAATTCGAGATCGTGTATCTCCGAATGAATTGTACATTAAAAACTGGCATCAGGGAAAAATCATAAACGCATCTTTGGAATAAAAGAATAATGTTCGCTTTCGGCCAGGATTTCGGTGAAACTTGGCAGCGTGTGACGTGGCTGGTTGCGCGGAGATCTATCTGCGTCATCCATCATGTCAAAAAAAGCGGAACAACGACAAGGTAGCACGCAAGAGCGACAAAAGGTAAATTGACGCTCGTTTTTCCCGTGGGTTGACGCGTCGAGGCTTTCTCGGATCAAGGATCGTGTCAAAAGCTCTGCTGTCCGTCTCTCTCTCAAGAGATAAAGAGGGAAGAAGACGGCCAGGGTGCTTGGAGATGACCGGAGAAGATAGAGAAGAGAAAGAGAAAAGAGAGAAAGGGGAGAGAGATAGCGCGAGAGGGAGGGTGGTAGGGAGGAAATGGGGAGGGAAAGTAGACGGTGAAGCGACGGCGTAAAGTAAACGTTGGGACACACACAGGTGGCCTTTGCTTTCGTTTGAACTCACAATCAGTGCCGAACTAAAAATAGGAACCGTGACCTAACTACGCTCGATTCCACAATTATGCACTTCCTCCGGTTGTCCGACTATTTTTCGCTCCCCCGCGGCCGAATCAATGCGCCGCCAATACAACAACGTCGTCGGCCGTCGTCTGTGTGTCGCGACGACCATCAGCTTAACCGCCAAGAGAAAGAGGGAGAAAAGGAAAAGAGAGGTTCAACCCCGTGGGTGTAACGTCGGCGACTGAAAGTGAGATGAAATTCATACGGATCGAAGGAAACAGGGTCGACTTGATTTTTCTCTTCTCCTGTTTCTCCCTTTTTTGTACCAAAGCATCTTCGATTTTCAACACGACTGAATGATGGAAATTTTTTCAAATTTTCCTCGAAAGTTATGCCTCTTGAAAATAGTCCCAGCAGCGTCACAGCTTGTATTTACATACAATTGTCTTTATCCCACCCTCTACATTTTATTAGTTAGTAAAGGAATCGGAAAATAAATAAATTTTCAGATTTTATAGCCCAGATATTGTAAATGGTATTGTCTAACAATTTAGTACATCCTTTAGAAAATTAGATCAAATTCAGAAATAGGGAAACCTTGTTTTTTTTATTTTGTTCATCCCCTGCTCCGACCCTTTTCTGTACCAAAGCATCTTCGATTTTCAACACGACTGAATGATGGAAATTTTTTCAAATTTTCCTCGAAAGTTACGCCTCTTGAAAATAGTCCCAGCAGCCTACATTTTATTAGTTAGTAAAGGAATCGGAAAATAAATAAAATTTCAGATTTTACAGCCCAGATATAGTAAATGGTATTGTCTAGCATTTATTCATCACAAGATGTATATAAAATATAATAATAATAATAAAATATACAATTAAATTAAATTTAATTAGTTCATCTAAAAATTAATTTAGTTCATCCTTTAGAAAATTAGATCAAATTCAGAAATAGGGAGATCTTGTTTTTTTTTATTTTGTCCATCCCCTCTCTTTGCGACCCCCGACACCGGTTCGGCCCTCGGTTTGTTTCTTCCTCGATGGCGGGATCAGCCCGAGGCGAAAGTAATCTTGCACGGCCGAGGAATCCGAGCGAAAGCAATTTTACCACTCGCCGCGCCGCTCTGCATGTCAATGAGCCCGTCGATTCGACGGCGTTTTTAAGCGCATCCGAGGACAGGCTCTGCGCGCCTCACAGGCGACGAACAACCGGCGAGGTGTTAACGCGACGCTTTGCATAAACGCGATCCTCCTGATCGCTCTCCTCAACCCTTGGACGACGGTTCCAGGGTTCATCGAAGCACACACTGTCGAAACTGTCTTATCGCACGATTTTTAACGAGGCATGTTTTCATTCGCCAGCCCCTATCAATTTTTTATCTGGCAGAAGTTGTTGAAACAATGGATGGAGTTATCAATGTTTACAAACGAACCAGGAATTTGACAAAACATGTTACGTGTGACAGAAACGTGGCTGGTAATTATTTACTTCATGACCTTGATATATATTGTCAAGGTGATTATTCTGAACAACTTTTCTCTATACATGTTACCGCCGCTCGGTTTTAGTTTTCGAGATATTTGCAAAAATCTATTGCTAATACTATATTCAAGTTTCTCTTGGATTTTTTTACATCAGCATATGCGATTGTTTGACAGGTATACAATATACAACATATACGTAAAAGGATTTTCGTAGCAAAATGTAAACAAACGCCGCGCCGGGACAAGCTTACGTTGACATGCAGCGTGCAGAAATACGAAAAATTCAATACACTATTAGCAATAGTTTTTTGCGAATATTTCGAAAACTAAAATCGAGCGGCGGTAACATGTATAGGGAAAAGTTGTTCAGAATGATGAACTTGACAACATATTTCAAGGTCATCCTGAGGAGGAAGCCCCTAAAGTAAATATGGCTGACTTTTTCAAATAAAACGCTTTCTCATGCACACTCATTTATTTCGTTCAATTAAATTCACTTCATAAGTTTTATCTCGCACTCATCATGTTTCTTTCTCGTTCTCATAACACTATAGTGTGTTATGGTGTTCGATGTACTGTTTCAAAATTCCTTACACGTGAATTGAGTACTCGTTAAGAAGATACAGTACATTCTAGTCTAGTTTCTCTTTTAATATTTGCGCATTTATTTTCCCAGGCCCTTCGACAGCCAATTATCGATTCTCCCTTCAATTTAAGCAGATTTTTTTTTACCTTCAGCCCGTAAAGTATTCGTTCTGCCCTTTCCAGTAGATTCACGTACGTTCTTAAACTGCCAATTAATTATTTCCTTTCTCAGTTCAAGCCGATTCCTCTTAACCCATATTAATATTTTCTACGATTTAAATAGATTTTCTTGAACCTCCTAATTACAGAGCACTGCAACGGACCGTCATTTTTCGTTTTTTTTTCATTTCCATTTTAGTAGACTCTTAAAAGATGAAAGCAGATTTCAGTCTAATAGTTTTTCTTTCAATTAATTTATCTCCTTGGACAATTTTAATGGTCAACTATTGGTTTCTCTTTTTCGATTCAATTTGCTTTTCTTGGGTTTCTAAGCAACTCTCCATGTGTAAATTTTTATCGATCACTATTTCTTTACGTGCAGAATTTAATTTATCACTATTTCATCTCCATGTTGAAGTGACTGAAAATCTATAAAACAAATCTAATCTGAAACTAGGTAAATAATACTCTATGAATTAAGTTGAATGAAGAAAATACATCTTGTCTATACAAATCTACTTTGAAAAGCAGAAACAGTAGTTCAAGGTAGATTAACCCATTCACTATTTAACCGAGATATCGTAATCCAGTCTCGTCGCAACATATTCAGCGTTTACAAAACAATCGTCGAAGAAGTTTGTACAAGGTTGTAGAACGCGAGATTATCGTCGATATCAGCAGAGAGAAAAATGCGTGGCAGATAAACAGTTTGGACTCGAACGTGAGAAAAATTCGTCGCGACACACGTGAAAACAAATTTCTGAGATCCTTATCGAGCGCGTCGATTCTATCTGCTGCATTTTTTTTCGCAAAACATTAATTATTTATCATTCTCACGATGAAGATTACGGATCCGAGAAATTTTGCCACGTGGTCTACAAATTCCGTTCACTTTCCTTAAAACTTCTTCACGACGTAAGAACACTGTAAGTACACAATAGTTTTAGTAGATAATTCCATTTAAAAATTGAGAGGATTTCTCTAAAATTAAGTTACAATCTGTCTAAACTTGATTGAAACGAAATTAATTAAAAAATTAAATGGATACTAAACTGTCTTCAATGAAAAGTATTTGATCAGAAAATATTAATATCAATGTTAAAAAATCATTAGAAGATGTTTTCGTAGTACAAGCTGTGATCAAAAAGATTTATCAACACCAGGGGACATTTACCTAATTATCGATAATCCATCATTTTTCAGAGATCTGTACCTCTCAGATTAAAGCTTAGCAAAAACAGTTCAATAACAACAATCTCAATCATGTAACCAACAACATCTGAACAATCTAATCTAATCGCTTTAGAATAATTATTCAAAACAGATTCTGAAGCTACAATCTGACTTAAATTGATCATACGAATATCGATGGAAGATGTCTACACGATGTCCCAAAAACATTGCCTTTTTTGGTAGTCATTGTTTCTCGATCAAAGTTGATGGTAATTATAAATAATAATTTAATATTAATTTTATAAATTTTTTCATAAAAATTCAATATTAAAAAAATTTACATATTGATTTTTTATAGATGCCTTTTCGTTGAAAAGGGTGGTTACGAAAACCGCGTTCTTCGTCGAATTACGGTTGCTGGATCCGTTAAGCATATCTCGGATTAGGTTTCCGTTATCAGTCGGAAAGGAGGGGGGTGGTATTTTCGATGTGGAATGGAAGTCCGATTGTCGAGCGTCCCCTGGAGAGAAAAAAAGGTACATCTCGATACCGGTAAGTGTCGAGATCAACGGCCCGATAAAGGCGCTGGCCTTTATTCGCGCGGCCCCGTTATCATCGCGGCGTATCTGCGCGCGTCTGCAATTCCGGGACGACACGTTGTCCCCCTTCTGTCCTCCCCACCCTCTCCCGCCCCTCCTGTCCCCCAGGTCCTCTTCTCTTCATCGTCCCAGTACCCGCCGAGCGGAATCGACCTTTCCGCCCGTCTTTTGTAGGGACGTTGAAACAAATTGTCCGTCTTTCGCCGACCGAAAAAAGGGATTCCCTTTGTGCGACTTGGGGGCGGTTCCGCCGGTTATTGTGCCCCCGGGACACGGAAACGACGGAAGATGGCCAGGAACCAGATAAAAAGCCTGATAAAAACCGGGCCACAACGAGACCCGTCTCTCTCTCTCTCTCTTTCTCTGTTGTGCCTTTTGGGCGCAAAGTGTTTACGCCCCACGAGAATGCGCTCGATGATGTCGCATCTGATGGGTCGACTGCCTTTTTTGGGAGTCATTGTTTCTCGGTCGAAGCTGATGGCAATTGGCGCGATGCCTTTTCGTCGAGTTGGAGACTTCTGCTTGAATGATACTGGATTTCAATCTGCAATGATTGCGTCCATCTTCTTTCGTTGCGATTCTTGCGATTTTTGTAGTGAAACATAGGTGGTTACACGTTAACCCTTTGGGAAAGGGAGGAAGATTCAATAACAATTTATTTGTAATTAAGTTATTAGAGAAAAATTTCGTTGTGATTCCTGCGATTTTTGTAGTGAACCATAGGTAGTTACATGTTAACCCTTTGGGAAAGAGAGAAAGATTCAATAACAATTTATTTGTAATTAAGTTATTAGAGAAAACTTTCGTTCTAATTCCTGTGATTTTTGTAGTGAAACATAGGTGGTTACACTTTAACCCTTTGGTAAAGGGAGGAAGATTCAATAACAATTTATTTATAATTTAGTTATTAGAGAAAAATTTCGTTGCAATTTCTGCGATTTTTGTAGTGAAACATAGGTAGTTACACGTTAACCCTTTGGTAAAGGGAGGAAGATTCAATAACAATTTATTTGTAATTTAATTATTAGAGAAAAATAGAATCAATTGAATGAAAAGGGTGTCTTCTGCAATTTTGTTCTTTTTTCTAGACGCTTTTACTGAAACAGAGGTGGTTACACATTAACACTTCAGAGAAGGGAGGAAGGTTTAATAATAGTTTATTTGTAGTTATACAATTTAGTTATTAGAGAAAGATAGAATCAATTGAGTAAAGAGGGGGGTGTTTTCTGCAATTTTGGCTTTTTTGGGAGTCGTTTCTCTTTCAATTTTTTCGGTCGAATTCGAAACGCTTGTTAGTTGCTGCTGGATCTTTGTACTGAAACAGAGGTGGTTTAATTTAATTAACATTAACCCTTTAGAGAAGGGAGGAAGGTTCAATAAGTCTATTTGTAATTATACAATTAAATTTTTATATCAAAATAGAACCCGTTGGGTAATGATTTAGCGAGGGAATAAACCGTCTTCGATTGAGGCATCGATTCCGCAAAATTGGATTCGAGCGCAGTGTTCCGTTGGCCACGCGAGAATCGACTTTCCAGGGAACTGCATTCGGGTCCGTGGAACGTGCCTGCGATCTCGTGATGATCGCGTTGCAGGTTGGCATATATATCTAGTTCTCCCTCCCTACCCGCCTCTATGTGTGCGGTGGAAAAAAGTAATTTCCGGGGGGCAGTGTCTGACACACGAAACCGCCGCGAGCGTATAAAGAAAGCGGTCGTCAATAATGAAACGGTGGCAGACGCTGGTGCGGCGACGAGGAGCGAAAAGGTCGTGGCACGGTGCAATATTCATAAGCCTTCTAGGCCAGGTCAGAAATTGGACGACGCGTCGGGACGCCAAAGTAAAACGGAACGAACGGAGAGAGGCGTCGCGGAAAATCCTATGGATCTTGCTGTGGATCTTTCCGAGCGGGGACCATTTCCTTCGTGGACGT